>JAVANC010000005.1:12286702-12527146 GCA_033319125.1 Parnassius glacialis | reverse complement strand
TTTCGTAAATATACTGAGAGGCCAAAGTTAATATATTAATTTATTTAAATTTATCTCTAAGAGACTCTCTCGGTTTTAGATTGTAAATAGCTCTAATGGCCCTCTTCTGTAAAACAAAAATAGTTTCTGAATCAGCCGCATTTCCCCATAGCAAAATCCTATAAGACATTATGCTATGGAAATAACTAAAATAAACTAATCTAGCTGTCTCGACACTAGTGAGACCTCTAATCTTTTTTACAGCATAGGCTGCAGAACTTAGTCTGCTTGCTAATTTGGATATATGGGGGCCCCACTGAAGCTTTGCGTCAAGAGTGATGCCAAGAAAAACAGTGGATACAACAGGGCTCAATTCCTCCCCATTTAAAACACATTGGTATTCAGATTTTTAACATTCGTTGCTGTAAATTTAACACAATTAGTTTTATTTCCGTTCAAATGCAGATTATTAACGTTAAACCAATGCACTAATTTTGATATAGCATTATTCACTTCGTCACATTTAAATGTTTGACGTTTAAGTTTAAAAATCAAAGAAATATCATCAGCAAATAATACTATATCTTGACTATCCCCTACAAGGTGAGGTAAGTCATTAATATACACCAGAAACAGGAATGGGCCGAGAATCGAGCCCTGAGGAACACCCATTAGTACAGGTGACCCGGAAGAACTTTTACCATTGATAATAACCTTCTGCTCTCTATTACTTAAATATGAAATAATAAGTTTAAGCGCTGTGTTCTTAACACTATAGTACTGTAGCTTCCTGATTAATGTCTCATGGTGAACACAGTCGAAGGCCTTGGAAAGGTCACAAAATATACCCAAAGCATCCTCTGAATTCTCCCATGCACAAAAAATATGTTCAATAAGCTCAACTCCAGCGTCAGTTGTCGAGCGACCCCTTGTAAAACCGAAGCGATTTTTATGTAGCAATTTGTTAATATTAAAGCAACTTAACATCTGATCTAAAATAATTTTTTCAAAAATTTTACTTAATGTTGGTAGTACAGAAATTGGTCTATAATTGGTGGGGTCTATTGTACTACCAGATTTAAATATAGGTATGACTTTACTATGTTTCATTAAATCAGGAAACACACCAGATTCGACGCTTATATTAAATATAGTGGCTATATAAGGTGCTAATATATCTAGCATTGCGGATGATGGAGATTCATTTTGGCTAGCAAAGATAATTGCTTCTCGCTATATCTATATGGACAATATCGTTTTTAGTGTTATATCGGAGGAAGAAGCTGCATCAGCTGCTAATGAGCTGATTGAGTTATTTAAACGTGCGCATTTCGATTTAGTAAAATGGACATGTAATTCCGGCTCGGTCTTAAACGCTCTGCCTTCGTCATATAAGATGTCTGGACCTATTGAATTTGATAGAACTGTTCAATTTAAAATTTTGAGCTAGAGTTTGGATAAATCTCGCAATTGTTTTGAATTTAAAGTAACCACGCCTGACGTAAGGTGTTCAAAACGAATAATTTTAGCCACTGTAGCTAGAATTTGGGACATAACGGGCTTCGTAGCGCCTGTTGTTCTCCTCGCTAAACTTCTCATAAAGGATTTGTGGCAGTTGAAACTTGATTGGGACGATTATCCGCCCCAGCATATAGTCGAAACCTGGAAAAGGTTTTGTATAGAGTTACCGCTACTCAATAACGTCAAAATACCGCGAGATTTGGGGGTCTTCGAACATTGCGTTGTACGACTGGTCGGCTTTTCCGATGCTAGTGAGCGTGCTTATTGAGCAGTGGTATATGCCCATATTACTCACGTAAGCCAAGCTACGGCGCGACTTGTCTGCGCCAAGTCAAAGGTCTCACCAATGAATCCTTTGTCTATCGCACGTCTCGAGCTCTTTGCTGCCGAATTATTGGCAAGACTAATTAGACGCGTGCACGATACCTACGATTCACGCTACCATATAAGTAAGATGTACGCGTTCACAGGCTCAATGGTCACATTTTGTTGGATAAATTCTTCCCCGCACCGATGGCAAACTTTTGTCGCTAACCGCGTCGTCAAGATTATTGACAATTTACCAGCCGCTAACTTTCGTCACGTCGCGGGAATAGATAATCCAGCTGATTGTTTATCGAGAGGTCTTACACCCGAAAAGCTAATATCTTATCCATTATGGTCACAAGGTCCGCCCTGGCTCGCACAACACCTCTCGCTGTGGCTTATCACCAATACAGACCATAATAGTATAGCGCTAGACAACGTACCGGAAGAGAAAATAACCGCACACCCCGTTACTACGTCAGATCCAGAAATGTCTTTAGTTCAAGATCTTAATAATCGCATCTCCTCATGGAGTAAACTCACACGTATCCTTGTTTATGTCTGCAGATTTATAAATAAACTACCCCATTCCGGTTCGATAGCAGTTCCCGCGTTCGATATAAGCGCCGCAGAGCATATGATAATAGGCAATATTCAAAAAAGACATTTTGCATTCGACATTCGACAGCTAGGAGCCGGTAGTAATTGCTCGCCCGCGCTAATGAAGCTTAAACCATTTTTATATGATAGCCTCATCCACGTTGGTGGCCGCCTTAACAACTCCGCTGAAAGTTTAGAATACAAATATCCGATTATTTTACCGCGTCACGACGCTCTTGTGGAGTCGTTGGTCGACTACTATCATAAAAGGTATTTACATGCCGGCCCAGAGCTGCTCATGTCTTTGTTAAGACAATGATTTTGGATCTTGTCTGCTAGACGAATTATACGATCTAGAATTAATAAGTGTAACATTTGCTTTAAATTAAAACTGCGCCCGCAATTTCCTTTAATGGCTGCTCTACCGGGACATAGAGTCACGCAAGCGGAGGAAGCTTTCGCTCATACTGGCTGTGATTATTGCGGCCCTATATCGTATACGCCCATACGAGCGCGAGGTGTTAAAACTCGCAAGGCTTACCTATGTATATTTACTTGTCTTACTACGCGCGCACTCCACATCGAAGTAGCCACGGATCTTTCCACTGTGAGTTTTATCGCATCTTTAAAGCGCTTTCTATCGCGACGGGGTCCCATGAAATGTCTCTACTCTGATCGTGGAACAAATTTTGTAGGCACACGATCTTATCTACGAGATTAATATAATTTTGTCACAAAGGAATACCGCCCGCGTTTAAAAGAAGAATTGGCCGAAAGTCGCATTGAATTCAAGTTCATAGCGCCTGCGGACCCACATTTCCGTGGTTGTTGGGAGAGTATGGTAAAATGTGTAAAGAACCATCTTTTTAAGGTTATTGGACATCAGATCCTTGCGTATGAGGAGTTAATCACAATCCTCGCTCAAATAGAATGTTTACTAAACTCTCGTCCTCTCACTGCGCTTAGCTCCGATCCAGCTGAACCGACAGCTTTAACACCCACACATTTTTTGAATACGTTACCATTACGCTCTCTACCTGCACCTGATGTGGAATCTTTGCCAATTAATTTACTTCAACGACATGCACTCTTAGATAAATTAGTTCAGTCCTTTTGGCGTCGTTGGAGAACTGAATATCTGCATCAACTGCAGGCGCGGCAGAAATGGACTCAATCCTCGGTCTCCCTAAAGGTGGGCACAGTTGTCATAATTATAAATGATAACTCACCGACCCTCTCCTGGCCTCTGGGAGTGATTATAAAGGTTCACCCGTCTTAGGACGGTATAGTTCGTGTCGCTACAGTAAAAACGGCAAGGGATACACTCCTGTGATCAGTTTTGCGCTTGTGTCCGTTGCTTACGCAATAATAAACTCTACATCGCTCATATCTTCTTTGTATATCTTATCTATGTATGTATAGATGTAACTATGTATTATAATATATAGATATTCATATTCGCTTAGTTTTAGTTAGTATTAATTGTATTTATCGCATCATATTATTGTTATCCTTTTAAAGGCGACCCTTTAAGGGCGGGGGAAATGTTACCGCCTCTTCTCAAATTAAAATATTCCACATTTTTGGTCAATCTTATTGACGAATCAGATTTTCTTTATAATACCATTCATTCATTCCATTCATTCCTTCTTGCGACCGACAATCGGGTAGAAGAAAAAAGTCTAAGTAAAAACACGCCCACAGGCGAAAGCATATTGTGTCACGCTCGCTACTCGCATATCTATTTAATTATCATACGCTAAAATCACTGCCATGAATTGTATAAAATATGTGTGAATCGCGCAAGAAAACTAGGAGTGTACCACGTGAGTGTCAACCTCAAGTAAGAAGAGAAGCTGACGGTGTTCTCCAGGTGCGTACCTTCAGTTTTATGTGTTGGTTGCAAATTTCAACCAAATCCAATTCCAACTCCCTATTACAGTCCACTTTATACCAGTTTTAAACCACGTGTCACTACATGTGGTTCCTTTTAACATTAACTAATTGATAGGTATTCTCATATACAAAAAGAACCAGAACCCAGGGATTTAATGATTTAAATAAAACTATGTATTTTTGTTATCGTTGTAAAGCTTTAAATTTTTTTTATAGGATGAGAGTGACAAACGAGCACACAGTCCACCTGATGGTAACTGGTTGCTGCGGCCCATAGACATCTATCAAAATGCAGATGCGTTGTCACCCGTGAGGACTAAGATGGAATGCCTCATTTCTAGTAAAAAGGGCCTCCGGCCACCTGCACTCACCAAGCGAATCGCAGAGATAAACCTCTACTTCACGCTGGTATTCTGTGAGGTAGTGGTACCACCCCGGTTCGAGCCGGCCCATCCGTGCGACAGTAAAAGCTGCCGCGTGGCTCTACCACTGTTAAAAAAATCATACAAACTATAAAATAATACATATAGAGAGCGTTTATTTGACGTTATCTTCAAATTGGATTTCAAACTCCACCGTGTCTAGTCTATTTATGACGTCTTCTATTGCATCATCACAAATAAGACCATAATAAAAACACTGTGCATCTTGTGGAATGAGATGTAATATGGACTGATTATCGGCTAGTTTCGCTGGTGACACTGGCTTCCCTGACGGCTACAGAGGAACTAAATGTTCCGTCAATATTACAGCTGGTCTGCCACAAACCGATGCTCTTTCTATAGTTACTTCCAACGAATTACCAAGGAAAAGTTGTGTTTTAAAATAAATTGAGTTTGGTATGTCTCTTTTTATGTATATTTCTTGACTTTGTAGCCAATTAATACACTCTTTATTAATACTACGTTTTCAGTTAATAATCATTTTTTCAACCTTAGAGGTTTCCATAAAATCAGTTTTTGCCATAATTGTAACTGTAAGCGGGTTCTTTTTCTTGCAATCTTACATAACCTGCACATAATCATCGGATGTATCTCAGATATTTCTTTATTGCAGTTTCAATGTAGGAAAAAAATCTCTGTCATTAGGTAGACAATTATGTCCGGGGTACCAAAAATTTTTGAGTTATTTTTTTCAACGTGGGATGCAAAACTGCTTTTAACGTCATTACTGAATGTTTGTTACGATTCTGTCCTCAACATGAATTGCTCCATAAAATTGATTCCTCGACATCTTCAGAAATATGTTCACCTAAGCATTTTTCCTAGACAAGAATGGAATTCCTGGGCACCTTTACTAGCCATTCTTTCTATCTAGAGAAAGCGCTCACTCAAGTTAGTCTTTGCAGAATAAATTCCCATATTGTACAGCCAAAGCTGTCGTTAATAGTAAATAATTCCCGTAAGGATCTTAGGCATTGGAAATGTTTTTGGAGATCAAACGTGAGATATTCTATTTCCTTACATTGAGTAGCCAGAATAAAGGCAGACATTACTATATTTCGAACCTCTTCCCATTTTCGGCAATGTTCTTCGCGTTCTGTGTTTATGGCTGATTTCTCCTCAGCAGTTTTACAAACAGTTAATTTTGCTTGTAATGTGTCACACTCGTTACAATATCTTTTTAAGAGGCGTTCCTTTAAGATTGAAAGATTTATAAAATAACTTTGTATACATTTACTTACTGACCTTCTCATCTTCTATATGTCCATTTGCACATCTTGTCTAAAATCATGTCTGGTATAAGATATTCCGTCTCGCGGTCACTTCTTCAATTATAGTCCGAGAGCTCATGATTCATTGTTCATGAAGTGTTTGATGCATCATGAAACATTGTTTAAAGGTATCAGTCGACTCAATAAGCAGGTATGTTAGTAGGTATAAGCAGGACTGTCTGCCTGGCCTACCTGGGTATACAGGTTAGTCGCAAAAAAAATTGCCCGAAAAAAGTGTTCCATTCAAATAATAATAATGACAGTCAGTCAGCTAAGTTGATAAAGAATTAAGAAAAAAATGGCAGACACTTCTAAAGGGGTTTACAATAGGGGCAGACTACCCCCAAAGTTGTATTTTCAAAATATCCAAAAAAGAAAATTTCTGAATATCCATGTGGTTCTTTTTCGAATAAGAATTTAGACCACTTTTAAATTAATATTCTTTAAAAAAAGTAAAAAACGAAATTTGTCGTGTGCTCCATTTTGCATTAAATCGGACAATTCAGGATAAATGTAAATGTTTATGAGCCACAGTGTCCATTTACCATCAGGTGAACTGTGTTCTCATTTATAACCCTTGCTCTATCATATTTTTTTTGGAATTTGTTTAGGGTTGCAAACTTATCAACTTTATTGGTGTCTTTGCGTAGCAGTGTTGATGAGTTTGGTTTTCACGGATTAGGGCTGGGGTCTCTATCCGTATCAGAAGCTCAGTTGAATAATTGGGGTAAATTGGTGTCTATGAGAGATGATATGTTATTTATATATAGCTGTAGATTGTATCTGCCCGTGGAATTTATGTGCGGTGAAACTCCTAAAGTATACACAGTTCTTTTTCGTTTTCGTGCGTTGCGAGACGCCTGGAAGAAAATTCCGTACTCTTGTTTATTCTAGAGAGTTGGTTCACCTTTTCGCCTAGAAATTAAATAAGCCAAGTAATTCAACGTGGTAATTCAGGCAGACTTCTTGGCCATTCCCATGAGTAACAGGGCATTATTATAGTTTTATTTATGGCAAGTTGTAATTAATGTATAATGTTCATTAAGTTTTATAATTTATATCCACTTTTAGTGGCGGTGTAAGAGAATCCACTACCATTATCACCCCGTAGGCATCGTAAGAGGCGCCAGAAGTAAATGTAACAGGAGATGGACAGCATCATTTCCTGCTTACAACTCAAAATATAAAAAAAAACTGCAGTTGTCAACTCACCCACCAAGCGTGGCAGCTATGTCAAATATCCACCCTATGAGGTATGTAAAACAGGTAAGTAAAAATATTTGGCCATAGCCTGGAATGCCAAATATAAAAACAAATAGCATTTATTTATTTTGCTTACTACATCATCAACATTATCATCATTACAGCCCTTCACAAGTCCTCTGTCGAGCATACTTTACCCTGAAGGAACGGGGTATATAAAGGGGCTCTGAGCCACATGCACCCATCAACTTCTTGCATGTCTTACACGACCGTCGCTACGTCTAATACCCTACATTTCCCTTAACGTAACGCGGCTGCCACTTGCCCTATAGCCCTCTCCATAGCACGCACGGCGTCTTTCGGATTCCTTATACGGCCAGCAGTGTAGGAACACGTCTCAGATCCATGAGTCATCACTGGCAACTCGCAAAACTAAAATCTTGTTTTAAACTATTGTGGTATATCTGACGAGAAGATGTGTCGTAATCTCCCGAACGCTGCCTAGCCGAGTTGAATCCGTTGATTGACCTCTCGATCAAAATTGGACTTAGCTAGTCGGACTAACTGTCACGGAAAATTAAATTAAATTAATATGTAGATTACTCTCGTTCATTTGCAATTCATTTACGTACCCGAAAATATATACTTTTTGTAGAAAACTGGTAACAAACTGGAAAACATCTTTCCTTTGATAAGTAAATACCGCGGACCATTGATACCCATATTTATGGGCGCACCATCACCTATTAAGAAGCGCATGCTCACATACAGAAAATCTAATTTAACCAGGAAATTAAAAAAAATATTTCAAAAAGTATGATTCTAGTCAACTAGTGCGATTTGTTTTAATTGTATAAGAAAATAACACAAAAATATAAAACTGTGCTAAGATAATGCAAACTAGGGTAATAAAAGAAAACAATCGAACACATTTTTATTAAATAGCTGGCTACTATCATACTTTTGCATTTCCTTAATCATTGTAGTATATGTGGTAGAGCCATGCTGCAGCTATATTAGTAGTATAATTGTAGCACGAATGGGTCGGCTCGACCGGGGAACGACCACGCTCTCACAGAATACCAACGTAAAACAGCAGCTTAACGCTGCTGTGTTTCGTATGGTGAGTGTAGAGAACCGGAGAACCTTATTACTGGAGGACTAAGATGGAGGCATTCCATCTTAGTCCTCACGGGTGACAACGCATCTGCATTTTGATTCGCAATCGAGGATAGATGTGGATGTCTATGGGCTACAGCAACCATTTACCATTAGGTGGACTTTGTGCTGGTTTGTCAGCCTATCCTATAAAAAAGTATATATGAGTACACACAAATTTTTTTGGCTAACTAGACTTACCATCATCATCACAATAGCATATCAAAAGTCGAGTGCTGCACATAGGCCTCACCCATTAATATAACTAACCATAAAACTGCCAATCATGGCAACTATAACTAGTAGAGGCACTGCTTGTCATAGTTGCCACGTTTGGCACAGGTTGGCAACCGCAGTTTTTGATCATTTTGGGTTGTTCTCAGGGAGACGCTGCTGCTCATCTGTAATTTCATTTTCATGTATGCTCTCTCATCGCACGGGATGTAATAGAGTAGTGGATCATTAGTAAAGGAACCTAACTAACGGTATATACTTAAATACATTATACAGCTAGTTACAATTTGAATCATTTATCAATTTGCATATACCAAACTTCAAAGCAAATATTGACAATGTAATATCAGAATTCTGAATTTAATCATTCAGAAAGCTATTTGATATGATCTGTTAAATTTCAATCAATTTTGTTCTCTCTACATTCTTAGAATATTGATAAAATTCCAAAAAAAGGCTTTGTGGTAACTTACGTTGTATTATGCTATTTTATGAATGAACGAATTGATTTATTAGAAACATTAGAAGACAACAATTTAAAAAATGAACACTAAGTTAAAAATATGTAGGCACGTCTATAAAATACCGGTTGAACCGAGTTGAGCAAGAGGTGCATCACTCTAGTGGAGTGTCATATCGATAGTGGCGAGATGTAATAGAGGGTATCTCGAAAGAGACCCCACTCTTTTTTCTGTGAAGTATAAAGTTCACTCTAGGCGTGCCATACTGTAGCTATATTAGAAGTATAGTTGTAGCACGATTGGGTCGGCTCAGCCGGGGAAGGACCACGCTCTCACAGAATACCAGCGTAAAATAGCAGCTCAACACTGCTGTGTTTCGTATGGTGAGTGTAGAAAACCGGAGACCCTTTTTACAGGAAAAGAGGCATTCCATCTTAGTCCTCATGTGTGACAACGTATCTGCAGTTTAATTCTTTATTGAGGATAGATGTAGATGTCATGGGTCACAGCAACCACTAACCATCAAGTGGGTGGGCTGCGTGCTCCTTTGTCACCATATCCTATAAAATAAAATAAATAAATAAAATAAATAAGTTATTTTACGAGTGCTAAGATAGTGTCATGGTTCTGTTCGTTGTGGCGGTTCCTCAGCAGGCAAGGAGGATGGTGTTGGTGAGAGGCTGCCCTGTGTTACGTTGATAAATAATCTTCTAATTATGTCCTTTACGTTACAAGATTGTATAATTGCGACTAGGGTGTATTACGGTATGGTCGAACTGTAACTGCCTATACTTAATGTATAGTGCCGTACATATTTAATCGGTGACTAGTTCTTCGCGACTTCGCCCGCGTGTAATTTAGGTATTTAATTTTTTTGCGCGGAACCCTAATTCTTTTCAAAAGTTTCTGTGGAAGTTTCATCAAAATCGGTCCAGCGGTTTCAGAGATTAGCCAGTACAAACAGACAGACAGATAGATAAAAATTTTAAAAATTATTTTTTTGTTTTAAGGACCGTATATACTCGTACTTTCATACGCATTTTGTGAAAAGCTGTTATTTTGACATTACAAACAGACACTTCAATTTTATTTATTTGTATAGGTAAAGATTAATTGTGTAAGCAAGAGAGCAAGTTGAAGATCCGCTCGCACAATTTTATTATTTTTAACAATTTCCTTATCCTGATGTATTTCCGAGATCGGAGGTAGGATTTCCTGTTATATTTCCGAGAGAGAAGTGGGAACTACAATAAAAACATTGGATTGCAGCAATTATAGGCATCCTACACAACTTTCTACTGAAGGATGTTATTGTGTTTATATTGTGTACTTTTTTTCTTCATTAAATAAATAAAAAAAAAGAAAAGTGGTGCCACAATCACAAAGCAATTATTCTATCGGTCCTTCATATTTACCGAGCATTTGTCGGACATATTATTTGTAATTGTAAGTGTAAAGACACGTCACTAGTAAATAAAATTACAGATTGGGAAAATGTTAAGTTTATTGACATTTTGCTTATTGCAAACCGTACGGTTTCCCAGTCTTGGATACAGCAGCCTCCACTTCGAAAGTTCCTTCTGGAAATGAAGCCCGCCTCATTAGGTATATGGCGCGCGAGCTCAGATAGTGGAGGATTTATTTCAGACTGCCTCCCCACATTTCTGTCTAAGCAGACACAACCGAACTAAATGTAAACCGATAACTGATGTTGCTTACCCGCTGGCCAGTGAGGAAACTTTTACTTCTTAATTAATGCGATGCAGGCAGTAATTTCCGAATATTTTTTCAATACCGAATAAATTTTTCTTTAGAAAACATAAAACCTACCTATACTATTTTCACAGCATTTTGTACTATTAAATTGGATAACTTAAAGTTCAAAATCTTAATTCGGAATTATTAATTTATTGAATGTAAAATAAAGTTTTGATAAAATAAAAAATCTCTTGGGTACCGCATGAACTTGCTAGATAAAACTGTTACTAACGTCAAATTATGCTGTCAATTTGTTGAATGAGCACATCAATGTTAGATTCGTAGTGGGATTATAATAATGATGAAAGACAGCAATTTTAAAGGGTTTTCCCTGAGTTGTTTAAGAAAATACTTATTGTTGAATATATTGTGAGTTATATTAAAAAAGCTTGTAGCTTTTCATAACATTATTATTTTTGGAACATTTATATGACAACGACCTAACAATCCACCAGGTAGTAAGAAGTTACGGCAGCTCGTGGGCACCATCAACTAACTTCACAAAAGGAGATATATACATACACGTCGTCGGTTAAATGTACTCTTAATTTGGCCCACTTTTGATGTATCTCCAATTGGTTGTATTAAAAACAAAATAAAAATAAATTAAAAATAGAGATATAAGGCATAAAGTAAGTTTATTTGAGTAGGGTTTTAACGTTTCCCCATTTTTTTCTGCAACACATCTAATCATCACCATAAAAACCTATTTTATATTTATTTACACGTAAAATCTCATGCTATAATGAACATAATTGTTTATTATTAACACTGTTTTGAAACAATATTTGATAATTATGAAAACGAATTTGGTGTGTACAAAATATTTAAATTCAGTATACATTTTACAACAAATTAGCCACCACCGATAATATTAGATATCATGTATAGTAATATTAAACACTGCAGTATTTACCTAGATCGATACCGATCAAGCTATCAGCATTGGTATTTTAAAAGGGATACTTCATTACCGTTATTGTCAATTTCCTTAATGCAACACCTGATCTTTAGCAAGAGCGTTCATAGACATTAGGTAAAACGTTTTCTCGAACAAACTCACACAATGATGTTTATGAACTTACACAATAACACAGCAGCAATGTATGTACATATTTCATTTGAAAATTATAAAATATTTTACCATTGTCATTTATATGTGAGGATAAGTTTGTTTATAAATGTATTGAAAGAGTAGCAGGCTACTAAAATATGTAAGGCTTATATGATATTTATTATGACCTGACCATTTATCTAATATTTCACCGGGTATTACGTGGTTTTACAGTCCATAGACACTGCAACCAAGCCTATAAATCTTACCAAAGAAATCTCAAGGTGATTAACGACTAGGATGAAATTTCTCATAAACTGTTATTGTATTGGCGCTTTATGCACTTAAAAACTTGATCACAATAGAGGACGCAATTTTGTCTATCCGACAAAATCGTGTACAAAATAGAAGTTGAGAACTTCACCTTCTGACAATACTACTTATTCAACAATAACTAACTAAAGCTAAATAATATCACAAGATTTCACCCAAAGTAACATTAGTTCCATTATTAATTAATTGTTCTTCAATAGGGAATTATAATTTTTCTTGAATAACGAAACCACCACACCTTCCTACCACGACTCTGGCGTTGGACCATCATGAAAGATCAGATATTTATACGCTTTCAGAAGCCTCATTTTAATCCCATCCACACCCGAAGTTTAGCAGTATGGTATGTATATAATAACAGGTATCTATTTTCCGAAATGCTATACCAAATACAAAACATACCTTTGATTTTTTACTGGAAACAACATCGCATAATAAATTTACATTTATTATACCTTTTATATTTTATAGACAACTTTGCTAACTAAAATAATTTGCATCCATTGCAGCATATATAAGCACCCTACTGAACATAGGCCTCCCCAATAAATTTCCTCATATTTTATCATAGGTGCCATGATTCGCAGGTGGGTTGGCGAACGCAGTTGTTTATTGTTTTGAGTAGTTGATACTTTCAAACATAGTCAAAAGAACCTTCAGAAGCGTAAAATCATCTTATATTAGTAAAATAAGCAGTGGTTTAAATATATTATGTACTAGACTTTTCTATTCGTTATAAATCGGTTGCTCACCTTGTAAATGGCTCTAGAGCGATTATTTAATAGTCTGTATTCCTCACTGTAAAATAATAAATGGAATTTCATGACAAGCTAGCGTAATTTATCAAGACTTTGTTTTGTTGGTATCAATTTATATTTATACAATGATTTCTTATATTAATGCGGGTTATAAGGAATAAAACAAATTTTACGGATATTATCGCGTTTAATTTTTTAATAACCGAAGTTCCGGGGGCATTAAAACACCCGCGGTCACGAGTGTATGGTGTGACATGCATCATCATGCAGCAGTAATCGTATACAAGATTCATTATTAATGTCATCTATCTTACATAGGAAAAACAAAAGATCTATAAAAATACGCGTAAAATAACATACAATCGAAAATGAAGCACCGACGTTCCGAGAAGTCAACAAGTTCAGAGTCGTCCAAAGCATTACATCAGACTTTATAGACAATAAATCCTCGCAACATCGATTTTATAAATTAAAAAAAAAATTGTTTTGAAAATAGCCTTTGTGCTATCATCTCTTTGGAGTCACATAATTTAATACTAAAATTAAATACAAACCCAATGACACTAATGCAATGATTCAAGTTACTGTATGATTAGTTAGATTTACATTACGAAGTCAAACAAAACCCTCTCAGAAATGAGAGGAGATCTGTGTCCAGAAGCAGTTGGACGTATGTAGGCTGTAACTTTAACTTTAAGCGGAAGTGGCAATGGAGTTATCATGTAGCATGAAGAATTGAAAACCCATTGGAAATAAAGGACTCGAGTGGCAGCCTCGTACAGGCTCCTAAGCGAAGTACAGCGCGGCCCCCATTAGTGAAAGTGATGTCTTCGTAATGTATGCAGAAATTTGATGTTTGCAGGTGAATCCAGAGCTAAAGATCGTGTTTTGTCACAAACAAACTCAAACGCACGCAAAGTGTTGAGGCGGTGTGAGAATATCAACTATCCCATATAATCTTGTAAGAGCTGACATAGGAAAACAAATTAGGAGATGAGCAATAGGGTCTTAAAATACCAAATAAAAAATGCAGTTGCCAATCCGCTTGTCAAGTACGGCAACTTTGCTGGGGGGTTACTATGGGGGAGGTCTATGTTGCAGTGAACTATAATAGGCTGTAACGGTAACACTAAACCAAGCTACACTACACCATATAACATCATACGATACTACTTCATACACCTCCACGCGTAAACTTTTTGGAAAATCTTTTCTTTTCTGTGATAGCTAGCAAGATATAACACGTCTTCTGCAATAAGATAGAAGATATTTAGTTTATTGTACGAGGTCACACAACAATTAATAACTATATATATAAATATATATAAATTTATATATATATATATATATATATATATATATATATATATATTTCAATTACCTCCATACTCTGCTAGATTATGGAGCGTATATTGATTGAACACCCACCTCATGGCATACCTAGAGCAAAATGATCTCCTCAGTGATTGCCAGTACGGGTCTCGTCGAAATCGATCAACTGGGCACCTTCTAGCGTATGCTACTCATGTGTGGGACGAAGTCCTCGAGAAAAGTGGTGAAGCACATGCTGTTCCCGTTGATGTTTCGACGGCCTTTGACAGGGTTTGGCACGCTAGTCTATTGTGCAAGCTTTCAGCGTACGGCTTATCCCCTGGCCTGATTGCATGGGTGAAGAACTTTTTGAGCAAACGGACTTTCCGGATCGTCGTCGATGACTGCTCATCCGGTACTGTGGAGACTAACGCCGGTGTTCCTCAGGGCTCCGTATTCTCCGCAACTCTTTTCCTTCTGCATATTATTGATCTGCTCATTCCCGGTATCTATGGGTATGCAGACGAAAGCACAGTTGTGGAGAGATACGAACCGAAAAAGAGAGTCTATGGTTGAGTGGGTGAGTCTAACACTACATGGAGTATCTGAATGGGCGATGCCAATCTCGTAAGATTTAACGCCTCCAAAACACAAGCGTATATTTTCACCGCTAAAAGGAGCCCGCTCACCTTGGATCCTACTTTTCGGAATGTATCCTCGGAGTACAATGACCGCCTTCAGTTGTTAGGGGTTGAATTTTCTTCAACCCTAACATATGAGTGGTTCATTGAGTCTAGAACTAAAGCAGCCGCAAGGAAACTTGATGGCCTTGCAAGGGTACGGCGGTACTTCACGCCGGGCAGCTTCTTACCTTACATAAAGCGCACGTCCGGTCGTGCATGGAATACTGCTGTCATATATAGGCTGGTGCTGCATAATGCCACCTGGCAGCGTTGGACTCAGTAGAGAGACGTGCTAAGAGTGTCATTGGTGACCTTGATTTGGTTAAAACCAATCTTGTCAGCCTCAAGCACAGGCGCAGAGTAGCCAGTCTCTCGGTATTCTATAGGATGCGTTTCGGTGACTGTGCGCAGGAATAACACGCTTTAATTCCTCCCTCTCCTTTCAATCATCGGACAACCCAGCGATCGGTGGGTCTTCATTCCTTTGTTGTCGATATTCCACGCATTAGAACCAAACGGTTTGCTTCGTCTTTTGTAATGCTAACAGCAAATGAGTGGAATAATTTGCCGGCGTCTATCTTTCCGTCCGAATTCAATCTGGGCGTCTTCAAGGCAATAGTGAATAGGCTTTTGTTACGCTAAGACAGTGCTTTTTATTATCTACAGCTGCATCACCACTTACCACCAGATGGGATTGTGGTAAAGCACTTGCTTCTAATAAGTAAAAAAAGTTGACTTTAAGAAAAACGATGCTTTAAAGAAAATGCTACGCTTAGTGTGTTTCAGAACACATCATACGGATATAAAAAAACACAGAAAGTAACACACGATGTACGATATGGTGTCATGTTACAGATATAGCTATTTTTCGAATTCATATTTTATTCATCATACACAGCGCAAATAATACAAATATTCTCAATGTAACAATTGCATGCAGCCTGTGTAAAACGGCCAATAAAAATAAATCATATTCTAGAATCGCTGACATAAAACTGTAAGCTTTTAAACCGTTACAGAAAACTAATAAACGGGAACAAAATCTATGAAATACTGGTGTAGGTTCATTTATAGGTGTTTTAAAATAGTCTTTTCAATTAATCGGAAAAAATATTTTTATACTAAATCCTTTTTATTTCGATAGGTTTTAAATTATTTTATTTATGGGTGTCCAGGATATAATTAACTGTAATGCGGGTAACATACATTATGGCAGCACAAGGCAACAAAAACCTGTTAATTAGTGAAATATGAATGAAAATAATAATGTTTATTAATTCATGCATTACAGCCTATTGAAATCCACCTCCCTCACAGATTGCCTGTTTTGCCATATTTATTAAGTTTATAATAAAAATACTACTGTTACTAACCCGCCAAGATTAGTAACAGTATTTTTATTATTTTTGCTGTTCCCAGAAAGGTGCTGCTGTCCATTTGCTGTTTATTTTTTTCTGCTATCTCTTACGACACATGGCGGATGATTTGGGGTTGGGGAATCTCTTACGGCATAAGGTTTATAGCATTCTCATTTTTTTTGCGTAATTTTAAGATTCTGAGATGTTTCAAAATCGTCGCACAGAACCTTTCTACTATACCGTTTGGGGAGTGGGGTAATTTTTTATGACGGTTAATCTGGTGTAAATTAGTAAAATCAGTTAATATCTATTTGGTGAATTCTGTGCCATTGTCTGATACTATTGTCAAAGGTAAACCATGATTGGTGCAAAAATTTAATAGTGTTTGAACGATGCTGATTGCTGTTGCATCGCGAACATGGTATGCCTGCGCGTATTTAGAAAAATCATCTACGATAGTTATATATTTCTCATTTTGTATAGAAAGCAAATCTACTTGCACGATTTCGAATAGTTTGGTAGCAGGAGGACAATAATAACGGCGAGCCAAGGCAAGATGACACTCAATTATGCCATGATGGTTAGGTTTACCGTCCTGATATTTTTAATAATCTCCTGCTGCCTTAAATAGTCTTTTACATTTTCAACCTCAGTTTTCATTAGCACTAAATTCATGGCCGAATTTTTATTTTTCTTTTTTTATGATTGGGGTAACATTGTACATTGCCAACGGCGGATTAATAAGTAAGACTGTTTCAACTTAAGGGTTTGTAAGGTTTTGATTCTAAATCAGGGATAGATATACATAGGCGCACCATCCACTTATAAGACTAATAAAACACGCTGAAAATATTGCAAACTGATGAATTATTCATGTCGTATTTAAATGGCTATGAATTGAAACATTTTGTTAGTTTTTATTAAAATTAGTGATAGCTTTCACTGATGTTTTGACAGGTAGTAATTTTTTATTTATTACCCCATCAGGCGACAGAGGGAAACGAACCACTAGAAGGGCAGCGGCGCCTTTCTAATAACAACTAGAAAATAATAAAACTGCGGTTGCCAACCTGCCTGCCAAGAGGAGCAACTATAGTAGAATCCCATCTATGAGGGAATCTATGGGGAGATCCAAGATCAGCAGTGGATTTTTATAGGCTGTCAAAGAAGTTTATTGTCGATATCAAACTTTAATCTTGTCTAGCTTCAACGTTCTAATAAACTGAAGCACATTCTCTCAATACTCCATTCTTCAATATTGCCAAATTACAAAGCAGCAGGCATCAAAGTTTAGCTTTGATATGTATGTGATTAGCATTTAGAATCAAATCGTTTGGAAAATCATTCGGTATATATTCTAATTTGAATTCAAGGGGTTGTTCAAACGTTGCGTCGAATAGATAGCAATACAATGTAATTAACACTTCAACATCTAACAGCTATCGTTGAATGTTGCGTTATAGAAAACTGTTATAAATTTAAAAACAAAAAAATCTTTGTTATATTTTAAAACTTTATCATTAAATCATTACAAATAAAGTTGTCCACAGGATATTGGCTTTTTATTAATATTAGGAATAAAATTTCCTATAATCGACACGCCTAGTATTATGCTTCTCATGTGCAGTTGTTATACTTATAAAAAGTCATCGGATAATGATTTTTTTTTATATAGGATATTGAACAAGCAAACAGTTGACCTGATATAGTGGATGCTATGACCCATAGACACCTACATCTATCCTCTATTAGGAATTAAAATGCGAATTCTTTGTCATTCACTGAGTAATAGATGGAATGCCTCGTCATCAGTAAAAATAATCTTCGGCTTTCATTACTCACTCTACAAAACAGACACATTAAGTTGCTATTTACGCTGATATTCTGGTAAAGCATAATTCTTACGAAAGCTGGCATAATCTTTTCCTATAGTCTCTGGAATCATGGTACTTGTCCTGTTCACCCACGGCTGATAACTGCCATTACACGGTACCGCGACGCAGCGGCTTAGAAATGAGTGCGGCACTGAGGGCCGCGGGTTTGAAGCCCGCAAGGAACAATGTTTTTAAGGCCTAAAAATGAGTGTAACGGGTTGGGTTTTTATGCTTCTAAAATGTTTGTATGTAAACTGGCTCTTGTAATACAGGAGAAAGTCCTAGTTTTTTTTAAAGGACAAGGGTGACAAGCGAGAACACAGTCCACCTGATAGTAAGTGGTTGCTGTGGCCCAAAGTATCTACATCTATCCTCGTTTGCGAATTAAAATGCCAACCGTTGTGGTTATCCCCGCGAGGACTAAGATGGAATGCCTCTTTTTCAGTAAATAGGATCTCCGGTTCTCTGCGCTCACCATACGAAACACAGCAGAATTAAGCTGCTATTTTACGCTGGTATTCTGTGAGTGGTATTATAAAAGATAATGTAGATGAAAACATTATATGGATTTCTTGTTTATGGATATATCCTTGAATATAAATATCGATAGATATTTCCAAGCCCTTGTGACTAGCACTGACCCGGCGGGCGGCTGGTTGAACTGATCGCAGCAAAGCCGTAACATCCAACAAGTTTCAAGGCACTCCCCTTGCTGCCTCAGCTAGGATCGGAATCCTCGGCGTCGACATATCCAATAGTGTGCAGTTTCGCGGTCATTTGGAAGGGAAGGCCAAATTGGCCTCAAAAAAGCTTAGCGTGCTCAGCAGAGCGAGACAGTATTTCATGCCGGCACATCGCTTGCAACTTTACAAAGCGCAAGTTCGGCCTCACATGGAATACTGTTCTAATCTCTGGGCCGGGGCACCCCAGTGCAAGCTCATTCCACTTGACCGCATCCAGTTCAGAGCGGTTTGAATCGTCGACGACCTAGTTTTTTCTGATCGGCTCGATACACTGGCACTGCGTAGGGATGTTGCATCCCTTTGCATTTTCTATCGAATATACCACGGGAAGTGCTCTGAGGAATTGTGCGGATTAGTTCCAGCCGCCAAATTTCACGAACGCATATGGCAGCAAAATTCACGACACCATCCTCACCATCTGGATGCTTGGCGGTGCACGACTGTACGTTTTACTAGGAGTTTTCCTTCTCGTACAACTTCTCTGCAGAATTGTTTACCACCGGTGATTTCCGGACCGATACGACTTGAGGACCTTTAAGAAAAGAACTTACACCTTTCTAAAAGGCCGGCAACGCATCTACAATTTCCCTGGTGTTGCGATTGTTCATGGGCAGCGGTAGTCACTTACCATCAGGTGAGGCGCATGCTCCTTTGCCCCACTATTCTATAAAAAAATGTACTGTATAATTTTTATGACTTTATTTAGTATAGAATATTTAAACCTACGAAGCGATAGAGCATTCTATAAACATCGTATGTACGATTTATTCGACCAATACCGATATCGACGCAGGCGCAATACTAATAGCAATAATTATCAGAGCTTCGCTGAAGATCAGCGCTGCTGCAAGTAGGCTGCGGTAGCACACACTGAGTCGGAACACTTTTTGGCATCACATCACTCAGATTTATTTTTTGAGATTTATTTTTATTTATGTTTGCCGTATGTTGTATGTTTTCTGTTTACTTTCTGTCTTGTAGGATTTCCATTATATTGAAAGTTTATTATTTTTTGTATGCCATGTAAGTGTATTGGTGTAAATAAAAGGTATGTTTATGTTTATGTTTTATTCCACTGCTGGATATAAATTATGAACCTCTCCTGTGTAGGGAGAATATGCCTTAATCGTCAGTCTTGGCAGGCGGATTGTACCTTTAATACCGCTCCCCATCGCAACTATGGCTATTTTACGCTTATATTAAAAACCATAAGATGTTTCTAGTTTTATTCCATTCCATCGCTTAAAACACCTAAGGGACGTAATGTGGTGATCGATTCATTTTCGCCTTAGTATAGTATATTTATTTATGTATAATGTTGACATCGTCATCAATTTGTACTGGATTTGTGGAATGCACGACTAAAAATTAAAATAAAAATATTAAGATGATATGTGAAGTCCGCCAACACGCATTGGGATAGTGCCGCGGACACTTCCTTGCTTAAAACCCTCTCAGAAATTAGAGGACGCTTGTGTCCAGCAGTTGGTCGTAAATAGGCTGTAAATTTTATTAAAAATAACACTGAATTTGTACAAAATATATATTTATTTTCAACATTTTTTATTTCTTACTACTATTACAATTGCAATTCTTACAAAACATATTAACTTTAACGAAAGATATATACTCATCAATACATTTAATTGTGAGGCTTTAAAAATCACAAATAGATATTATAGGAAAAATAACATTTCTGGCTTTTCCATCAAACTACAAAATAGAAATGAACCTTGAATAATAAAGCAAGTAATAAATTTTATTAGCTATTCTTTATAAAATCTAGAACAATCCTAATGCTGTAAAAATGGGAGCAAAAGGGCAGTGTTCTTCTTTCAGTTTCAGTGACCATATGAAATAAATTCTCAAAATTATTGCATTTACTGGAACTAAGTTCATTCTAAGCAACTAACACTAACTCGAATCTACACTAACATAAAAAATTATGGAAATTATTCGACTAATGTAACGAGTACAATAATCCAAAACAATTAAAATTTGAAAAATTGATACATTAAGAAAATTTTAATGAACGAACTTATTTCTAAATTATCTATTTACATTTTTATTTTTTAGTGTTGGGATTATTTCATTCGCTTTTTTTAAGTCATAAAATATATGAAAATATACAGATTTCCATGTGGTAACAAAATAAAATGTACAAAGGCATAATCGTATTCATTACTCAATCAAAATTTTTCGGCTGAACATAGTTAGGGAAAACATTTAAAAGCATTCAAATTTTTGCACATTATACCTTATGAAGGTAATATAATTTCATTGTTAGTTTTTGTTATTATGATGTGATTGAAATATTATTAGATCTTTAAAATAAGCTTTAACTACTAAATAGTCTGAAATTTACTATTAACACAACGTAATAATAAATGGGGTGAATGTCGAATAACTTGCAGATTATGTATTCCATCTCCTCGAAACACAATGTTATAAATAAAATTTAAATGATACTACATTTAATTACCAAAAAATTTTTGGTAGCTTAACAATAACATGAAAGATTATTCATAGTAGTCTTACCAAGTAATCTCTCTAGTAAGACTAATGGGAGAGTGTGCCTAGCAGTATAGCGTATGTAAGTTGCTACTTTGGTTGACTGTTTTAACAATAACATAATACAGCAACAGTTTGGTGTATTTATTATATGTGAGGTTTTTGAGAGTATTCATAGTAGTCTTATCAAGTAATGATACTAGAAGGCTACGGGGAATTTTCTTCCCAGTGGTCTTACTAGTAAGACTAATGTGAGAGTGTGCACAGCAGTTTAGCGTATGTAAGTTGTTACTTTGGTTGACTATTTAACAATAACATTATACACCAAAAATTTGGTTATATTTTTTTATTTAAGGTTTTTAGTGACAACTTTTTTTTAGTAATGGTCTTTTCCTCCAGATTTTTTTAACATTAATTGTGCTTACAAATCCTAAGGGCAGTAACTTTAATAAGATAATCGTTACTTCGTTATTTGTATGGCTACTATCACCTTTTCCTAACCTATGATCGTTCATTTTAAGCATCCATTAGATAAGGAATAACCGAAAATTGGGTATTTACACTAATTATAAAACAACTTTCTGAGCGCCAGAATATTTTCCCTCCAAACATATTTTCATAATAAAATTGTTAACGTAACTCTTACTAATTGTGTATATAAAGACAACAATTGTTTATTGTATTATTTATAAATTAAAGCAACGTTAATAAAAATAAAAATATTTTCCATAATAAAATATTATGTGGTATTAAAGTTAAGTGCAACAACAATCAGTTTTTTAATCGTGTCTTGTAAAACAAATACGTAGTTAGAAACAAGATCCAACAATGCTATTTATTTAACTGTTAATTATAAATATTTTGTGCGTTACAAATTTTGTGTCCGATTTTAATAATCAACGAAGGATGCTTCCGGCGCTCAGTATGGTGTCTGTCAATGAAGACTCCAGTCCAATCCAAAATCTCCGGATGCTGATCGTGAGCGCAGAGATGGCGGCGCATGTGGAGCGCCGCGAGCCGCATGTCAGTAGTCCAAGGATTCTTCATCTGGTGAGCGCTTGCGGCAGCAAAGACGCCATGCGGCTCCTAACGCACACACAGCTAAAACAATCGCCAATCCAGCCCCCAAAGTAGGCGCCATCCAATCTCCCCCTCCAGCACTCCTAGCACCAGCGCAAAGTTGGGGAGCTTCATCGTGTAACTGGCCAAGAGGTATTCCACCTAATGCATCAAGGTATCCGAGTCTACGCAAACTATCTTCAGAGTATGCTTCTCGTGCTCTCTTTTCTTCAGCTGTCCAGAATTTCCTCTCCGTTGTAGTAAAATTGGGGCAATTAACAATACCATTACAGATCAGTCTAGCTGGTATGCAAAGGGGCTCATCTCCTGGGCAAATAAAATCACATCCTTGGCCAGAGTTTGATTTAATACCTCCATCTGTTAGTCTTGAGGTCATCAAAGTACCGTCTGAATTTTTAGGCAAATGATACAAGCCAGTCCACGCAATTTTAAAAGTAGCCCTAGCCGGGGACGCACTTCCAATAAAAACTATCCTAATCGATCTAGTCTTTTCTTTTTCTATAACTAAAGGATCATCTAATGATTCAAAACCTAATTCACCAGCTGACAGTATAGGTAATTCACGAGCCAAGGACACATTTTCACCACAAATTGATAGATACGGTGCAATTCTTCCTGGTAAAAATATTTGAATATTTCCATCATCACAATGCCTTGATGCAAATTTAATACTATCGAAATGTAACCAAATATCTCGTTTCTCTTCGATTTCTAGATCCCATATGCATTGAATTCTTTTAGGAGGTTCTGTGTAACCTAATGCTTCTAGGTGTGGGTATACAATTTCTCCGTCTAAAGCAGCTGCAAGCACCGCTGGTCCACAAAGTGGTCCGTGAACAAATTCATAGCGTGCTTCAAAGAGCGGTGAAGGATTTTTGAAATATGATGCTGCCGCATGGGCATTATCAACAATTAACTGCAAGTTCAAGGTCTCACCCGATGAAACTACTCGATAAGGTCGGGCCCTTGAAACTGTATTGGCATGTTTAGCACAAAGACAAGATCCAAGAGATCGTTGAACAGCTAAGTGAAGCGGTAAAGGTGTTGTACTTATACCAGATGATGTGTTTGCAGCTTTCCCACCGGGGTGTGGCTCCCAGATAATAAGTTTATCAGCTCGATCTTCATAACAGTTTTGGCAGGAAACGGCAGTGTATGGATGTTCCTGCAAATACGTTATTTTCGGTGCGTTATAATTATAAATTTTAAAACCGTTTAGTTACTTTTAAAAAATATTAAAAATATTATAAAAGCTAAACTTATATATGAAAAAATCGTTCCGTGGGTGTCGTAAGAGGCGACAGAGGGAAACAAATCGGAAGACGGACAGTAGCGTTCCCTAATAACCCGCTTGCCAAGCGTTGCAACTATGGCAAATATCCTACCCTATGAGGCTATTTATGGGGGAGGTATATGATCAGCAGTGGACCTTAATAGGCTGTGACGGTAGTTGCTTCTTTATTTATAAACATAAACATTTAGATATAAGAAACTATTTTATATAAACAAACCTTAAAATTTACACTGAGAATTGTTAAAATAACCCTTGCAAATATTCTCTTGTCTGTAACGAATCTGTATAGGCAGTGAACGTCTTCTCCGGGTGGCGCTTGTTTGTAAACGAGGGTATTGAGTGGTGACCTGAGACGCCCTGCTCTATGTTTCCAAGAGGCTATTACTTCATCACAAGCAGTTCCCGGAACGGGCTCACCGAAACGTGTATTGTTAAAGAAGTCATAATGAGCCCAATAATAAAGTGAGGATCTGTAACAGTGTAAATAGTTTATAAATATAGCTCAATAGTGTGGTGACACAACTACAAATAATTTGTTGAAAATAATTAAATATTTTAAATATTGGGTATGAGATGACAACGACATTATACTGGTAGATTTCGACTACGGTTAACTTGTTTATTTTGCTTAAACAAATTTTTATATCTTGGAACAAGCGTTATATCTAACTGGTATTGAAACACCGGATTCACGATTCTGCAGTCAAGAAATATGTTATGCTTGCTAAGAGAAAATTTCTTGAACATTGCAATAACTTCATTCAAAAAATAAATCGATTCTTGGTAAACATTGCTCCTTAATCGCGGATATTATGCTTAAGTCCTAGGCGTGGGCAACATTTGTGCACGAAACAATGAAATTAATTGCGGGCTTGATAATGTAAATTGGTCACCAACGTACCCGACCTTGATCCTAATCAACTTGCGATCCTATAGATATAATGGACTCATAAAATAATAGATTTTGTGTTATTCATGAAACTGGTTGTTGGTTACTTTGATATAGCCACATTGCAACTGTATTACGTCAGCACGAATGGGTCGTCTCGATCAGGAATTCACATCTTAGTCCTCAAGGGTTGCAAGTATATATCTACATTAATCGTTTTATGCTTGTTTTTCATACTTTTTATATAAAAAGTGTGATTGCCAATAGTTGAAATCTGTCAAAAGTATATCACCATCATAATAACCAAGCTATTTGTAGCTAGGAGCAATTTTTTTGGGAACAAATCAACTAATCAATAAAGAAAACTCAAGAATACGTTATAAATCGCTGTATACACCATAGACAAAGAATATATTCCAGTATATTCTAAGCCAGTATATTCTAAGTCTACTTTAGAGTAGCAACCAATCAAAATAATTTCAACAGAATTCTAAACCAAACGCATTACGGTTATTAGCCTTATAATTATCTTTACAATTTATTTGATTTATAATTTGTAAAGTTGATTTATTTCGATGGTTTAATTTAAACAAAACCATGTAATTAAAACAACATACCCACTATAGCTCCCTGTTTTACTCTCAAACCTCACAAACATTGCATTTCCTGTTGAAACAAAATCATGTTTCTCCATGGGCCTGCTAAAAGTGTCGCAGAAGGTTTTTATAATCCGAGCGTCGTCGGGTCGAGGGGCATCATACAGAGTAAGAGATTCTCCACAATCGCCACTCCATGGAACAATAGGTGATTCTATGCGGTTTATACGGAAGCTGTCAACAAAAATATTTTTATATAAACGTAGAATTATGTTAATAATCAAAAATAATGGGTATCTTTAGTATAAAAACTTAAGATTTTGTATGTTTTTGGTTTTCACACATTCGGTTACATAATGATTTCTTATATTTACGCGAACACTACACATTTAAATAAAACTAATTTTACGGATTTAATCGCGTATATTAACTTATTTTTATCTTCCCGTCGTTTCGGGTGCTTTTCGGGTGAAACTGCTGGGAAGCACCCGGAACGTCGGGAAGATAAAAATAAGTTAATATACGCGATAAAATCAGTAAAATTAGTTATATTTAAACATTCGGTTACTTAAAAACTTTTAAAACTATGGCCACTATACTTCTAAGGCTTATTTTCTATGGCGTCATGTTAAAGAATCATCTAGCTTGCTTTTGGGTCGTGGTTTCTTGCGATATTATTATTATGTTTATAAAGTCAAATAACTAATAAGTTGGTAGTGATGTGTTTGCGAATAAAAACTAGGAATAAATAGATATATCTTTTTTCGCAGCTTTTTTTATTTTGATAATAAATTTTTTAATTGATGCAATGCAATAATGTTAAAATTTAGTGTAATTTTATCAGTTATATCAATATTAAAGTAAAAAATGTAAATATTTACTAACTTTATAATGTTACTAAATGCAGTTGGTTCCGTTGACAATAAACTAAAAAAAAATATCTCAGTTAAAATATAGAGATTAAACTATACTGCACGTTTCATTAATGACCTTTAACTTTCTTTTAAATCGTAAATAAATAAATTATGAGTTCATCTCGCAAAAACTTATATGCATACCGAAAACTTGCCAACGCACAGTTTTAGCAGGTAAAGGCTCGATTACAGCAAAGTTGTTTACAGCACATTTGTTCACAAATATTTATTCCGAACTCCTACAGTAAACGTTCTGAACTTGCAGGTGCTTTAGTTTTCTGTTTTCATTGGAATGCAATACTTTGGTAAACTTACAGTGCAGCACATTTATTTTGTAATCGAACATGTCCACGTGAAATCATATAGATGTGTGCTGAAGCTTGCGTTTTATTGTGCATTCTGCTTAAAAAATAAATGGTACAAAACCGCGTTTTTGGGTAAGGCTCGAACTAAAGGCTGGCTGTGCGTGTACGCTGGCGCGTCTCCACCGCTTGTACGAGTGCGCATTTTTTTTTAATTTTTGCGATTCTTATGTAACGAGTATACGTGAAGTGGAATGCTATTATAAATACACTATTATTTCATATCGTTAAAAATTGACCTCGTCTTAATGCCTGTTTATTAACCAGCATTAAGGCGAGGTGTATAGACGACTTTTATGAATTTGAGGGGGTGAAGCAGACGAGTAAGGGACGAGTAGTCCCGCCCACTGCGGGGCGCACCGCGTGAATCTCGCCGACGCTCGACGTAAAATGTACAATTGGTACAGCGCGCCGCCGTCCGCCTTCGCACCGCGTTTCCGCGATGTCAGGTAGTTCGAATCGCATCAGATATATATATTTTTAATCGTATTTTTAAAATGTTTCTACGTTTATTTTCGTATCTAAAATATGTACATATTTTTGTTTAGTTACTCTAAAAATATTATGTACCTACATATTTTCGTGTTGTAATTTTTAAAATATGTACATATTCTATTTTCTTAATTTTAAAATAATCAATAATTGTTATTTTCTAGAAAAGGTTATCGAGAACTTTTATAACAGATTCATTAAATGAATAATAAATTAATGCTTAAATAAAATGGCTTTGGACCAAAATGGTCAATCATAGAAATGGCCTATTCTCGAGACGGCAAATTGTCAAAATTGTGAATTTATAAAAACAATAATTTTTATTCCTATAGAAATTTTTCTTCAGAATCAAGAGTAAAGTAAACTATTATGAGCAAATTTTACAATAGCGCTAGCCCTAAAATCGAAAAAAAAGCAGCCGTTTCATAATTTTTTTCCTGAGTGAATAACCTTTTTGCATAATTTTTTTGGATTTATGGGTTGCTTGAAGAATACATAAAAATTAAACATGGTAATTATTTTAATTTTATTTTATTATTT
Source organism: Parnassius glacialis (assembly GCA_033319125.1). Classification (NCBI taxonomy): domain Eukaryota; kingdom Metazoa; phylum Arthropoda; class Insecta; order Lepidoptera; family Papilionidae; genus Parnassius; species Parnassius glacialis. The sequence goes on along the minus strand of JAVANC010000005.1, from coordinate 12,499,524 downwards.
TGACGGCTCCGTGGCGCAGTGGCTTAGCAATGAGTTGATGCGCTGGGGGCCGCGGGTTCGAATCCCGCACGGAATAAGTATTTGTATGACCTACAAATAATTGTTCCGGGTCTGGATGTTTGTCCTTGTGCAATTTGTGTTTGTAAACTGCCTCTGCGATACAGGAGAAAATCCTAATGTAGGGGTAACGTTTTTTAAATAAAATGAAAAAAAAAATGAAAAATTTTGATGTATTTACGCATACGGAGGGAAATCTAATTATATAAATTGTGGAAAGAAAAATAATTCAGTTTCTGTACACCAAGGCATATTTTGTGTCTATGGTTACAGCTCTCAACTTATTGCAAATATTGCGTAACACATGGTTTCGGCATTCAACTTTTTGAACGGTATGATTCAATGACAATGCCTTATAATTATTTCCGTAGGATCGCGATGACCAACAGCCGTCAGCATTTATGTCTATTAGAGGTATGCCATCTTTGCTCAATGTTCCTTCAGGTATCGCTGCATCACGCTTACGCATAGCTGCTGCCGCCGTCACCGAAGTACACATTCAGGTCTCTGCATCAAGTTCGGAGGTAAGGTCTTATCATAACTAACAAAACGAGCCCAAGCTCGGCATACTTAGTTCTACTCGTCCAGGAGATCCAGTAGCAGTCACCGAAGCACACCATCAGGTCTCTCCATCAAGTCCGGAGGTAAGGTCTCATCATAACTAACAAAACGAGCACAAACTCAGCACACTTCGTTCTACTCGTTCAGGAGTCCCAGTAGCAGTCACTGAAGTACACCATCTGGTCTCTCCATTAAGTCCGGAGGTAAGGTCTCATCATAACTAGCAAATCTAGCCCAAACCCGGCACATCTAGTTCTACTCGTTGAGGAGTTACAGAGTAGCAGGTACTGAAGTACATCATCAGGTCTCTCTATCAAGTCCGGAGGTAAGGTCTCATTATAACTAGCAAATCGAGCCCAAACCTGGTACATCTAGTTCTACTCGTCGAGGAGTTACAGAGTAGCAGGCACTGAAGTACACCATCAGGTCTCTCTATCAAGTCCGGAGGTAAGGTCTCATCATAACTAACAAATCAAGCCCAATCTCGGCACACCTATTTCTACTCGTCAAGGAGTTCCAGTAGCAAGTCACTGAAGTACACCATCAGGTTTCTCCATCAATCCCGGATGTAACGTCTTATCATAACTAACAAATCGAGCTCAAACTCGGCACATCTAGTTCTACTCGTCGAGGAGTTCCAGTAGCAGTCACCGATGTACACCTTCAGGTTACTTCATCAAGTCCGGAGGTAAGGTCTCACCATAACTAACAAAACGAGCCTAAACTCGACACACCTTATTCTACTCGTCCAGGAGTTCAGAGTTTCAGCAGCAGTCACCTAAGTACGCTTTCAGGTCACACAGGTAGATATTCGAATTTCGTATTCTAAGTATATTTTTGTAGTTGTAAAAAAAAATCAATCTTTCAAAGTACCAAAATGTTTTACTTGATTACGATTCTCGAAGCTAACCGTGCGTACACTTGTGTGTGTGACCCTTGTCAATGCAATAGTTCGATTCTATACCTATTAATTTTGCAAACGCGTCCTTAAGAACAAACAAATACGTAAATGATTTTTGAACGGCGAGCGAAACAAATTGGTACAGGTCCGTCTAGCAGCGTGCCTCAACGATCACTGTCGCTCCGCGTAGAAATGAAAGAGAAGCGAAAAGACGCCACGATGGCGCGATGCGAAACATCGATTCGTTCGAGTTATTTTTCATTAAATATATTAATACTTACAAATATTTCATTTCAATCGATATATAAAAACAACAGTTCCCCTTATTATTATATATTACATCACTATTATTAATTTTATTAAGATTTGCTTATAAATAATACAGTTAAAATTGCTGGAAATTCAATTTCAATGGCTATTTTATGATTTTTTTCTATCGAGAAAATTTACCGAAAACGTGTTTTGAAAACAATGGTCCACCTATAAATGTGATCAAGATTAACATATATTTTTTTTTCCGCTCTAAAATGTATATATTTTGTTAAAAAACTGTTTTGTAAAGCCTAGTTTGACTATGTACCGCGCCTTAATATGAAGAATATCAATAATAATTACATTTAATTGTGGCATTAATTTAAAATAAAAATTATAGCACTAGATTTCATAAATAACAACAAAACTCTTTGTGTAAAACTTTGTAAATGACTTATGTATTGTATAACCACTATTAACTTTTACTCAACATTAAATATTACATTACAAAAACTAAAATCCAAGCCGAACTGATTTAAGTTTAAATAAAATTTGATTTATTGATATATTTTTTATTTAAATAATAGAAGTAATGAAAAAGTGATATCTATAAAACAAGCAAATTTTCTGTAACACTTACCTTGGGAAATACAGTCTCACTACTTGCCCAGGGAAACCCTGCATAAGATATGTGCATGACGTATGTGGCGGGTACCAGTGTGCTACAGATAAAAATATACCCTCAGTATCACCCGATTTTTTTAAAGATTCTGCAGTAAGAAGCCAATCGCAAGTACCAACTCTTGAACCAGGTGCTTCGACATGACCGGGCCAGTTGCCAACGTTAAAGTGGAAGCCAGTGTTAAGAAGAGGACCTAGAAAAACAAATCCATTAATTCAATGTTTATTTAATACCAGTGTGAATTGGGCGCATAGTGATGTTTGTTTCGTCTAAAATGAAAACAGGAGTGACTACAAAACATTTAGTGACCAGAACATATTTTCTAGTAACAAGGAATTCCATCTTACTCCCCAGGGTTGGCAACACACATCTGCATTTTTATCCTCAATGAATATGATTATGTACTCGTATGACCGTTTCACGCGTGATAAAATTTTCAAATCAAGTACATGATCGGTTAATACAGCTGGTGACAAGTGAGCTATTTTTGTCGCTCCTAGTCCTAATATCAATATTCAGGGACAATATCGAGTTTGAACTTAAACTCCACAATGTCAAGCTTGAGTCAAATCCATACTGTGCTCCACAAATTTTGACAATGAATCTAATCTCGAGGTTTTCTCTGAATACCAACTTAAAACATATCAGCGTGGAAACACAGAAAGCACTATATAGCGAGAAATATAGTATTAAATAATTGTTGAAGTCTAAAAATGCTATAATATTTCTAGAAATTGTCTTCGAAATAAGATTTTTAAAAATAAAACTTAAAAAGTAATATTTGAGTTTTAATTAACAAAATCTATTAATAAGACGCGAATATGGCTTCATTATACAATGAGATTATAGAATATGGTAAGAATTACCTGCTGGTGAACTGACGAACTCCACAAACAAGTCTTGAGAAGTTCCAATTATAGAGTAAGGAAATTTCCCCATGCCGCAGAATGTTCCAATTACAGAAGCAGACTCATCCTTCCCATCATAAATTCTTATGTAATCATAAGGACAGTTTTCTGAACCTGTAAAAGATTTGTAAAAAGTATTTATACCGTTATGTTTTAAGGTACACCGTTAAAACTAAATTAGAAAAATCTTTCATGCGTATTGTCTGCAAAATGAATGTCCTATCCCAAAACCAACCCTTAAAGTTAAAAGTAAAAGTAAATTTTTGGGGTACCACGTTTTATTACGAAAATTAATTTCAATAATTTTTCTAGGTGGTAGGACTTTTCTCTGTGTAAGAAGGTTTGAGTCAAACTGCAGTGCTCATGTGAAGGATGTAGGGGTAAGAGCCAGTATAATGATGAGGCATACCATCTTAGCCCTTAGAGGTGATGCATCGGAAGCCTTCTTTGCTTAAAGTTCGTTGAAGGTGTCTATATGAAATAACCATTGATTAACAGGTGCACTGGAAGTTCGTTTGCCACTTCAGTTTTTTATTTACAAAAACCCTCAGCAACAGCTATGACAGCCATACAAATAGACATTGAGGAACAGAACACTAAAAATTATTCCAATAATAAAATTTTAGAATATAATAATATTGTATTATCAATTGAATCATAGTCAACACTTACAGTCTTGTAGGTAGTGACAGTGATTATGTCACTACCTACAAGATGGCAAATGTTGTAGAACAAAATGGTACATATATAATTATTATAATTAAATGTAATTGAACTTGAAAAAAAGTATCTTGAATTTGTATATAAAATACGAAGAAACTTTTTCCCCAACTAAATATATTATTTTTAATATTATTATTACTGAGTGCTCGCTTGTCACTCTTATCCTATTTAAAATATTATATATTTTAAATATCACTTAGGAGCACACAGTCCACCTGATGGAAAATGGTTGCTGTGGCCCATAGACATCTACATCAATCCTTGTTTACGAATCAAAATGCAGATGCGTAGTCACCCGTGAGGACTAAGATGTAGAGAAACACAGTAGCGTTAAGCTGCTATTTTACGATGGTATTCTGTGAGAGCGTGGTCCTTCCACGGTCGAGCCGACCCATTCTTGCTACAACTATACTAGTAATATAGCTGCAGCATATTTCTATCAAGTTATTTTTAACACCATATGAAAATCGAAAGTTACAATGGTTTTGTCGTTACTAGGATAAATCAACTTTTGACAGTTGCTAAGAATTTAATATCGGCTAAAAGCATCCAGTAAATTCGAAGCACACTTAATAATGGATAAAAGTTATTTAGAAAAATAATTAATATCAGGATAATTCTTGTTCTTAAACTGGGAATAAGGCAGAGAGCTTCATATCACTGTTTAGTTACATTAAATATTATATTAAATTAATTATATTACATTTTAATTATTTCTCCCGTTACTTTAATAAATTATTCCATATATAATTTAACATTACGACAAAAATAAATTCACAATATCATAAATCACTCCCATTTTTGTGCTGTGAGCAGTGGACGAGTAATCCTTTAGACTTTGAAATAAATTTTTAAATAAAACATCCTCACCTGAAGTTATGGGCCTCATGGGACACGTCATTATGTTCTCACAGCGTTGGCCATCTATATTAAACTCTTCATTCTCTATGTACAGCTTTATGTAGGGTAAGCGTGTGTTGAGGTGGTACCTAGGCAACAAAATTATTTATTTAAGATGATTTTAGAACGGGTGGCCATCAGAATGATTTACGCTACAGTTATTTGCTTTAACGGTATCTTATTCGGGGGGATATTTTATTCAGCTCCTTATCAATTATTCTACCTACACCTGCGACTGATGTTGGGTGTGTGTTTTATACTCTATGTAACTTTATAGATATTTTAAACCTATGTAGTTTCATGAACCACATATGCTATAAATATATAACGCGTAAGGCCCGTAGAAGTAGAAAACCCAGGCTTATACGGCTTTTAGGGTAAAAATCCGAATAATTTATAAATAATTTAAATGTACGCAACTTTGGTTTAGTTCAAAGGTTACCTCAGTCACACTTTAACCTACTGTCGCTAATATAGATATTATGTTCATTTTTATATCTATAAATGTATAAAAATCAATTGCTGTCCGTTAGTCTCGCTAAAACTCGAAAATGGCTCGACTGATTCTGATTAAATTATTTGTGTGTATTTAAGTGTGTCCCTTGATAGTTTAGATTCACAATTGAGTGCGGTAGGTGGCTCTGTTGTCGAGATCCCAAAATAAACCGTGCGAAGCCGGGGCAGATCGCAAGTTTTTGATAAACTTAGGAGTATAGTAATAATTATTTTTAATAATTATTCGGACCCAAAAAATTATAAATCAAGGTTCACCACTTCCTTACCTCCCTGTCACATTAATAATGTCCTCCAGACCGAATTTCGGTCACGGCGCCTCGCCTCAACAGAGACTAGCCATTGGCGCAGGATAGGGTTATATTGGCCAATTGTATGCGCAAGTACAGGTGCACTCATTATTCCCTCACTCTCATAGTCAGATGAGATGGTAAAGAGACATGATCGTAGAGAGATCAGGCGCAGGCCCAACGGCTTGACGTGCTTTCCAAGGCACATAGGTGAGGTGCCGCCAACTTCCTGACTCCGGGCAGCTACTAAGAATTTCTAAATGAAAAAACTCAATAAATGTTTTTTTGGTCCGACCCGGGATTCGAACCCGGGACCTCATGATTAACAGTCACACTACTACAACCATTAGACCAATGAGGTATTCTCGGTAACATTATACATTATTATATATACCTTTTAGGCTTGGTATCGCGGCAGCTAAGACTTTGGCTGCGACAATGTGGGTCAAGCGAGCAAATACCCTACGTAATATCTCTGGATTTTTAATCTTTGTACATATAAAGCATTAACAACTACATACATCCGTACTGTATGTTAAATTCATAGCATGAGGTCACTTCTTTTTTTTACGGAAAATAAGGAATTAAAATCGGGTCATCAACACGTGATATTATTGTAACATTCTCCCGCCTAATTTTGGTAAATATTTGAAATGCTTCAGCGAAAAAGATTCCTTCACCCTATTTTGATCCTTGGGTGGCTTAGAGGTAGTGCCAAAAACATCTCATTCTTTCTCAGTCTTTTAGTAGACGGTATAGAATAACCTTCTCGTTAATTTTAAATGTAAAATAACCGGACCGGCGACGAGATAATCTCATCTGCGATACTCAAGAGAAATCTTGCGAGTGAAGCTCATTAGAGTAGTGCTGCATGCTATGATAACAAAGAAATAAGACTGGTAACTGATACAAAAGACATTTTAAAAATATGTCAGTAGCAACCTCACTTTTTATGTTATCCGTGTCCGATGCAACTTATACGTGATATGATCGCTATGACTTTGAGAAAATTTACCACTTAATTTTAAATTAAATAAAACATTATACCTGCAGTGTAGGTTTCTTGGGTATACCCCTGGGTATGCAGCGGATTGGACGTAGCATGTTTGAAGACGACAATCACGAAATACTCGCTCGCAATATGATCTACATAGAAAATAATTATTTGCAATCATTTTGACATATAAAATGCACATGAGCCTAAATTAGAAATAATAATAGTAATAATAATATTTGCCGTGACTGAAGTTCCGTCTGGAACCGGACTTCGGTCACGGCGGCAAGGCTTAATGGAGACTATCCATGTGTGCACCCTCTACTCTCTCACTCTTTTAGGTATGTCACGTTTCACAGAATATCATTTCAACAAGACCGTAGATCAGGCGCACAAACCACTGCTTTTCGTGCTTTCTAAACACCGGTAACTTCCTGACACCCGGTTGTTACTGATAATTAATTATTGATAGAAAAAACATCCAATAACTAACATTGGACCGAAGCAATCAGTGGTTGTGTGAACAACCATTAATCCCACAAGGCAGTCATTAAAGGGCGGAATAATATAATATAATATATCAACAGGGAAAGGACCGTGCTTATACAAAATACCAGTGTTATATAGCAGCTTATTACTATTGGCTTTTTACTGGTATCGAAGATTTCCATTTTATACGTCAGGTGAATATGTACCTTGATTTTAATTTTCAATCAAGTCGACTATGGGCAGCAGCATTCAATTCTTATCCATCAGGTGGACTGTGATTGTTTGTCACCATTATTTGATAACATAAATAAACACTAATATATATATATATATATATATATATATATATATCATATAAATCGGCAGTGGTGCTATTACCTCCTGCTTAGAATATACTCTTGCATACTTCGCTTCTGGCACTTGATTATTTGACATAAATCTTGCGAGTGCAATAATGGGTATCCAAGACGGCTTTGGAGCAATTTGGCTCGATTTATTCACAATTTTGGTCACGTTCCGGCCGAAGTGGTGGCTATTTGAAGACAAAAAATGATTCCAACGCTTTCTGTGACATTTTCGGGAGAGCCCTTTAAGTAATTGGCAACTTCGAATTTGATTTATTCGGAGCGCGAGCCGTTGAGATGATTTGTTGGATTACGTAGTCGTTATGGACGATTGATTGGGGGATACTGGAGTACTTTTAATAATAGACTGCGCGAAATTCTTTATGAATATTTATAATTAAATCGACAGTTTGTAAGCTTTGAACAGTTAAAGTTACAGCCTATGTACGTCCTACTTCTAGACATAGCCCTCCTTACATTTCTGAGCGGGTTTTAGGGGCAAGGAAATATTGTTTTGGTGAACTTCACATGTATTCAAATTCGTTTTTCTTATTTTTCAGACATGCAAGTTCAAGATGTTTTCCTTCACCACCGGGCACGTGGTAATTCAGCACTTAATATTGAAATTAACAATTTAATTGGTGCCGGCGGGGATCGCACCCTGGTTGCTCACGTACTATACAATTTACAGCTAGGTCTTAGCCCCTGAACCGCCGCGGCTGTAAGCTTTCAACAAGAACTAAAAAATAATGAATAATTTCAAAATCATACGAAACTTATGATCAATAGTATCAATATACTATTTTACAATCGTCGTTATTGATCTAGTGTTTGTAAACGCAACAGATCTTGACGTCCCGGGTTTGAATCGGCTTAAAATCGGTTATTGGATTTTCTGGCAAGAAATTCTCAGTAGTAGCCTAGAGTCCGGCAGTTCGTGGTGTTACACCTCCGTGTCACGAAAAGCATATAAAGTTGTTGGTCCTACGGTTGATCTCTCTTCGGTCGTGTCGGATTATCATCTCATAGTAATATGAAAATGAAGGAATACAGACTGCGTCTGTGCTATGTTTAACTCTCGGGCACTATAATCTTGTCCTGTTAGTCTTTGTTGAGACTGGCCGCCGTGACCGAAATTATGTCTGGAGTACATTACTTTTAATAAGAAAAGATAATACTATTTACTGTTCAACTTTGAATAATAAGCTTAATAGCAAAGATAAAAATACTATTCAAGTAAATGCCATAACGTTAGTTAACAATTTATTTATAGAATAAAATAAGTGCTATCTAGTGAAGCTTTAAATGAATAGCAAATTAATTTTCCACAAACGTCACAGATTGCTCTATCAGATGTTTAACTATATTTCACTTATGCTTCAGTGAGTCTGGCATTCCCTATCAAATTGCAGAACGAACATCAAACGCAGGTTTGGCCGTGAACGTGATGAAAATTTTGGATTAAATCGCATGGAAAGATATTCGGTATAGTCTGATTTGAATTTTGGGGTCGCTTGAAACGTTGGACCAAGTTTTCAACTTAACTATTGTCAGGTTTGTAATTTTCCGTAAACTGAATATATATGAAATACTTTGTATTTAAAATTTACATGTTATGTATAATATATGAAGCTAGGAGGCCCCGTGAGGCCGTCGATTGCTGCAAGGAACTAGTGTTTGTATGGCCTACAATTATTTTTTATAATTACTGCTTGAAATGTATGTATGAAATACGGTTGTACGATGCAGAAAAAGAAGCTAGTATGACAGAAACATTTTAAAATCAAATGGAAATTTTCCATTACTTCTGCAAGGTTTTCATATACATATTTTAAACTGTCAATTCTACTTGTTTTAGTTGCTATTAGATGCCAAATACTCGATAGTCACTATTCTCTAGACTTCTAAAATAGTACACTGTATAGGGTAAATTAATAATGCATACCCTGCGACAACTTCTCCTCTTCTGTTGGGATAAAGTTCTGGATGTTGACCGTAACGCAGGTATACTTCAAACTGCTGTTCCGCTCTGTACAGAAAAATATTAAAATAATCTGTTATATAATTATTGTTTCAACATTGAAAATAATGAAATTAATGTAACGTGATTTATTTGATGTAATAATTAATAAACTAATCCCACTTTAACGATGGCAATGGCAGTTCACTCAATTGTGGGAGAGGGGGAGGTGCTTTTCAAGCTAGGCTTAGATACTACATTTTATATTTCACGCAGATCATAATTATTAATTTTCACATCTTAAGTATAATGAATTTCATCAAAGTAACAATTAATTCTATCAATTATTCAGATTGGTCACCAACAGACGTTACACTGTAATTTAAACTAAGTTATATGCGTCTGCTAGTCCGTTCGGAAAAGTATGGTGCGTACACTGCTGTGTTCTTGTTTAGAGGGTATACAATGTGTCCGGTTTCCGATGTCCGATACTTTAAGGGGTTAAAATACAATTAATTTTATCGACAAATCAGGGATCAATGATTTTTTTTCGCCATCAATAAAAAAATGGCAGCACTTTAAAAAAAATTGTTGGCGAAGCATAGATGCTTGTATTAATTTAATAATATCTACCCAAGTAGAAGACTTTCAAAAACAAAATTGGTCTCAAATGTTAGTTAATAGTGTAGGCAATAAATCTAGATTCAAAATATTATTTTTTAATTTTCAGTATTAGTAAAAAACATTTTTGAAAAAATAAATTAGACAACAAATTGATGTTGTTTTTCAGATTCTTAGCTTTAAAAAAAAACCATCCTGTTAACCAATTTTTTTTACTTGTTTTTATTATAATACAGGATATTTGCTATAAATTCACATTTAAATCTTAACTCTGAGTTAGATAGTTTAGGAGCTATGACAGTGTAAACATACTTACTTGAAAAGCGCGGATACACTAGCAAATGAAATAAAACAAAATAATTTCTATCAATTGCATTTAATTTGGCAAAATAATTACAAAAACTGCTCAAAGTGACTTCCTTGTCTCTGCAGACATGCTGTTGCTCTTAGTGCAACGTGTTGCGTAGAGCGCTGGATCATTGCCTTGTCTTCTCGCAATTCGTTTGCTGCTTGAATTATTTTTTCTGCTAACTCCTCTCGTGTATTTGGCACATTTACATACACTCTTCGTTTGAGTGTGCCCCACAAAAAAAAATCGAGAGGTGTTAAATCCGGCGACCGCGGTGGCGAAGCAATTGTTCCTCCGCGTCCGATCACGACGAATAGTGTGCATTTAAATGATTCCGCACAAGAAGCGCGAAGTGTGCCGGAGCACCATCCAATTGCAGAATCATTCTGGCCCTGTAGGCCAATGGTAACTCCAATAAAGCATCCAAAAAATTCGTTTCCAGGAAATTTAGGAATCTTGGGCTATTCATTTCCTCCGGTAAAATGATTGGTCCAATTAGAATGTCGTCAATCATTCCGGCCCAAACGTTGACAGAAAATTTATGTTGAAAAGAACTCGGGCGGATCGCATGTGGATTTTCTTGAAGCCACAGGTGTTCGTTACGGTAGTTCGTATACCCTGATCGCGTGAAAGTAGCTTCGTCTGTCCACATAATTCTTTTTAAAAAGTTTGGATCATATCGCGTTTCTCTCAATATCCACGAACAAAATATTGCTCTTCTTACATAATCCGGTTCCAGTATTTCTTGCACCCTTCGAAAATGGTAAGGATGTAATCCTTCTCTTTTTAAAATTTTCCACACCGACCATTTTGATAGACTGAGATGATTAGCTATGCGTCTAATGCTCAGGCTAGGGTCTTGAGTAATCATTTGCAATATTTGATGTTCATCTTGGAGCGACAAAACACGAGTACGTTCGTTACAGAGCCTTCTTATTCCATTTTCCGCAAGTCTCAAATGAATTCTCACGAAAGTGCGAGCATTCGGCGTACGTCTGTTAGGAAATCTGCCTGCATACTCTACATCAGCTCTATTTGCACTCCCGTTACACAATCCATACACGAAATGGATGTCAGCGATATGCTGGCTTGAGTACTCGTTCATTGTAATAAACAAAAAGTAACAGTTCAACAACAAAACAAAAACGTAACAAAGTCTAACAACAAACAATTATTATGTACAGTAAGTAGATTTACTTAAAACCAGGAATGTTATCACAACGCAGAGCGAGGGACGACTGCTCGACGGCACAAGCGCACACTGCACCCTTTTTATCTGGAGACAGCCGTTATTCTGTCTCGCTCGCACTGTTGTGCACAGCGTTTTTTACCTGCTCACACAAAGGATGCTATTGTGCTTGCTTACGATTCCTTGAATTATTGAAGAATTTTATCTTACTCACTGGAATGGGTGTTTAGTTATCTAATATCGGGGTAGAGGCACTTTGAACAGTTACATTCAAATTATCATAACTCCTAAACTATCTAACTCAGAGTTAAGATTTAAATGTGCATTAATATCAAATATCCTGTATTATAATAAAAACAAGTAAAAAAAATTGGTTAACACGATGGTTTTTTTTTAAAGCTAAGAATCTGAAAAACAACATAAATCTGTTGTCTAATTTATTTTTTCAAAAATGTTTTTTACTAATACTGAAAAATTAAAAAATAATATTTTGAATCTAGATTTATTGTCTACACTATTAACTAACATTTGAGACCAATTCTATTTTTAAAAGTCTTCTACTTGGGTAGATATTGTTAAATTAATACAAGCATCTATGCTTCGCCAACAATTTTTTTTTAAAGTGCTGTCATTTTTTTATTGATGGCGAAAAAAATCATTGATCCCTGATTTGTCGATAAAATTAATTGTATTTTAACCCCTTAAAGTATCGGACATCGGAAACCGGACACCTATAAAACCAGTATATTTACAGGCGATGAGGCATTCTGTCTTTGTCCTCAGTGGTGACAATGTATCCATGGCATTTGTTTGAAGTTGGCAACAATTGTCCAGATGAAAGACAATCGAAAAATTACTAAAATGACAATTCTTTTTATTCATTTGGCATTAGAAATTATCATTTCACAATACAACCTTCGAAAAATATATACACGATTCAATTTCCAGACAAAAAGACTATTTCCTTATTGAAACGTGTTCGATAAATAGGGACTACATTTAAATTTTATAAAGTACAATTTTTGTGTAGTTTACAAAAAATATCATCATGTATTTTGTTTAATAAAATTAAATGAAAAAAAGGTTAAAGATTAATTGGATAAAAGTTAAAGTTACAGCCTGTATACGTCACCCTGCTGGGCACAGGCCTCCCCTCATTTATGAGAGGGTTTTATGGCAAAGAAGTTTCCGCCGCGCTGCCCCCAATACGTGTTGGCGAACTTAACATATCTTCGAAATATTTATTTTTCCTTATTCCTCAGAAAAGCAGGTTTCCTCACAATGTTTTCTTTCATCGCCGAGCACGTGGTATATTAGCACTTAAAATTGCAATCAACAATTTCACTGGTGCCGGCGGGGATCAAACCCGGTTTCCTCGCATACTGTGAAATTTACAGCGAACGCTAATCATCTGAGCTATCACGGCTCTAAGATTAATTAGATACTAACCTTGAGTCGAAGCTAAAGTATGTTTGGTCTGTGAAATTGTCAGCATGGAAAACTATTTTGACGAAATTAGTTTCTGATATAAAGGTCTGCGGTTGTTCGATCTCACCGCAGAACAAGCCCGGTTCCTTTCTGTTTGATACGTCAGTCTTAGCATTACCGTCTACGATCTGAAACAAATTGGTTTATTAAACTATTGTTCTATGTAAAAATAGGTACCTTGTTATAAGTGTTATGTAAAAAAAAATAAAAAAACAATACAAACCAATACAAATAAAAATACAAACAAATGCATACTCTAAACGGCCTTACTTTAAAAAAATTGGTGTCAATTTAAGCAATACTTAAAATACTATATCCCTCTTCACTAAGTGATTAGAGGCTGACCTTGAACTTTATATGATAGTACCCAGCTAATTTAATTCGATCACCGGGAGATGATTGAACTTAAATATTGCGATGACATATATTCCAACACGTACTGCACTCGTCATTGCACTAATATTTCTCTCAGGTGATTGTTCATAAATCCAAAAATTTCACATTTAATGCCGCGTCTCCACCAAAGTTTTATTGTCAACACAACATTTGTCAACAAAACTTATTTCCATTTTCGGCGGCGACATCAAAGGAATAGGCTTGTCGCCAACATTTGTTCCCTCGGTGGAGACGCTTGTTGATAGAAACATTTGTTGGCAACACGTGTCGGCAACTGTTGTGTTGATAACAAAACTTTGGTGGAAACGCGGCTTAATTGAACATTCGACGGATAGGTAAGCTGAAGTGATAGTATTCCAGCCATATAGCTCAAATAACCGACATCCGATGGTGAAGAAAGGTTATCGAGCGCCTGCCTTATATCTGTATGTGAAGTGTAGGGCGGTCCCCTTCTAGATGAAAGCAAGAGATATAGGATATCGATCAAAGGTGACTTGCGGCCGTGTTTTGTGAAATGTGTGCGTGGGCTAGGTTCACCCGAGGGTTTGTAATGAAGATGATAATTATTACGATGATGATATACAAAATATTCAAATACCATTTTAAATTAATCCAATGAAATAAAATAAAGACATTGAAATCTATTTCATTTTTGCTGATTCCACTAGAAATATGATTTTAACTTTATTACGATTTATAATTAGAACAAGAGTTCGTCTCTATTTCAATTTGAGTCCGGCAGTAGGCGAACGATTCAGTTATTGTACGTCCAAATTGGTTCAAACTTCGTCGGTTTTGTTTCCGGAGTTCCGTCACCCTTCAACATTTAGAAATTAATTAGCCGAATTAGCAAATCATTAACAAATTTCAAACAACTTCCTTCAGGTGAAATTAAATTTATAAGATTATTGTGAAATGTTTTTTGAAACTGTATCCTTTGTACATTATGGTCCGAGAGCTCATGTCGTATTTTTCATGAAGTGTTTGATGAATCATGAAACTTTGTTTAAAAGTATCAGTCGACTCAAAAAGCAGGAATAGGACTGTCTACCTGGCCTACTTGGGTACACCTGGTACTGCGCATACACGTTAGTCCCAAGTGAAATTGCCTGAAAGAAGTGTTTATTTCAAATAATAATAATGACTATCCATCAGCTAAGTTGATAAAGAATTAAGAAAAAGAATGGCAGACATTTCTGAAGGGTAATTAATAGATAGTAGTAAAAATAGCAGTTGTTTCGGCTCGCCGCTCATTCCGCTTGCGCCACCGCTCTCGAGTGAACGTGTACAAGTTGACCGTGTTCGTCCTCGTACGTTAGTGCCCTCTCGTTCTCGCTCTCGCTCCTGCTCTCGCGCCTCCGCTCTCAGTTAACTCTCAGTTTTTCCCGCCCCTTCCCCCCGCATCCTGGCGGGGAGGTTTGACTGACCATTCTCTGCTTTTGTTAAGTTTTTTGTTATAATTTCTTGTTAATTTGTTGTTTTTTTTTCTTTTTTGTTATAACATGTATACCGTGTATATAATTTCTCTGAAAACGTCACTTGTTTTTTTTAGATCAAGACCCTGTTCTTTTGAGAACAGGGATCCCCGCCCTTACAGTATAGAGAAAAACGTCGCTGTTCTTTTGAGAACAGAGATCCCCCGCCCGTCCTGTTAGAGGAAAACGTCGTCCTCCTCCCCCAACATGTCCACAAGAGAACTCATTAGGTCGATCGTTGCCGCCCTGAACCACTCCCTTGGTCTGGGTATTAAACTGGACGAGACGGTTATCGCCGCAATCCAAACAGTGGTCGCCCCTCAGGCATGCCTCCCACCGCCCTCCGTCGCGGCCTAACTGGCGGCCAAACAGGCTGTACCGCAATCCAACTTATTCGCGTCCCTGAACATTGACTGCTCCTACTCCGACTCCAGGTCCACGGTGTCGACCTCCCGAAAGAGGCCTACCACCGAAGCCAAGTCCGGCGCTGGTTCATCGGAGTCGTCTGATTCCGACGGAACCAGAGAACCTGTGCAGCCTCCGTAGCTGCCTCTGACCCCGCAGCTTCCGCTGCCGTTTCCAACCTCGTAGCCCCCGCCCCCGCCCCCCGCCGCCGTCCAAGCCAGCCTCTCGCTGCGCTCTTACCCTGGTTAAAAAGCAGGTCCCGCCCCCTGTCTTCTTAAGAGACAATGCCAGTGTCACCCGCCTTTCCAAAACCTGTGACGACACAGGTATCAAATATGACCAGGCCACCAACATGGGTGAAGCCATTAATATTGTCCATCAGTCAATCGACGACTTTTGCCGCCATACCAGGCTTTTCACAGCCGAGCGTGTGTCCTACTACACGTACGCTCTTCCGGAAGAGCATAAATTCAGGGCAGTAATCCGCGGTGTTCCATTTGAACTCGCCAACGAAGACATCCTAGAGGATCTTAAGTCCCAGGGATTCCCAGTCGAGGCTGTGCACAAGATGCACAGCAACAAGGGCAAGAGGTTCCCGCTTGCCCTTGTAATTCAGACGAACGTGCTGGAGACAACAGCCATCTTCCGGCAGGTACCCCCACATATGCGCAGTTTCTCGGCGCAGTGCCACCACTGCCAACTTTATGGCCATGCGGTGGCCAACTGCTCTGCCCCACCCAGGTGCGTTAAGTGCCTAGATGCGCACCACTCGAAAGAGTGTTCTTGGCCTCAAAACGCCGAATTCCCGACCGCATGCGTCCTGTGCCAGCAGTCTGGCCACCCGGCGAACCATAGAGGCTGCCCTTGCGCACCTCATCCTCGTCCCAGCAGGCAAGCTCCACCGCTGGTTTATGACAGATCATTCCCGGTCCTTCGCTCAAGAATGCCCCGTCAGGACCTATCTCAGCAACTTTAGGGCCCCCCCTCGACCCTCTCAGGGTCCCCCAAACCTCCTAAGGGCCTCCGCCAGGTTTCACACAGCCTTCGCAGCCTCTAGTCTTCCCCTGGGGCCTCAATAGGGCTGACCCACCGCGGACATCCTCTGCCCCTCAACAGGTACAGCCCTCAATGGTTGATGACCTAAATACGGTATATTCCGCTATTAGGAACATCAACATTGGCGAAATTGCCGTTTTAGCACGCAAATTGCGCGCTGCTCAGTCTCCACAGGACCGACTCCTCGCTCTTACAGAGCATCATAACCGTTTGTGCTCATTGTAGCTTGAATTTTATTAATTTAAGTTAAATTAAATTAAATAATCGTACCAAATACGGTATGAACGCTTTATAATAGTAAATATAGTAATGTTGATATTTTCAATTTTTCTAAGTCTAACTTTAAACACAAACTTATCCTGAAGCTGTCTAAGACTAAGAAGCAGTAACTGTCACATAATGTACATCTACTCTATAACTCCATCTGTATTATCACAATTCTGTAAAAATATCAATTTGGAAATCATGTCGTTATATTAGTTATAATAGAACTATAAGGTATACAAAATAACATTTAACATATTTATTTTATTTATTTATATTATTTATTCTATTTTATTCAGTGAATATCACTTTATTTTTGTTATTTTATTAATTTTATTGAAAGCTGTCAATTTAAATTTAAATCTAAACATAAATGTATAAAAATCACAAAATATAGGACCATATACTGCAATCGTGTGTAAAATATTATGTATTTAGATAATAATATGTATTAAGTTACATTTTTACCTCTCTGCTTTGTAAGTGTTATTCAGCATGTTGTGAAACTCTGTTATTGGCTAAGTGTGTTAATATGTATTTTATGTATGATTGTTAAAAATATGCTGTTGAGTTTCCGAATAAAAAAAAAAAGAATGCCCCGTCAGGACCTATTTCAGCAACTTTAGGCCCCCCCTCGACCCTCTCAGGGTCCCCCAAACTCCCTAAGGGCCTCCTCCGGGTTTCACACAGCCTTCGCAGCCTCCAGTCTTCCCCTGGGGCCTCAATAGGGCTGACCCACCGCGGACATCCTCCGCCCAACAGGCACAGCCCTCAATGATTGATGACCTAAATACGGTATATTCCGCTATTAGGAACATTAACATTGGCGAAATTGCCGTTTTAGCACGCAAATTGCGCGCTGCTCAGTCTCCACAGGACCGACTCTTCGCTCTTACAGAGCATCATAACCGTTTGTGCTCATTGTAGCTTGAATTTATTTAATCTAAGTTAAATTAAATTAAATAAATTAAAAATTGCATTATATAATAGCAGAGCACTATGCTCTCCCAAAATCTCACTGTCGTATTAAGCCTAAGGGTTTATCGCTTGTATCCTTTAACATTCGCGGGTTGTGAAATAACCTCCCAGAGCTTAAGCTTTTTTTTCGAGATCGCGAAGCCGACCTCCTCCTCCTCCAGCAAACTAATCTCAAAATTAAGGAGATTAAAGGCCTTTTCATTCAAAAGTTTTCTCTTCTTCGTAATGACAGACCCAACCGCCTAGACGGCGGTACGGCCATTTATTACAAGAAGACACTTCATTTCTCTCACATTTCTACTCAGCAGCTTACCAACATGGAAGCTACGGTATGCAGGCTAGCTATAACTGGACATCAATCCATCGTCATAGCCTCCTGCTACATCTCCAGTGGAACCCTCCCCCTCAAAATAGATTTTGAGGCTATCTTATATCTAGGCAATTCAGTCATTATGTTTGGAGATTTTAACTCAAAGAATACTGAATGGACCTGCCATACTACCTCTCAGAGTGGCAAAAAACTGCATTATATCACGCAGTCTTTTGACCTTACCTTCTACAGTCCCCTCGGTTTCACTCACTATCCCAATGACACGGACCACGCTCCCGATGTGCTAGACTTTACGTTAGTCAAAGGAGTTTCCCTCAACCTCAGGGCAATAGAGACACTAGACGATCTAGGATCCGACCACCAGCCGGTCTCCCTCATTCTTGGCCATCAGTCACCTCCCCCAACCCCCTCCACGAAAACTTTCACTAACTGGAAGGGCGTCAAGGATTCCTAACTAAAGCTAAGGACTCACAGGACTCCACTATCTACCTCTCGTCGGACTTCTACAGTCCCGAAAAAATCGACACTATGGTCGATTCACTCTCCTCCCTTATAAAATCCTCTCTTAAGGAGAATAAAAGGGTCGTCCCGGTTGCTAATAATGATGGTCTTTCCCTACATATTAGCAACCTATTTAAAGCCAAAAGTGGTACTTTACGGAGAGCAGTAATCTATCCCACCCCCGAATATAGCGTACGGCCAATCGTCTTCAACGAGAAGTCCGTTTCCGCCTCTCCGAACTTCGAGACCTCGAAAAGAGTAAGCTCATAGAGAGTATCTCTCCCTCTCATACAGCGTACTATCAGATGGCAAGAGCCCTCCGCATATCGCTATCACACACACTCCCCCTCTCTCCCGTCCTGACGGTACGGTTGCCTTCGAGGTCGAGGAAAAGGCTGAGTGCTTTGCAGACAGCATTGCCGCACAATGCTCTCCTAGCTCTCAATCCATCGACCTCTCACTCATCCAGACCAAGGAGGATGAGGTCCGCCGCCGGAACTAACCCCCCACAGCCTGTGCCCTACCACTGTATCCAATGATAAGATTTCATCCCTCATCAAAGGACTTAAGCCCAAATAGGCTCCGGGCACGGATCTCCAACCAAGCCCTTAAACACTTTCCTGAGCAGGTGTTAACCCTTTTAACTATTATCTTCAACGCCTGCTTCAATCTTAGTTACTTTCCCACTACGTGGAAACAGGCAACTGTCATTGGTATTCCCAAGCCAGGCAAGCCTCTTAACCTCCCCTCCAGTCATCGTACTATTAGCCTCCTCAAGGCTATGGGCAAACTCTTCGAAAGAGTCATCCTCACTCGCATGAGGCTCCATCTGTTTCCCACAGACAACAGAGAGACCGTCGCTTTCTTTCGTACTCGTTACAACCCGTAGTACATTTGTATTCTGTCCACGCAAGATTTATTGAAATACTAGCTGTTACCCGCGACTTCGCCCGCGTGTAATTTAGGGTTTTATTTATATTGCACAGAACCCTAATAACTTTTCAAAAATGAAAGTAGCCTAAGCTACTCGTTATAACATCAACTATCCGCCAGTGAAAGTCCCGTCAAAATCGGTTTAGCGATTTCGGAGATTAGCCGGAACAAACAGAAAGACAGACACAAATTTAAAAAATTGTGTTTTTGTTATAAATACCGAATAAAATTTTATATGCGTTTAGTAAAAAGAAGTTATTTTTACATTATAAAGAGACTATTTAATTTTATTTGTATAGACTTTTAAATTATTAACCCCCGGAGAAACTGTCTGCCTTTTTGTGAGATTTTTTTTATTATATATATAATAAACACGCTGTAAAAAAGGCAGGTTGAATCAAACACTTTTATTTGGAATTTTTGAAAATACAGTTTTGGGGTAGTCTGTTTTTTTCTTAATACTTTATCAACTTAGCTGACGGATAGTCATTATTATTGAGTCAAACACTTTTTTGGGCAATGTTTTTGCGACTAACCTGTATGCGCAGTACTAGTATAACCAGGTACACCTGGGTACCCAGGTAGGTCAGGCAGACTGTCATATACCTGCTTATTGAGTCGACTGATACTTTTTAACAAAGTTTCCTGATGCATCAAATACTTCATGAAAAATGCGTCATGAGCTCTCGGACCATTATATATCATTGCATTTCACATGTATAATATACACAAATATTTAAATAAAACTAATTTTACGGATTTTATCGCGTTTATTATCTTATTTTTATATTCCCGACATTCCCCGTATCCCCCGTGACCTCGAGTGCTGGAAAGCACCCGAAACGTCGAGAATATAAAAATAAGATAATATACACGATAAAATCCGTAAAATTCGTTTTATTTAAATGTGTAGTGTTCGCGTAAATTTAAGCAAATCATTATACACAAAGATTATATTTTAACCGATGTAATTGAGATTATTGTCAATTAGCTATTTAAGAAAAACATATCAAAAATTGGAGGACCTTAGCATTATGACTTCTATAGTATGTTTCCAGGGCAGGCGGAAAAACGTACATTGACCTAAAGTATTATGTTAGCACCGAAACGAAACGACAGGTATTGCTTCCATACATTTCGTTATCGATTACGTATCGTTAAGCGCTAAGCGTGTCTCATGGTACGGGGTGGGGTGAAGGAAGCGTTCATTTAGAGATAACAAACCTATACCGAAACAATACCACTTTTAAAATGGCAGATCTCAAAAAACTATTTGAAGAAGGCCTATACAATATTGACCATATAAAGTGAAGAACTGCACTAACCACGTCATAAAAGAAGAAAACAAATTAAATAAATTGGATAATGCCATTGATAAAACGGTAGAGAGTTTTATAATCAATGTGGCGAACTTTTCCACATCACCAGAAAATGATTCTGAAATAGTTACAAAAGCATAGTCTGTCAAGTGCCTCTGACAATCTATTATGAGAAGTTTTATACTGTCTTCAAGGTTAACTGCTAAAGAATGCATTAAAAATTCGCCATTTTATACGACTGCCAAGAAGTGGTTATGTTTTGTACAACTACTTACCTACGTACTTATTATACTACTTACCTACTGTTAACGTAATAATTAAATTTGTATTAACTCTTATGGTTTATAAAAACTAAATAAAAATTAATGTTAATTTGCTTTTTAATTCATATAAGTACGGGATACTCTTCTTTCTTTATGATAAAATAGACACAGAACCTACGAAGAACTTCGCACTCGGCACTCTTCTTTCTTTCACTTTGATGATGTATGTAATGACACAAGCATAAAAAGATAAAACCTAAGAAAAAGTTTGGCTACCCCGATGATATCCTCAAAGGTTAATGTACGTTTTTCTACTATACTAATACTATAGAATAAGTAATTATTTTACTGTAATGCCAATTGTTTATATTACTTCAAGTGAAAATGTTAATTTTCTTTGTATAATTTTGTGTATTTATATAGTTCTCATCTGGTAGGCTATATAAATATACAAATATTTTAAAATAATAAATATACATAAATAACAATAAAATAAAATAAATTCATATAAATACATACATAACTAAAACCCAATCAGATGTAAGACCTCGACAGGGTAGACCAAACGGCCGAGGGTTAGGAGGAAAGGGAAAGAAACTACTTCGGTTTCTTTCCCTAGAGATCCCTACAGAAGAAACCGAAAGAAATTCAAATATATTATAATGATGTTTATTTTAAGTAAATATTACCTGTGTATTATTTGTACCTGTGTATGTGTATTATGTTATATTATTTTAAGTAAATGTTACCTGTTCAAGTAAGTTTTATTTAAACCCGACATCGCAAGTTTATTTATATATCTACTACGTGGCCGAGCTACATTTCTGTATAGGTCTCAATCTGGTTATGTTATACGCTATTGCCTGTTTCTGATATCGAGCAACATGTCGTGCACGTATATTCCGGTAAAAAGGTATGATTCCAAACGCATTTATGCATTTTTATTTGATTTGAATTTGGTTGAATATACATGGACTGTAGTAAAAACTTACCATCAGATGAACTGTTAACGTCTCGCACTGTTGACGGCGTTGCCGTCAATGGTCTGTGTATTATACGTCGTACGTAAATGAGATGTTATAGTCGCCTCTTACGACACCCACGGGACAAAATGGGGAGACAGATTGTCATACACTGCCAACACACAGCCCATATTACATTTGTTTCAGGTTTTACTTTATTTTACTGTAAATGCTCAGTCACAATTAGAAAATGGACGAAAAGAGAAAAAAGATTAAATGTATTTTTATATTCCATTGGAAAATTAAAAAAGAATAATAACAGCAATACGTCCTATTTTTGCTAAGGATTAGTAAAATAGTGTTCACCACACTGCTCTAATTCGTGTTACTGAACTTAGCTTGAAATATTATATATTTTGTAATTCCTATGGTTTCGTCACTATATCTATATACATACTGCCATACATACTAAACGCCCAGTTTATAGTAAAAAGGGATATAAAATCTACAATATTATTGATGCCGACGGGGATAGAACACGGTTTGCACGCGTACCACGAATTTTAAAGTTAAAGTTTATTCCCAGATCTACCGGACGAATGAAATTAAATAATTAATTCATTTATTACAGCTAAGCAAATGTGCTTAGGAGGGATATTTACTACAGTTATCACATTAAATAAAATAGCAATAAAGAAATGTCTTAAGAATGATAATATAAGAAGTCATTACAGTTGTCACATTTGGCAGACGGGTCGGAATTCGGAGCTTTATTTTTTGAGTTTTTATCAGGAAGATACTTCTACCCATTTCCCTCTGTCGTCTGATACGGGGCGGATTCTCTTACGCCGCCATGAAGACAAAGATCGCTAAAAGTTTTATGCAGTATTACAGCATATTATATTCATATACCGTGCTATAATATTACATACGTTCAATCAATGATATTACCTCTTTTTTATATATAATATCATTGCGTTCAATACTTGAAAAGGTCTACGTCTTGTTATATTTCCATGTGAAAAAAGACTATAAAACAAACAGCATTTACAAAAATGCAATTTACCTGCATGTAGCCCTTGTGACATGTCGTACCGTTGATTAATGTACCAACTTTAAATTTTTTAAACCTAATCCTAAGGATCCAGTCTTTTGGTGATCCACGAAATGCTCTGAATCTGCGAACAAAAGTAAATAAATTAAGCGCTGCAAGAAAATTCCCTAAATGAACCCTGCGGAGAATATCCTTTACATCATAATCGTCAGCCTGTAAAAATACTGCTGAAGATTTACCATATGAGAAGTTGCAATCGCAACCCTGGGCAATCAGCACAATGTTTGGCATCTTTGACACAGTTTCCTGCCGCTGCTTATTAATATAAAAAAAATAGCAAGAACAATGAGTGCTGACCTTCACATCATCAAAAATATGTATGAACACATTGATCAATAAATAAAAAAAAAAAATAACGTCGTATCGATTATTAATGTATACTTTATTATGGCCGTGTATTGGCGGTGTATCCACTACTCCATGTCGTACAGTGGGAGTATTAAAAGGCGACAGAGGGAAACAGATCAGGAGATGAGCAGCAGGGCATTTCATACAACAACTTGAAATATAAAAATTGCATTTGCCAACCCGCATGCCAACCGTGTCAACTATGGCAAATATCTATCCTATAAGGCCATGTGGGGGAGGCCTATTTTCAGCTGTGGAT
The DNA here is from genome assembly GCA_033319125.1 of Parnassius glacialis. Classification (NCBI taxonomy): domain Eukaryota; kingdom Metazoa; phylum Arthropoda; class Insecta; order Lepidoptera; family Papilionidae; genus Parnassius; species Parnassius glacialis. The sequence continues at coordinate 12,475,699 of JAVANC010000005.1, read as the reverse complement.
TTTTGATAGGCTGTAAGATAACTTATCAAGTCCACGTTTTAACCGACTTTAAAAAGGAGGAGGTATATAATTCAGTTGTATGTTTTTATTGCAAATATATATTAAACAATAACTTTTTTTCTAGGTGAACCGCTTTGATGATTTTTTTTATTTGAAAACTTAATATATTGAAGTCGGTTGTACGAATTTTTAAATTTTTCCACTTGTTTGTATGATCCTCTTTGGTTGTAGAGAGGATTTGTTATAATCGTCACCCTTGGTGGTTGCAGTATAGATGTGGCGCTTATCTGACGCTACTTTATATTATACTGTATTATATACTGTCACTTTGTATTGGTAGCTATAAGGTTTTTCTGTCATTTGTCATAGTCGCCTCTTACAGTATCCACTGGAGCGAGTTCTTTTTGTTCTTAAATACCATATGTTGTCTTCAAAGTGCGGTGGAAGATTTGAAAAAGAAGAATAATATGAACAAAGACGTAATATGAAAAAAGCAGCGCTAAGTGCTTGGGGTTCGTTCCCCACACGGAACCTGTTCTTGTATGATCTAAAAATAATTGTCCAGATCTGGATATTTGTCTTCGTGCAATTTATATACGAGTATGTAAACTGCTTTTACGATACAGAAAAAATCTTAAGTTTGTGAGAAAAAGTGAACATTAAAACAAATTAAGTGTTTAAAATATTATACACCTACCTATATGTACAAGTAAGAGGTCTTCCAAAGTTTTCGGCTGTCACGGGAGGTGAAGACACGTCCTCGTATATTTCTACCGTCTTGTTGCAATGATCCCTCTTTGAATCTGTAAAGAAAATAACAGAGGTAAGTATGGTGAAATTGTAACAGAAAAATATCCAAGTTTTTGGATAAAATACAACCTATATCACTCCTGTTATTGCTCTTTATCTGTTCATGAAGTTTCATCAAAATTGGCTATTCTGAGAATTAGGCCGGACGGATAGACATCACGTGATACATGCTAATAAACCCCTGAGCGCAATTTAAGGCAGTGATTTGGATATTACACACAGACACTTCAGTTGTGTTTGTATATTTACATAATGTTTTAACTTCAGTTGTATCTGTATATTTACATAATTCATAATTGTATATTTCATATTTTTTCTGACATAGATAATATTTATATGGAGTGTGTATATATGTAGTGTATGCATGTATATGTGTATGTATGTATTTATATATGTATATATTGTGTGTGCTTAAGTATATATGTCTATGAATGTGTGTATATGTATATTTATTTGTATATATGTATGTACAATATTTTTTTAGTCCCTTCTATTTTGATTACCGCTGCACCGCCTCTTGCATGTATATCTCTGTTTAGCCAATTGTTTGACTGGGAGAGAATGCCCCGTCATTAAGTCTGCCATATGCACAATCTTGTGCATGAAAGATTAAATAAATAAATAAAAAAATTAAATAATTTCCACTGTAATTAAGAAACCAACGCACACTAGTTTAATAAAATAAATAACATATAAAAATATGCATATTAATAATTTTGTGTAAATGTTATATTTATATAAAATTTATTTATAATAATACCTTTTTCAAAAGTTACACATTTGTTTTTTTTGTTTTTGCTTTGTATATTTCTATTACAGGCCGCTTAAAAATTTATTATTTTTAAATATGAATCTCGACGTGGAAACAATGCATACCAACGCAATATCAATGACGTATGCGCCACTAATGAACGAACTGTTGATATTGAATGAATCACTTTCGTTCGGAAAATTTGGCCCCATAAATAAACCTCGCGGCTACTCGGAGAAGAAGGTTCATAATGATGACCTGAAGGAAATAGTGGAAGCGGATCCATCTCAAACTACGGCTGAACTAGCATCGATTTTTGATGTATGTGTCAAAACAACAATAAATTATTTGTTGCACCGGTAAAATAAAGAAGCTTGACAAATGTGTAGCTTACGAACTGAGTAACGCACAGCGTGAGGCGCACGTCCAAGCCTGCATTATATTGTTGAATTAGAACAGAAAAGAGGGAAATTCGAGTCGAATTGTTAACTGCAACGAGAAATAGATCCTATACGATAAATCGCAAGTATTCATCAGTGGTTAGATTCAGGTGACCACTCCAACGCGACTCAACTGACAGCGGTCTGCGCGCAGAGTCATTCAGACCCTCAAAAATATTGTACATAGGAAATAAAACTTATTATTTGTCCAAAATTATACCACGTTTGAAGTTTCCTATTTTTTCCCATGCGCCGGGGTTTTGGCGTCATACGTCTGGTGTATCTGTTTCATTTTTCGGTTTTACATTTTTGTTTTGAATAGAAATAACATTGTATTATGATATCATGTTAATAAACAATTCAAAAATATTGCTATGAACATGATATCTGTCAGAACGAACATGTTTCTGTTAGAACGACCGAGATAGTAAAACATCACATGAGGAATACTCATCTTACCTGTTGTTGCCTGATTTGGTGTTGCTATACATGCAAGAATTCTCGATATTGTAGATTAAATATTAAAAAGTAAAAGGACCTACCAATAATACAAGCCGGTCGACCTGAAGATAAAATTATGGTATTTTTGCGTAGTATAGTGGCATTGTATTATATAAATGTTAAGCACCAGGGTAAGAGCAAATACCAAAATGAGTATGGGTACTAAATTACTCTTTGGGGTTATTTCACCACTAATTTATGATATAGTATTATTGAGAAATATAGGTATAATGTATTCATAATTTATTTTAATTATTACGATACAACATATTACACACTATGAAATAATGGTACAAATAAGGTACGTGAGGGTAATATGGTCACCTTAAGTTTTGTCGCCCTATAAAACTAAAACTAGTAGGACGACAAAGACAAATACTGAATATCGTATACTATAACTCATATTAAAAAAATAGCCTACAAGTACTTACAATAATTAGGAACACTTCGAAAAATTAACTTAAAGAAAACTAACTGCACTACCCAGTACTAAAATCGACTAAAATATTTACTATTATATCAACTGTCAAAATGGCGTCGTTAAAGCGGCGCAATATATATAATTCTAATAAATATATAATAATATACAAATACGTCTGTGGTTTTTGAGTTATAAGAAAGTGACCATATTAACCGGATGACCATATTACCCTCACGTACATATAATTATAATACTACGAAATCCAACCCTGGTTACGACGTCGACGAATGCAACGCCGCACTCATGTAGTTCGTATATGTTATGACAGATGGTGCTACTTTTGCTTGTATGATGTCAGTAAAATGTTTAGATGGACGTATCCTTCTTTTCTACCGATTTCAAAAAGGAGGAGGTACTCAATTTGACTGTATTTTCTTTTTTTATGTGTGTTATACCTCATAACTTTTTTTTGGGTGAACTGATGTCGATGATTCTTTTCTTATTAAATAGCTGGTGCTTCTCAGGTGGTCCCATATAAATTTTATGAAGATCTGGCCAATAGTTTTTGACTTATTCGTAACAATTTATATTGAAGTTGGTTGCACAAAATTTTTAATTTTAAATTATTAAATCATTGGTCACGGTTCAATTGACAAAGACGAGTGTCCACTTAAAACTACTTATCAATAACCAAAACTTATCACAGTGATAACATAAATGCTACCATACAATATATATGAAGGCAAACAAGCAAAGATGACTCAGCCTTGGTCCTTCAAATTTTATAAATTGATATTTTTTTTGTTTCAGAGTTTCAGATCAGGTATTCATAACTATCACGAAACTTTGCTCCATATTTACACAATCTCTACAGTAATAAATAAAAGGCACTTTGAAAACTTTACCTCTATATCAATGTTTATATAAATCAAAGTCCGTACGATATTTACTTTTGTATTTTTTTAAATATCTTATATAATCCAATTATATTAATTACCATTTACACATTGATGCAGTTTGGCACAAGTTATGTCATATTAAATTTAAGAAAACCCTATTTTGTACGAAATATAATATTGTTCTATATGAATTAAAGAAATACGTTTACTTCTTATAAAATAAATCCTGCGAAAAAAACAATCGGGCACTAAATCTGCTTAAAAAGTTATTTTATAAAGTCCACTGCTGTGAATAAAGTCGGTAAAACTCTTAATTTCCAGAAAATTACTAGCTTTCATCTAATTTTCTTGCAGAGAAAATTCTCGTACTAACGTTACGTTAACGTACGTTTACATCTTAGAAATAAGTGAAGGAATATGTACCTTAAGTGAAGTGAATTTAAATAAGTAATTGCGTGCGTTCACGACTCTAATCAGCTGATGGCGAGAGAAAATTTTTATTCAGCTATAAAGAACGCAATTCGACCAGTTTGATGAAACTTAGACATTATTTATTTATGTTTTCATGTATATAATGTATATTTGCTTTCGTACCTTTAAGATCAATTTCAGTACCTCTCGTCTTGTCTTTTTAGGGTTCTTTGATCTTCCTCCAACAGTAAGATTTATATTTCCACTAAATTCACCGGGTTTCATTGTAACTTCTTTTTCACGGTCCATATTACACTACTTTAAAATTTCTTGCCTGATGAGATCAGAAAATCATCTAACAATTACTCAAAATCAGTGCTGTAGTTTTACCACAGCTCATTTTGATAATGACATTTTTGGCGTGCCTTCGACGTACTAAGTCCAAAAATATTTTTTGTTATAAATTATATTGTATTCGTCACTGGTCTACGTCAAAATTAAATGTTTCTTTCTTGTGAGAATTTACTGTAGATTAATAAGATAAAAAATTGTTGTAGTTAGTCGTAGATTGATGTACTATTTATTTATTTGGTATTTATGTATGTGTCCAGATAAGTATCACAGTAGCGGTGTTAAAATATCCACTACTCCATATCATGTCATTGATTTTTTAGAATGCCACAGAAGGAAACAAAGCAGGAGGTGGGCAGCATTGTTTTCCTTTATAACAACTAAAAATAAAACACTGCAGATACTAATTCGCCTACTAAATAGAATAGAATAGAATAGAATAGAATAGAATAGAATAGAATAGAATAATTTTTTATTCAATATTGATTATTACATAATTCTTATTGAAAGTCATTTTTTATTTACCACTGGTTCGGAAAATACCTCTGTCCTGGGAAGAACCAGCAAGAAACCCAGCGGGACTTTTTTTTTTCAAACATATTTCACTTAACAATAATTTCATTTATACAATTTTTAAATGATTTTAATAGAACCAGCATGGTGGCGATCACCTTATTCCCAGGGGTTATTTTCATTCATGTATTCCTTGATATTATAATAACCATTTTTGTACAGTTTTTCTTTAATAAAACATTTAAACTTGTTTATTGATAAACTTTGCCTATGTTCTGGGATTTTGTTGTAAAAGCGTATACATTGCCCCATAAATGAATTACTGATTCTGTGGAGTCTAGTAACTGGTATTACAAGCTTATGTTTGTTCCTAGTGTTTAAAGAATGCACATCTTTATTCTTATTAAAGCTATTTATGTTTTTATGTGCATACATTAGATTTTCATAAATATATTGCGATGCCAAAGTTAATATGTTTATTTCTTTAAATTTTTGTCTGAGGGACTCTTTACAATTTAGGTTATAAATCGCCCGAACGGCTCTCTTTTGCAAAACAAATATAGCTTCAATATCAGTCGCATTACCCCATAGCAAAATTCCATAAGACATTACGCTATGAAAGTAACTAAAATACACTAATCTAGCTGTCTCAACATCTGTGAGACTTGTAATCTTTCTTACAGCATATGCTGCAGAACTAAGTCTGCTTGCTAATTTAGATATATGGGGGCCCCATTGAAGTTTCGCGTCAATAGTAATACCGAGAAAAACAGTGGTATCCACAAGACTCAACTCCTCCCCATTTAATAGTGTAACTCCCCAAATAATGTAAACGTGGCAACTATGGCAAATATTTCCCAGCTGTAAGGCAATCTATTGGGGAGGCCGATGTTTAGCAGTGGACTTTTGATAGGCTGTAACGATAACAGAATATTTTATGTATAAACTATAAATATGATGTATTACAGTATGTATACGAATATATATTATGCATTATGCTTGTATTTATAATATTATAGGAGAATGTATTTTGTTACATGTGTATGTATTTTAGATTTTGTTTTTTTAAAGATGTTATGGCAACACCTACGTCAAATTCTCACCACTCCATAGTGGTCATTCAATGGTAGAATGCCTGTAGGCATTAGGTCCGCATTAATAAAAATAAAGAAGTGAATAAATACATGTAGTAAAAAACAATTATTTAAAAAATATAAGGTACGTCAGCTGTCTAGTTCTAGTTCATGATGATGTTAGTGCTGTTATCCTACACGGCTCTTACAGTTTCATCGGTCTTAGGGCTCGCGGCCTAAAAGGAGGCAAACTTTAAAAAATGTTTTTAGTTATTCTGTATCATTACTTACGTAAATATGTTCACCTGCGACAGTTTTAAGTGCACGTAAGTGAGTTATCTAACTGCCATCCGAACAGAGGGTGACGGGTCCCAGCTCTGACGGCTAACTCGTATCGTTCGATGTTGTGGGCGGTGTGAACCACCCAGGGATATATATGTGGTGTGAAGGGGTGTCCGGTGCACGCGTCTGCGGACTCTCTGTATCCCATCCGATTTTGTCCTGACAGTGTTTGTGGCACTAGATGATTATGTAGCGTTTGTGTGTACCTAGCCGACAACATTTCGGTCTTCAGAATCTAGCGGGACTGGGGGTTCGATTAGAACGTCACGGGCCTCCGGAGGGTTTCCGCAACACTCGGAATCAGAAAATATATAGCTTCGTTTTCCACAAATGGATTGGTATGCGTCTCGGCCCTCTAGAAATAACGCCGAGACATTTCCTTGGAGTATTCAGAGATCGTCGGAAGTTGACAGTCCCTGTGCAAGTCGGGGTTTTGTTGGTATCACCGAGTTCCAGTGGCTATGCGAATTAATCTATTTTGGACGATTTGGAGGTCATACAGAGTTCTTAGGGTTGCGTGCGCGAAAACTACGCTTGCGTAAGGCATGATAGGACTTACGCATGCTTTGTAAAGATGGAACTTGTGTCTTAAGGACAGTTTGTTCTTGCTGTTAATTAGCGGGTGGAGGTGACTAGTGACGAATTTGGCACGGTTGCGGACATTGCAAATGTGATTTGCGAAGACCATACCGAGGTCGAATGTTACCCCTAGATATTTTGCTGTTGATTGCAGGGGAATCTAGGGGCCAAATATAATTATCATACTTAACATTTTATTGGGATATGATTGACACTTTTCTTAGTATTTACTTCGATTTTCCATAAGAAAAACCAATCGCCTTAGCGGTTGACAGCTGTTTGGAACTTCTGGGTGAGAATTCCTTTGCAATGATGGGCTATGAAAAGTGCCGAGTCATCGGCAAAAAGAGCAGTATTAACTACTGGGTCTTTAAGAATGTCACTCGTGAAGGGTGTAAAGAGGAGTGGGGAGAGGACAGAGCCTTGAAGAACTGAAACCTTGATGAGGCGCTTTGTAGAGTGGGTTCTAAACAACAAATTATATTTCAAATTCTATTCGATAATGGAAGTAGCAATTACCATAAAGGCACTGATGGTATGAGTGAGCCTATCACGAACGTTGAGTTTGTACAGCTTGTAAAGCAAGCCGTCGTTCCATACATTGCCAAACGCTTTTGTGACATTGAAGAAGAGTGCACCGGTGCTAGTGGTCCTATTGGCTCTTTTGGGAGGTTGAAACCTATCAAAATGTACTCTATAAGGCGATATAATACATTTGTGCACGAGTATTTGGTTCTTAAGCCGAACTCTCGTCTGACAAAAGCTTGAATAAAAATACTTACGAATAGCCTTTGTAAACACTTACGTGTTTACGAAGGCGATTCAATATGTATCGCTCGTAAACATTCCCCAGTTTGCTGAGTAGACTGATTGGTCTTTAACTGCAGGCGAAGTTGCGCGGTTTCCCTGTTTTCGGGATTTCTAGAACGTATGCCTCTATCCAGGCATTCGAAAAGGCGCAGCTGGAAAGAAGAGCATTGAAAATGCCTACTTGGATACATACGAGCGGTGTGGAGAACTATTACAGTACCCTGTAGCTAATGCCATCAGGGCAAGGTGTTGATTTATATTTGAAGCATTTTATTACTCCTGTGGCTTCGTCGACTGTCCATCGACTCTATTTCATCATAGAATCTAAGGGGTCGCCCGCAGGTGGTAGTGTAGACTTAAGCTCGACCTCCGCTTCGACCTCTGCAAGGTCCATAGGTTCGCTAGAGGGAGTACATTGGCTCTCTAACCTGTCCGCGAGACATTCGGCCTTTTCAGAGTCGTGAAAGTCGAGATCGTGGTTTCCTGGCCTAATGAAAGGCGGCATATGTGAGGATTTTTCTGCTTTCAGAGCTCGGGTCAACTGCCAGAAGGCAGTTTGAGATGGATCGATATCTTCCAGCAGATTATTCAACTTCTCATGTCTCAATTCCTAAAGGCGCTCTTTCACCTCGTTGTGATGGTTGCGCAGTCGAAATTTTTGTCTATAGTACGACAGTGAACGTATTGTCTTAGGGCCGCGTTCTTCACTCTAATCAGCTGTCGAATATAACTCATGAGCTATATGTATGTGTCAATTGCTCGACACATACATATAGCTTTGTGAGGTGAGGTGAGCAGATATCCCAGCAGCATGCAAGCTATCGGCCCAACTCACCTCACCTATACGAGCTGCATTGAAGTTTGTTTAAATACTAGACGCTGTATTTTCTGGATGTATAAAAGCTGTATAAGTGCTTATACAGTTCTTATAAGTAAAAAATTGGCACAAATTATGCAGCTTTCAACGTTATAGTAGCGCTGTACAGTGGCTGTACAAGCTTAAAACAGGCCTTAAAACTGCTGTATTACAGCTGTTATTTGGTGCGCAAGGAATCTATTACACTACAGATATTGTCTTATAAGCAACTTTTAATTACAACAAACGGTCAAAATTAGTTTTTGAACGGAGTTACAAAAATAATGTTTATTGATTAATGGAGACCTTTAATGTCTTAAAATATATTTTACATATTAATATTATATTCCGATTGGAGTTGAGTTTTGTCGGTAATAATTGGTGAATTGAAAGTGCAAAATTAGATTTACGGTAAACTTGTGTACATTTTTTATCAAAAACTTGCCGCGCGAATAAAATAACAAAATTATATAAGGACAAAGTACTAAATATGGTAATTAAATATCGGCTGATAAGTTTAGAATAAAAAAATGGATATGATGGAACATTGGGGCACAGTAATCATTAGTAAATCTGAAAGTAATGGTATAGGCTTAAACCAATGTCAAATATTCCCAAAATTGTATTTTAAATTTTGTTTTATGGGTTTTAAAATGACACAATTTGCTTAACATGCTAAACGGTACTTTGAGGGTCTTGTGGTCTTAGTAACTGTACTATGTGTGTTATGGATTATATCATGCAGCCATTAGTTTCTAATCACTTCTATAAAGGATATTTTTTATTACTTACGCTGTATAGCAGTTTTTTCAACAAACCAGATAATTCATTTTAGGGATACGTATAAAATATGAAAAACCTGGCAAGCCTCTGTCTTCACCTGAAGTCGTCGCCTAGCCTACTCCAAGCGTGGGGCCGCACTGCTCCAGGATCCTGCAAGCCTCTGTCTTCACCTGAAGTCGTCGCCTAGCCTACTCTTAGCGCGGGGCCGCACTGCTCCGGGATCCTGCAAGCCTCTGTCTTCACCTGAAGTCGTCGCCTAGGCTACTCCAAGCGCGGGGCCGCACTGCTCCGGGATTCTGCAAGCCTCTGTCTTCACCTGTAGTCGTCGCCTACGCCTCCACCTACTAGTGCTCGTGCTATCTTTAGCCGCTGTGTGTGCTTGCTCCAGGCGCTTCGAGCGTTTACTCCAGGCGCTGAAAGCGCCTAATCAAGGCGCCGCGTGTGCCTACTCTGGGCGCCGCGTGTGCCTACTCTGGGCGCTGTGTGTGCCTACTCCAAGCGCAGCGTGTGCCTACTCCAGGCGCTGCGTGTGCCTAGACCAGGCGCTGCGTGCCACCACCGCCAAGCGCGGTGTGCCACTTTGATCTTCAGGCTCCTCTTCAGTATTCATCTTATCTTTATTTTCTATTTAATTGTAATTCACGTCACCCATCACCATCATCATACTTCATTTTTTTATATAAAATTGTTAATATCTTTTTAAAATTTTAAATATATTATTTTCTTGTTCTATTTTTGTTATTTCGTTGTTGTTAGGTTAGGTTCTTTTTTTTTATTGTCGCTTCACGACAATTAATTTTGTTTACTAGTATATTATATACACGCAACACATGCAAAATGCCGATATTCTGTCACTTAGGCATAAGTTATACTATGGCTGTTATTTTTTTTTTTTGAGTTTTATATCACTATCATAAACAGAAGTTATAAAATTACTGTATTTACAAAAGTGTACAACGACACCATAGGAATATGTTTTATAAGAGAGTTTGCATACGCCTTTGTTTAGAAATAAGATTTTAGTGATATTATAATAACAAAAAAAAACGTCTTCTATACAACTCTAATGATAAAATCAGATGGACTTAAAGTACTATACTAGAGCTTTTATTTTCTGATTAAGAACCCTAAGCTTACTTAGATCTAAAAAACAAACTTTATTTACAGCTTGAGCTGTATAATAACTCATAAGGCACTCTTATAAGGATATAAACTGTATTCAACTCTCTTTATACGCTTTTAAAAGAACTCTAAGCAGGGCTCGGAAACGTTATACTGTAACGTATAAAACCAAACGTCTTACGTAGTACTGCTATTTATACTAGCAAGTAGTATAAACTAGTATAAATAGCAGTAGTTTCGGCTCGCCGCTCTCCGGGCGCGGATGGCATCTCCAACCAAGCCCTAAAACACTTTTCTGAGCAGGTGTTAACCTTTTTATCTATTATCTTCAACGCCTGCTTCAAACTTAGTTACTTTCCCACTACGTGGAAAGAGGCAACTGTGATTGGTATTCCCAAGCCAGGCAAGCCTCTCAACCTCCCCTCCAGTCATCGCCCCATTAGCTTCCTCAAGGCCATGGGCAAGCGCTTTGAAAGAGTTATTCAAACTCGCATGAGGCGCCATCTGTTTCCCACAGACGGTGACCCTCTTATCATTCCCCATCAATTCGGTTTCCGAGCGAAACACTCATGTCCCCAACAAGTTTACCGTATTGTGGAATATATCCTCAGCGGTTTTTATCCTCGTCATCATAAGATCATCGCGGTCTTTTTCAACATAGCTAAAGCCTTTGATAGAGTCTGGCATACAGGCCTTATCTACAAACTGTACAAAATAGGTCTCCCCGATCGTCTAGTACGTCTCGTGGCCTCTTATCTAAATCATCGTACCTTTCGTTTTAGACACGAAGGCACGCTATCTTCACAGCGCCCCATCAAAGCTGGTGTCCCTCAGGGCTCAGTACTTGCTCCTCTGCTGTACATCCTGTTCACCAACGACATTCCCATTCCGCCGAAAGGTGTTCAGCTCTCCCTCTTCGCAGACGACACTGCTCTCTACTGTAAAGGTATCTCGCTACCTTTCATACGGAACAAGGTCCAAAAGTCAGTTGATGACCTAGGAGCTTGGTTCAAAAAATGGCGCATCGATGTGAACCCAGAGAAGAGCTCCGCCGTTCACTTTGATTATAAACGACGCCGTCTCAAAAACACTCCACCAATACGTATGCTAAGGACCCCTGTCCCCTGGCATACGTCTGCCAAATATATAGGTGTCACTCTAGACACAGGGCTAACTTTCAGGCCCCACGTCAAAAGAGTAACCCGTCACGCACGTTTTTACCTGAATAGGCTCAACAGTATGTTGGGCCGACACAGTAAAATGTCCCTTAGAAACAAGCGTACCCTTTATAAGGTCTGTATACGACCAGTCATGTCCTACGCGGGCCCCATTTTTGCCCACGCTAACCCTAAAATTATTAATGAACTCCAAGTAGTTCAAAACCTTTTCTGTCGTCGAGCTGCGAACGCACCTTGGTACGTCCGTAATGCCGACCTTTATCGGGACCTAGAGCTCCCTACAATTCAACAATGTCTTAAAAAACTCTCTGAGAACTTCTTCAAAGCCTCAGAGTCGCACTCCAATCATCTTATTCGTGAGGCAGCTACTTATGCAGCCCCACTCCCCTCTCGCTATCGAGTCCGCAGGCCGAGAAACTCTCTCTCGGACCCGCCTAATAAACTGTCAAACGACCTGAACTGCCCCATGGCGGCTCAGGCCAACTCTAATTAAATTATTCATAATTAATTTGCCTTCGTAGGCACTCCCTCAGCGGCTCCTAGCCGCCTGCGCCATCTTTTCCCAAAAGAGGGTCGCTTCCGATACGGCATAAGAAGCTTTAAACAGCTAGTTGCCACTCCCCAAAGGCGGTTTTTAGCGGGTATTACTTAGGTCCCCCGGTAGGCAGTGAGTCCCGCATAACCAGGACAGACCGGCTGTCGTGGTATGCATAATGCATTTTCCGCCTCCCTCTGTGGTAGCCATTTTCCAATTGCTTCGGGCGCAAAAAAAAAAAATAACTCGCTGCTCACTTTGCGGTCAGCCTCCGCAGAATCTACGTCACCTGAGGATGCCTCGTGTAGAGGCGAAACTGTCTCCCTGGAGACCATGCTTCGCGCACCACGTAGAGGGCACCAATAGAGTCACCAAAGACATAGCACCATGCAGTACACCGTACTCAAGGCAAGGTATACTAATATAATTTGTGCGCATGAGCTAAGAGAGTGTAGTAACAAGAGTGACACGTCCGGAGTCTACAGAGCTCAAGCGCAACAAATGAATGATGGTACGTCAGCTGTGTGGTGGAGAAGTAAAAATAGCCATTATATCATTCCGTCCTGTGGGTGTCGTAAGACGAGAAGATGGAAAATGTCAGAATAATCTTATGCCTGCCAAGCGTTAAGATTAAGACCAATCTTTACTACGAGTACAACAGAAGAATTTAACCGTCCATTGAGAAGAATATAAAGTACAAAAACAACTTGCATCAGTATACACGGACGACAGCAGTCACTTATCATAAGATAAGCTACGAGCTTGTTTTCTCTCTTATTAAAAAAAACAACAATAACAAAATAACTTATAAGGCCGCTCTGATCCTAAGACCTTCTCGAGAATAGGTCTGCTCTGTTTGCTTGCTAAGAAACCCCTGAACGTTTTTGACATTTTTTATATAAGAGAGTGCAAACAAGCATGTAACTCACCTGATGGTAAGTGGCTATCGCCGCCCATTAACATCTGCAACACCAGGGGAATTGCAGGTGCGTTGCCGGCCTATTAAAAAAGAGTAGGCTCTTTTCTTGTGGTTCCCTAAGTGCATTATAATGCAAACAAGGCACAGGTAAAGTAAGTTAAGTACTATGCTTTATTTATTCTGAAATAGAATAGATTAAAAAAGTTAATATTCATTAACTTCTCAGTGGTGTTCATTGTACTGAGAATGATACAAAGACCAAAATAAGTTCATTCCATAGCGAGTAACAAACGGCTTTTTTCATTAAGACTTAAATCTTAGCTTCTTTGTCCGAAAGGCACGTTCCACTATTTCTATTAATTGAAGATTAAAGAAAGCTGGAAAAAGAAAGTATTAAGTAAATATATAGGAATATCCGTTTTTAAAAGAAACAATAAAACTATAATTTAAATATACTATGCAATATTAAAATCATTTTAGAATTTAATTTTTAATTTAAATGTTTGAATTTTGTCATTAATGGAATAAAGTTGACAAACGAGAAAGCGTGTCCGGTTTGTCTACACCCACTATAGCAGCTACATACACAGCAGTTTTAAGTTGCTATTTTGCACACTGGTGTTCGCTATAAGTGTGGTCTTGTCACACAATGGGTTGACCTTTGTCAAGCCAACCCATTCGTACTACAAACATAATATAGTTGCAGCGTGGCTCTACTACGTATATATAACTTACGTAGCTATCAGAAATAAACGACCAAATGAAAATGTCGCTTATCAATATTCTGTCATGTTTGGCTAATCTCTCGATGAAAATTGATCCCAGTGATTTCTATCTTAGTCATGAGAGATTTTTTATTATTTGAAAGATTATATTAAAAGAAACTTTATTAGGAAAATGTTACATATTTTATTAAATATTTTATATACTTTATTACTATAGCTGTGATAGCCCCTTAGCCCCACCCACTCATGATTAAGCGTTCGGAGTAAATTTGACATTACGCAAATAACCCTGGCACCAAATAGATTAATAATTTCGGATCATATCGGATATAACAGTGGTAGAGCCACCCGGCAGCTTTTGCTGTCGTACGTAAGGGCCTGCTCGAACCGGGGTGGTACCACGACCTCACAGAAAACCAGCGTGAAGTAGAGATTTATCTCTGCGTTTCGCTTGGTGAGTGCAGGTGGCCGGAGGCCCTTTTTACTGAAAATGAGGCATTCCATCTTAGTCCTCACGGGTGACAACGCATCTACATTTTGATTTGTAATAGAGGATAGATGTAGATGTCTATGGGTCGCAGCAGCCACTTACCATCAGGTGGACTGTGTGCTCGTTTGTCACCCTTATCCTATAAAAAAAATCATTTTAAGTGCTGATTTACCACCTATTCGGTGGTGAAGGCCACATTGTGAAGACACCTCCATTTCTGAGGAATAGAAATATTTAAAAGACATGTGAAGTCCGCTAACACTCAGTGAAGCAACGCAGCAAAACTTATTGATTCAAAACCTATACGTGGGACGTGTATATGCTACTTTTAACGTTTATTACTATTTTATTTAATATTGTTTACACCCATTTAAAGTGGTTACAACGAATAAATGCGGAAGACACATAAATGAAGCTGCTAGTTATTTTTTTATTTTACGTGGTTGAGTTGCGTTGCCGCATTAATACAGACGCAACCTGGCGTCACGTTTCTAGTTTTACACATTCATATCTATATTGTTTATTATTTTCATAGCCATCAGTCCGACTGGGGAAGGAAAAGGCTCTTACAAAATCAACATCGTCATCATAAATACAGCCCTCCACAAGCCGACTACAGAGCATAGGCCTCCCCCGAGGAATGCTGCAAAGCACGGTCCTGAGTCGCCTGCTTTTATCGACTTTCTTTATCTCTTACCAGTTCGTCATTTCATAAAGTTGGGGCCTCCATCCTACATTTCACTTACAGGTACGAGGCTGCCACTCGAGAACCTTTCATCCCCATCAGTTGTCAGTTCTTCGAGCTATGTGGCCGGCCCATTACCACTTCAGCTTACTTATCCGTTGCGCTGGTTCTGCTGCGGATATCCTCATTTTTTATTTAATTAAAAATTAATTAATTATTTAATTCAAGTAATCTCGGCACATTACTTGATGCGGAAAGCTTACGCATTGTCGTAGGAATCCGACTAGGAGCGGCGATTTGTCAACCCGATCAGTGTCCCTGTGGTAGCAGCGTCGACAAGTTTGGGCTCCACGGACTTTCATGTAAGAAAAGCGCTGGTAGATTTTCACGACACAGTTCTTTGAACGATGTCATCCGAAGGACTCTTGTCTCTATAAATGTTCCCTCGGTTTTAGAGCCTTGTGGAATATTTAGAGACGATGGCAGGAGACCCGACGGTATGACATTGGTCCCTTGGGATAGAGGTAATGCCCTAGTGTGGGATGCTACTTGCGTAGACACTCTGGCGGTGGTACCTCGTTTAGAGCCGGGGCGGCATCAGAGGCAGCTGAACTGAGTAAGTGGCGCAAATATGAGTCTCTGAGAGATGACTACATATTTGTGCCATTTGCTGTAGAGACTATCGGTCCGTGGGGTCCACGTGCGGTGAAGTTCCTAAAGGAACTCCATCCGCGCCTGGTCGTTGCTGCTGGTGATAAGAGGGCTGGTTCTTTCCTTGCTCAAAGGCTAAGTATAGCCATTCAGCGGGGAAACGCAGCCAGCGTTCTTGGCACGATACCGCGGGGAGTAGGACTATATGATATTTAAGTTTCTAGTTTTAGTTTTTTTTTAATTATTATTATAGTTTTTAGTATTGTAGATAAAAATAAGTATTATGTATTTAATTACACAGAGAAACTCTGTGTATGATCCTCTGTATAGTAGGCACGACTCACATCCATAAGTCAATGTAAAAAATATTTTGCGATTAATATGTTAATATATACGTATTAATTTCTATACTACTCCTTAAATAAATGTATTACAAGAAATGCTTTAATCAATTGGACTTCACAAAAAGTCTTATAAGATCTTACTTTTGGTACATTTAGTTAATTAGGTTGTTAATAAAGGTTACTTAATATTAAAAGTACAATTTAGTTATAGAGTTACAATCGTAAAATGAGCCGTAAATTTTCGTTTTATATTCTCGACAGCCTTGAGGCGAGTTTAACTTTAATGGATAATTTGATTTGAATTTTTTATGAATTTTATATTATATTGAACTTGTGGCATCTTATGGTTTTACTTCTTATATGATTATATTTCTTGTTTGTTTAAAAATACAGAAGTTCATTACCATTAATTAAGAAATATTCTATGTTATAATATTTTTACTTTATAGCACGTGTTTCACAATGCATCAGTTAAAAAAATCCTTCGCTCACATACACAGCCTCTAAAAAACCACTACTAAACTTACGCCTCCAATTTTAAATGAATATTGTAGCCTATGAACTTCTTCATTTATCCACGATTGAAAATCAGAAAATGCCCTATTTAATTTGACTATGATAGACTGCTTCGTTACCAGTTAAACAGGCTTCGGTTATCGACACTCATCTTATGCATAATGTATTATGCTACTACTTCAGGATGGTATTATGTGTGAGCTGGTCCTTCTCCGGTTCCGACATGTTGACCAATCCGACATGATGAGACATGCTACAGTCATAAGGCTGTAGACTGTCTCAGTATGTCGGGATGACATCAAGTGCATAAAATATATTATAAAGCTAAGAGATAGTGGGACTTTTTTACACCTAGGCTACTTAATCCATCAAGCAGTACTGTTCTGTTTTAAAGAATAAGGGACAAATAATTATTCAGAATCTACGAGCCTTCTCTGCCTAAAAATTCGTCTGGGTGGACACTGCACTCTTACCTACTTTTGCCTTCAAATAGCAGTGTACGTACAGCTGCGTACTGGTCCGAAGGGTTTGAAGGCACTTAAGTTACCAAGTAAAATTTGCAATCTGTTGCTTTTGTTAAGTACTTGAAGACTTTTCTTAATAGTATAAGTTTAACTAGTAGCATACGTTCTTCCTGATGGTAAGTGGGTGATGTGGTCCATAGACATCTTTATTCATCATCGGTTATGCATTAAGATGTCCATGCGTTGTCATCTCTGAGAACTAAAGGCGAATACCTTGTTTCCAGTTAAAAAAGGTCACCAACCTCTACATTAATCATACGAAACACAGCAGCATAAACGTCCTATTTAACGTTGGTATTCTGTGAGAGCGTGATTTTACCCTGGTCAAGCCGACTCATTCATACTACAACCATAATATTTGATAGCTCGTGTACCTACTATAAATTTCCGGCAAGTGGTCCATTAGCTACTACGGCTAAATCATCATATTTTTTATATTCTACTAAGCCAGCGCTTATCTACGATCCCACCTGATGGTAAGTGGTGATGAAGCCTAAGATGGTGAAGCGCACTGACTTAACAAAAGCCTATTCACTCTTGCCTTGAAGATACCCGCACTATAATCGGATGGAAAGACAGATGCTGGCAACTTATTCCATTCCTTTGCTGTACGCATGGTGAACAACGTGGCGAACCATTTTGTTCGAATGCGTGGTAAGTCAACAACGAAAGGGCGGAGACTGGCCGAAGGTCGGTTGCCCGATGGTGGAAGGGGAGGGGGGAATTAAATTATGTAATTCATCTCAATCATTCAATCTCCGAAATGCATCCTGTAGAAAACCGAAAGGCAGGCTACTTTACTTCTGTGTTTGAGGCTGGTAAGATGGGTTTTAACCAAATTCGGGTCACCAATAAGTCTCTTAGTACGCCTTTCCATTGAATCCAAAGCTGCTAGGTGCCATTTTGCAGCACTAGCCCATATATGGCAGCAACACTCCATGCACGACCAGACTTGCGCTTTATTTAAAGTAAGCAGCTGTCCTGGCAAGAAGTATCGCTGCACCTTTGCAAGGACTCCCAGCTTCCTTGCAGCTGCTTTGGCCTTGGACTCAATGAACCGCCCGAAGTTCAAATTTGAGGATATTTCAAACCCTAACAACTGAAGGCGGTCGGTATATTTCAGTGATACATTTTGGAAAGAAGGAGCCAAGGTGAGCTGGCTTTTTTTTTTATAGGATAAGGGTGACAAGCGAGGCACACAGTCCACCTAATGGAAAGTGGTTGCTGCGGCCCATAGACATCTACAACTATCCTCGTTTGCGAATCAAAATGCAGATGCGTTGTCACTCGTGAGGGACTAAGATGGAATGCCTCATTTCCAGTAAAAAGGGCCTCCGGCCACCTGCACTCACCAAGCGAAACGCAGAGGTAAACCTCTACTTCACGCTGGTATTCTGTGAGGTCGTGGTACCACCCCGGTTCGAGCCGGCCCATCCGTGCGACAGCAAAAGCTGCCGCGTGGCTCTACCACTGTTACGACTTCTTTTTGCAGGTGAAGAGACACGCTTGTATTTTGGAGGCGTTATACTTCACAAGATTGGTATCGCCCCATTCAGAGAGTGCCTGTAGTGTGAGATTCACATGCTCTACCATAGCTTCTCTTTCGGACTGGATTTGATCCCGATTGGCCCGAGGACTTGGTTGGTATCTCTCAAAAACTGTGCTATCATCTGCATACCCATTGATACCGGTCAGATCATTAATATGAAGCAGGAAGAGAGTTGCGGGGAGAACGGACCCCTGAGGAACACCGACGTTAATCGTCATAAAACCGGTATGAGCAGCCATCGACGACGACCCGTAGAGACCGTCCACTTAGAAAAACCTTTACTCATTCAATCAGACCAGGGGATAAGCCGTATACTGGAAGCTTACCCAAAAGGCTAGTGTGCCTTTGTCAAAGGCCTTCGAGACATCAAGGGGAAACAGCAAGTGCTTCCGTACTGTTCTCGATTGCCTCGCCCCATTCGTGTGTGACATAGGATAGAAGGTCCCTAGCTGACCGATTTCGGCGAAACTCATATTGCCGGATAGAAACCCATATTTGTGATCATCATCATTAGATATTAAAAGTTCACTGCTCAACTAAAGGCTTTTCCATATATTGCCTCATAAAGAAGATATACTGCCATTGTTGTCACACTTGACGAGTTGGAAACCACAGTCATCATATATATTTAGACAGGACTCCTTTTCTGCCTAGGATTTCGTATATTCAGGCACCACCATCTTACCTATTTCTGCCGAATAGTAGTGTTTGTACTGCTGGGTTCCGGTCTGAAGAGTATTGAGAGCCGCTATAATTACAGGCTCTGGGGCGTTCCAACTTAGTCCTCAGCAGTGAAAACACATCTGAAGCCTGTTTGTTTACCCTTGCTTGCACGTATCCATGAACTGCAATAGCCACTTACCATCAGGTGGAAAAGGACCAATAATCATAATTCATTTTTGTTTTGATAACTAAAAAAGCTGATTCACGTATCTTAAAAGTAATGTAAGGTACTGGATTCTATTTTCCTGATTGTACTGTTACCAAAAATAAATTATTATGTCTGTGGCTAAAAGGCGTTCGCTTAGCTCCTGAACTGAATATAAATAACTGAAATAGAATATTGAAAGGTATTTTTAGTTTATTCAGTAATACACTTCAATTTTATGTTTCACGTACTTGTTAAGTGGTCCAATGTAATGGCAGTTTAAAGAAGATATTTTTGATATTATTTTTATTATTATTTATATGTTAAAGAGGGTTTATATGTTAAAGAAGGTACGTTTGCAGTTCTAGTGCTTAATTCGCAAGATAAAGCGTTCTCAATAAATATATTCGAAGTAAATCCAGAGTTACCGACATAGGCTAACGTACTCGTATTAGTAAACTGAAGTATTTTTTTTTATAGGATAAGGGCGACAAACGAGCACACAGTCCACCTGATGGTAAGTGGTTGCTGCGGCCCATAGACATCTACATCTGTCCTCGTTTGCGAATCAAAATGCAGATGCGTTGCCACCCGTGAGGACTAAGATGGAATGCCTCATTTCCAGTAAAAAGGGGCTCCGGCCACCTGCACTCACCAAGCGAAACGCAGAGGTAAACCTCTACTTCACGCTGGTTTTCTGTGAGGTCGTGGTACCACCCCGGTTCGAGCCGGCCCATCCGTTTGACAGCAAAAGCTGCCGCGTGGCTCTACCACTGTTGAAGTGTAATAAACCAGCCATATAGCTCGAAAAACCGACAACCCATGGTGAAAAAAGTTTCTGTGTGGCAGCGTTGTACAAGTGAGTGAAGTGCGCACTCAATCTATTGGGGGCGCCACCCCAATAGATTGAGTGCCGATATGGTAATATATGAAGGAAACCGTTGGATAAAGAACAGTTTATTCTTCAGGGGAGGCATATGTTAAGAAGTGGAATTGTCGAGGTTGTAATGATGGTGATGATAAAGTTAGTAAGATTGTACTTGGTAGAGCCATGCTGCAGTTATTATGGTTGTAGCATGAGTGGGTCGGCTCGACCAGGGAAGAACCACATTCTCACAGAATATCAGCTTAAAATCTTTTAATATCTTGTAACACTTTACCCCCCACTAGGACTTGCTCCTGTATCGTGGAGGCAGTTCATACACATAAATTGCACAAGGACAAACATCCAGACCCGGAACAATTATTTGTAATGCCTACAAAATACTTGTTCCGTGAGCGATTAGGATCCAAGGGTCAAAGCAATGCAATTCATTGCTAATCCAGTGCGCCATAGAGCCATAAAATAGCAGCATAAAATGATGCTGTGTTTCATATGGTGCATGTAGAGAATCGGAAATCCTTTTTACTGGATACGAAGCATTGGATTTGGATCTTAACACTTTCACTGTCCGGTTTCCAGACACAATAGTAAGACAATAGCAGTGCCCTATTATATAGTGCACGGGACAGCGAAAGGGTTAATGCGCAAGGGTGACAACGTATCTGCATTTTAATTCGTAGTCGATGTTTGATGTAGATATTTATGGCTACACTATCTTCTCACTATCAGGTGGACTGTGGTGCTCGTTTGTCACCTATTTTTATAAAATAAAAACATTTTTCATGTTTCGACCCTCCGACTTACATAGTTTCGCAGTTTTTGTAAATCTGACCAGAAGAGTTGAAAACACGCTCTGAAATCGTTTACATAAAACTAAAAGCTTTTGAAACTGGCGCATAATACCTTTTTAAATATACATGCCATGTGTACTGCGGCTTTAGCGAACATTTAAGTGAATTCATATTGCGACTAATTCCTACTTTATAGCTAGAACTGAACTGACGTGCTATACTTTAATTGAGGATTGTATTATAATTCAGAAAATGGGTCAACATATATAAGTAACAGCCATTGAAAAGACATATTTCACTCCAGTAGACCGTGCAAGCCGTATTTGGTATTTTTAAGTGAATAAATCAACGTTTATTGGTCGACAAAGCATAATTTCTTTGTTAGTTGTGTATAGGTGTGGATAGCATTACATCTACCTTTTCATTTATTACTAGCTATCCACACGGCTTCTCATGGGTGACTTCTGGATCTCGACAACAGCGCCACCTACTGGATCTAAGTTTTAATCTAAAGCATCCAGGGACCCAGTCAAATTCAACCTAAAAATTATATATATTTTATATATTATTTCCTTTCAATTACAAACAACATATTTTTCATTAAAACAGTGTTCATCCTAAAGTAGGGGGCATAAAGCATTGGTACTGAAACATGGAGGAGTATTTACGTACATAAATTGCACATTGACAAACATCTTGATCCGAAACAAGTGTTCGTGGGCCAAATTGTGTGTATGAATATGTTTGTATCATGTGAGATTTGAACCTGCGACACTAAGGCACCGTATTCAAGTCCTTATTCACTGCGCTACAGATTTTTAATAATATACTAAGATTTATAATAAAACTAATAAAATTATAATTTATATATTTTTAATGTTACTGTCACTTGGAGAGGCTCTATCTTTATTCATATAAGATAGACAAATGTACCTATTTCTTACCTTTTATATTTATTTACATACTATAAAGAATCGATTAGTTTTGCCGTACACTTTTCAGGGTATAAGTAATAAAAGATTATAAGTAAAGTGAAACCTGTCGGTTTTTTTATAGCATAGGGTGACAAACGAACACACAGTCCACCTGATGGTGAGTGGTTGCTGTGAACCATAGACATCTACCTCTACCCTCAATAAAGAATCAAAATGCAGATGCGCTGTCATCCGTGAGGACTAAAATGGAATGCCTCTTTTCGAGAAAAAAAATCTCCGGTTCTCTACACCCACCATACGAAACACAGCAATGTTAATCTGCTATTTTACGTTGGTATTCTGTGAGAGTGTGTTCCTCCCCGGTCGAGCAGACCCATTAGTGCTACAACTATACTACTAATATAGCTGCAGGATGGCTCTATGTCTAAGGTGTTACATTGTTTACTAAGAAAATTGTCCCATTTCAAAGAAAATCAAAAAAGCTGATATAGAAAAACATCAGAGCAAAGTGCTTACCCCTATCTTTATATTATGTTTCCAAAGTCAATTTTCTTAAGTGTACTATTGGAGCTAATAAAATATTATTTCTGTGGTTGAGAACGTTTATACTGCTCACATCTCGCGAAAACTATCAGAATAAAGATGTTTTACTGCGCTAGATACGGATTTGTGATCATATCTCATAGGAGTATAATATATAATCGCAATAGTTGTTTCTGTTGTATTTAAGTGTAAATGTGTTTGCGTCTGTATGTGGATTGATCTCACTGGTTATTTAATTCAATATAGGTCATAAGGAAAGAGTTCTAATTTACATAACGTTTTACTGAAGCTGTTGTTACTCAGAGGCTTGCCATAAATTTCACAGTACGCGGGCAACCAAAGTTCAATCCTCGCCGGCACCAACGAAATCGTTAATTATAATACGGCAGAATTAATGTCCTTAAGAATGAATTTTGGTCATGGTAGTCAATCTGAACGGATGCTACCAATCTACTCAGGACAGGATTATAATGCCCTAGTGTATGCGCAAGCACAGGTGCACTTTTGGTTCCCCCACTCTCACAATCTGACGGCACGGTAATCCGACACGACCGGAAAGATATCAGGTGCAGGACGAATGGCTTTATGTGATGTTCGAGGCAGGGGGATGAAACACCGCTAACTTGCTGACTCTCGGCTGCTACTGAGAAATTCTTGTCACATAAACCTAATGACTGATGTTGGCTCGACCTGGGATTCAAATCTGGGACCTCATGATCAGCAACCGTGTTTACGACCACTAGACCAATGAGTCAATAGGTGCAAAATTATCACTGGCTCGGCAGTGAAAGAAAACATTGTAAGGAAATCTGTCTATCAGAAAATATAATATTTCGAGAACGTGTACAGTCCGTATTGACGCACTGGAATACGCAGTGAACTAACTACTCAATTAACCTCTCAAAAATGGAGGAGGTGACCATTAGATCGATGTACAAAGTCTGCTAATTATTATTAAAACGTGTTTGCGGCAGCCGCAACAATGTCCTGCAAGGGCTTCGCCAACAGTGGGGACTAATCACTTGCCGAGTATATGTGCCAAATCACTCGAACAAAATTATTTATTAAGTACTAAAATATGTAATGTCTTTTTTTACTGTCATTTATGGATCACTGTTGTCCGATGAGTAAATAGTGTTTTTATTTTATATTTAACACGATTAAAAAACTTTAAAGAAATTAATTTTTGTTTTCACTTAATAAGTTATTATTTCAGGTTTTATGCTGGTTAGTTAAAATTTTGGTAATTTTAACTGAATAAATTTAGTTAAAACAAAGAAGCATAGAAAAAAGTTTAATAACAAAGTGGAGTGAAATTTCCTGTAAGAAGCATACATTATTATTAGATTTCATGGAACTAGTTTTTACGAACTCTATCGGGTATATTAACTTATAAAATAAGTCTTCCCGACGTTTCGAGCAGACCATCCATGCTCCTGCATGGATGCTCGGCGTACAAGCTTCAAACGTCGGGTGTACAAGCTTGATTGTGAATGTGTTCTCTCTTATATAGGACAAACTAAAAGCTCAATAAAAACCCGCGTGAAATAACACATAGCTAATGTAAAGAATCGACACTCCGGGAAGTCTGCAGTCTGTAAACACGTACAGGATCGGTCCCATCACTACGGTAGATTTGATAGACCACAAATCCTCACTAAAGAACACCGATTCCTTCCAAAGATAATCCGCCAGGCTATTGAAATAAAAAAAACATCCTAATTTCAATAGAGAAGATGGTTGGGTCCTACCATGTGCTTGAGATAATATAATTAATAAAATTCAATCCCAACCCAAGTATACAACTGCAAGCTTTCAATATGCTATAAGTTCATACTGCATAGATCAAAAAAAAATATTTTAATCTGGATTTAGCCGTGGTTGACTATGACAATCGGACGTCAAACACCTCAGGCCAAGTGACCGTGGGTGGTGTAAAGTGCTCGAAAGGTCAGGAATATAAAATGAGTAAATATATACGCGATAAGATCATTAAAAACTAGTTTTATTTAAATGTGTAGTATTTGCTCAAACATAAGAAGTCATAAGATTTTACAGAATACTTTATAACTTTTTTTGTTTCTCTTTTATATATTATCATATATTAAAAGATATAAAAATGGAATATGTGTAGCTCAAATTTTAACTTAAACAAAATCCCATATTTAACCTAACAAGATCAAAGTTGAGACATCTATGGTTAATAATGTTGAGAGCACCATTATTGTCTGGTACATGGCAACACTAGTTACCACAGCGCCCTCTTGTATCGAGTACCAGAACTAGCAGAGACAAGATCTTTCTAGAAAATTTCATGGAAGATTTTTCTAGAATTTTTTTCTAGATAATTCTAGAGTAGAAGGTCGATTGGTTATAAGTAGTGTGGTTTTGAATTGTAATTAGTGTTCTGTAATGAAAATGTCAATTTTGGTAATTCACTCGGCAGTTTTTATTGTCTGGAACTCCACGCTCGTAATAATAACAAAAACTACACAAATGCGATTCTCAATTTAACTCCTCTATATCCAATTAAAAACTAAAACTGCTACTTAAAACTTCCAGCTTTGAAATTTATAGTCTTACAGTGAAAATTTTGTAATTAAAAGAATTGTAAATTTACTTTGTATCGCTTGAATAAAGTTGAAATAATGAAGTCTGCAGCGCAGTCCACAGCGCTTTAGTGCCTTAGATAAGTGTAAGAACAATTCGCTGTAGCTCTCTTATAGTAATTTTGTATAATGAATAACCTTTAATAATGAAGATTTAAAGTTGTTCATTCCTTACTAACGCCGTTTATGTACGGTTTATGTAAATTTAAAAAATCACACTTTTTGCTACAATCCAACAAATACCCACTGCTGAAACTAGGACTTCCCGCAGTTTTGTATTAATAGTAGAAGTATACAAAATGTTTAGAGGCAAACTGCCGTAAAATTAGAAATAAAATACACTTCCAAATTATTTTACAATATTTATTGGATATTTAGGATTTTACTTAAATAAGACAAACAGATTAATTGTAAACCACAATTGAAAAGGTACCAGTGTTAAATAGCAGCTTAATGTTACTGTGTTCCATATGGTGAGTGTAGAGAACCGGAGACCCTTTTTTACTGGAAACGAGGCATTCCATCGTAGTCCTAAGGGGTGGCAACGCATCTGCATTTTGATTCTTAATCAAAGATAAGTGTAGATATCTATGGTCCACAACATCCACTTACCATCAGGTGAACTGTGCGCTCGTTTATCACCCTTATTCTTTAAAAAAAAGATTATTGGAGTGGATAATCTGAATATATCGTAATAAAACCATAAAACAAATGCCGGAAATCAACAAATTTTGTATAGTTCTTTTTGTATCTGCATTCTACTAATTTGAGATGGATTTAAATTAATGTAAAAAATTTATATGTAGAAGAAATAATCTGTATATTAATAAGTGCAGGGAAACTTTGTACTCTTTTAATCACATTTCACGAACGGAGCAGATTGAGATTTTGAATTGTCAAAATTTATATAAAGATGGATTGCTGAAAGTTATAATTTATATGTAGTATGTGTTACAAATATATTAAATAAAAAAAAAAACTTAAGTTGTTCAGGTTCATACTGCCAATGTCTCGGAGTAAGTACTATGTCTAAGGCCAATGAAATGATTTGTGCTCAAACAGTAACTGGGTGGAGATTGTTGCAAAAGAATTTTGAAATGTTTTCTACTAACAGGTTTACTAAATCAGCTGTGAATTTTGTGTTATTTCAAACATTTGATTAGTGTGTGGGTTGTGTATCAAGGCAAAAAAACGGTTATATAGAAAATTTAAACAATAATAATGCAGGAATAAAAAAATAAACATAGGTAACTAGTCTAGGTTTACCAATAAGGCCTTAACAGTGCGGGTGTATTATACAAACTAAATCACTAATATCACTGTTTATACCTAAATCCTTCCTTTAAATATGCGGCATGAATATGATATAAAATATAAAGTTAGTACATGCTATATAATACATTAGCTTATGCGGTTATGGGCTATTGAAGTGGGATTTTCATTACGAAAAAATAACTATCAATTTAAAGAATGTTAACGAATCTCGTATTATGCATTTATTATTAAAATGCAAACATAACTGTAAACAAGTTCGTATATCCCGTGGTATAATATGGGGAAGCATGCCGTTAATACAAGGTCACATTGACGTACCAATGTAAATAATATTTAGAAATTTACCCTCAACACACAAAATTGGAATGTTCCAGTTAATTTTTCGTAATAAAACTGCGAAACAGTGTTAGAATAAAATTCTGTTTTAAACAGCAACTCAATACAATGTTATAAAATGAAACAGTTCGATATTTACTAACCGTTATAGGTGATCATTTATGGAATTGACACGAAATTAGGTATTAGGTTAAAATCTAAATCTTATGAATTTATACTATCCAATATTTAATATTTATCAGATTAGAATTAAACTTATCCGGCTCGAAGGACCAAAAAGAATGGAGGGGTCATCTCTAAATGGGCCACTAGCTAATTTATTTAATAAGCTTAATTGCGGAATTTGAACCACACATTTTGTAAGAATCTGCAGCTCGAGAAAAATACCAGTAGTGGTATGCGGGGTTGACCAGGAAAACCTAGTCTATGCGGGAGGTGTGGCCTACGAGGCGCCCACGCGGTGCGGGGCTCTTAACAATTTCCTACGATAGCTCAGGCCCCCAGGTAGAGGCTGATTCAAGTTAAGTAGATAAATTCGAAGGACCAGCGAGTAATTGCATGTTCATAAGACCAAATAAGTTCACCTGCGATCTCCGAGGCAGCGCGGCAAACTCGTTACTTCAACAGCTGCGATGTGGTTATCTTCAGCACGATTGGCTGAATTAATACAAATAGTTCTTGCGGTATCATACTCTTGCTATCGACAGTTTTGTAACACGTTCGTGTGACACGTGCTTCTTCAGCGGGCGGGCGGCGATAAACGCTTAAACATGCGGTACGTTGCGCGACGAAAAATAACGCGTGCGCTTGAGCCGACGGTTAGAACGCGACTGACTCGACAGGGTTTGCCCACAAGGTCATGAAATGCAACTCCCGAGGTGGAACAGAGTATTTAAGATAATGGCAGGAAGCGACCTCTGGCGCATCCATTATATTATACTTAATAAATATCTGTGTTTTATTTATTAAGTGCAGTTTAAAGTGATATAGGGCTTGCTTAATACACAAACCTAAAAGTTAATCTAATTTGGTTGAATTTTGAAAACTAAGGGAACTGCTAGTTACACTTAATATAAAGTAAATATCGAAGAGGCGAACTTTAGTTCAAGTCGCGCTACGCTGGCGGGTTGGCAGCCGAAGTTTTTATTATTATTACAGTTATTATTTGGTAAACGCTGCTGCTCATCTCTTGGTTTTTCCCCCTGTCGCCTCTTACGACACCCATGGGATGATAGGGGTAGTGGCTATTTTTATACCGCTACTACGCGATAAATCACTAGTCACCATTATGTTTCAATAATCGAAAAATTTCGAAAGTCTGCCACGTATATTATGAAAGGATGTAAAAACATAACTATTTCTAGAATAAAAGTAAATTTCCAGTTACTTTTTAAGCATTATACAACCTTATTATATACCCTAATTTACAAAAAAAGTCAGGGTAAATTCCAGCATAATAATACAATAGAAAGCATTAATAACACGTACATAGTGTGATTAATGACCTGAACTCATTCAACGTCAGCCAATATTAGCAGTTAGTTTTTGCTCTATTTAATCATTCGATTTATTAGGCGTCACGTCAATTGGCAGAGCAACTCAATTATTTCTTTCGAATATTGTATATTTTGAATGAACACGAATTGTCGTGTGGTGGTGGAATAAGGGAATCATCCGGTTGGTGTCGTGGGAGGCGACTATAGATTTTTCGGGTATTTCAACAGATTTATGGGCTCTGATTGGTGACGGTACCAAGATCTCGTAAATTTTATAACAAGAACACAGGTTGGCAAATACTAAAAACTTCCATTTGACACTATACTAACACATCTCTCGTGCCTCCTTCACGTAGAAGAACACCGACTGAAGCGTACTACTTACCAAAATGGGTAATGGCACGTGGCACAAGCAGTCAAGACCGCAACAAATAAATAACGTGTAACATAACCTTAAATCCTATTTACGGTTTGACGTTCGGATATTGTTTATATAGGTCCATTAACTGCAGGCTAAAAAAAGTGTAATTTAGTATTGCAAATTAAAAAAATGATACAATTTATGTATACAGTTTTAGCAATAAGCCTTATTTATAAATATTTTTTTATAGGATAAGGGTGACAAACGAGCACACAGTCAACCTGATGGTAAGTGGTTGCTGTGGCCCATAGACATCTACATCTGTCTTCGATTAAGAATCAAAATGCAGATACGTTGTCACCCATGAGGACTAAAATGGAATGCCTCGTTTCCAGTAAAAAGGGTCTCCGGTTCTCTACACTCTCCAAACGAAACACAGCAGAGTTAAGCTGCTATTTTATGCTGGTATTCTGTGAGAGCCTGGTCCTTCCCCAGTCGAGCCGACCCATTCGTGCTACAACCATAATATAGCTGCAGCATGGCTCTATCACGTATAAAATAATATATTTACACAGTAAACGAAAACAACGATCCAATAACTTTTTGAGATAATATAATATATTAATAAGTAAAGTTAAAGAACACACTGTCAACACACAATATTATGGAAATAAATATATAGTGTATGTATTATAAGCACATACCTTCGGTTTGATATTAATAATTTCAGCATAGTTTAACAGATTGGATTAATAATATTATTATATATCGAACGCGGACGTCTGTGCGTTACTATCCGTTCGAGCCGACTGAAAACCAACGCTGTTGTTTAGGCGGCAGTTTAGCTGAGTGAGGTCCGCTTGCCTAAAGCGCTACGACTTACAACATGAGGAATGTTTTCATTTAATTAAATTTTTTTTATTTTAATTTTTACTATAATCTATAAGTATACATACATTTAAATTAGTATATCGGTCAAAGTGTGGTTTTCTTTATTATTATTTTATTTTAATTTATTTTGTAATACTATTTTTAATTGATGTGTTTACAAATGTTAAAATTTAAGCACTTCATGATGTTTGCAACAAATATATACCTACATTCTCGACGATTAAGTGCACTATTAATTTGCCCCATCTTCATTTTGGTCGATCAATTTCACGGATGGTTATTTATTTATTTAATATTCTTTATTGCACACCATACATAAATTACAGAAATTATATATATATATATATATATATATATATATATATATATATATATATATATATATATATATATATATATATATATATATATATATATATATATATATATATATATACATATATACATATATATAATTATTTAATTAATTAAATGAAATTGGTATGGTACTTATAATATATTATTTAATGGCTAGTGTGGAAATGAAGTTAGAATTTAAAGTGCGAGGTAGTGATACTTAACTAGTTTTTTAAATACCGGTAGGGATGGTGCGCGTTTTACTGACAATGGAAGTTCATTCCATAAATGACATTTCATCATTTTAACAGTGGTAGAGCCACGCGGCAGCTTTTGCTGTCGCACGGATGGGCCGGCTCGAACCGGGGTGGTGCCACGACCTCACAGAAAACCAGCGTGAAGTAGAGGTTTACCTCTGCGTTTCGCTTGGTGAGTGCAGGTGGCCGAAGGCCATTTTTACTAGAAATGAGGCATTCTATCTTAGTCCTCACGGGTGACAACGCATCTACATTTTGATTTGTAATAGGGGATAGATGTAGATGTCTATGGGCCGCAGCAACCACTTACCATCAGGTGGACTGTGTGCTCGTTTGTCACCCTTATCCTATAAAAAAATGAACGGCCTGTACATTAAAAGACTTGTTGCATTAACGATATTGATAGCATTGGGGAGATCGTTGGGACAAGCTTTTGTATATATTTGTAGATCATTTGCATAAAGGTGGTAGGAAGAAGTTAAATTATTGGATATTGAGTTTATAAAAACTGCAAAACGTAAAGGAGATAAAACGCCTCCCTGCGGTACACCAACACGTACGTTGCACCAAGATGATAATGTATCGTCGATACGTATACGTTGCTGGCGACCAGACATGTAACTCTGAAACCAACCAATCGCTGTTGGAGATACGTTAAGAGAGCGCATTATGCCGAGTAGGACATCATATTCAACGGTATTAAAAGCATTTCTGAAATCTATTAAACAAGGAACAGTCACTTCACCGTTTTCCATTCCTAATCGGATATCATCGGTGATGTTCACCAATGCTGTGGTAGTACTGTGACCAGGTCGAAATCCTGACTGCAAAGGATTAAGAAGAGCATTCGAACAAAGAAAACTGTTGAACTGGGTGTAAACAAGGCGTTCAAGGACTTTAGATAAGAAGGGCAGTAAAGAGATAGGACGATATTCAGAAAAGGATGTAGGATTACTTTTCTTTGGAATAGGAATAATTTCAGCATTTTTCCAAAATGATGGAAAACTACTTGTAGAAATAGAGAAGTTAAGGATATGACAAATAATAGGATGAATTATATCGAGAACGGGAAGAATCATGTTACGACTGACACAGTCACTTCCCACTGGATTGGAAGGAATAGATAGAATGCTCTTCTTAACGTCACAAGCAGAGAATGGTTTGAAAACAAAAGAATAATTATTGGAAGTGGGAATAGTTGAAAGATATGTTAGTATATTTAGCCTTAGTAGCGTTTTTTAAGCAGGACGAAGAAGAGAAATGTTTATTTATACCATTAACGTTCAAATTTTTTGTCGTTGGACTATTCTTAGATTTCCCATCACCCATTGATTTAAGAAATTTCCAGACATTTGCCGTATCACCATTTTCGACTGACTTATGAATATGAAGGCGTTGAGCATCCCTACACACCTTATTACAATGATTGCGAATGCTAATATATTTTCCCTATTAAACGCATTCGGCTTACGTTTAAACTAAGCCTTAGCTATCGCTTTTTTATTGATAATAGATTTAATATCATCAGTAAGCCAAGGTGATGAACGATGTTTAATTTTGACTACGCGTTTTAAAAGGGCAGAAGTAAAGATTGAAACCTTATTATCCAGATTATCTGCGCTATAAAGATTTGACCAGTCCCAAAGTAACGCATCCTTACGAAGACTGTCTATATCTATGCCACCAAAATTACGCTGCAGTAAAATTTTGGTTTAAATTTGGGAGATCGAATTTTATAAGATAGATAGATTAGGTCATGAAATGAAAATGCATCGGCCGTATATTGACCATGCTTCGTGACAAAGTTACAAGAGGAAACAAAAATAAGGTCAAGGAGAGAGGGCGTCGAGGTTGGAAAATGATGCGTGGCATTTAGCGGTAAAATAGGGAGATTACTAGAATATAAGATTGACTGAAGAGAAGAAGCCCTGACATCCTGATTAAGAAGGCAAGTGTTAAAGTCGCCCATTATAATCGTATGTGAATAGGAGGGAGTAAGTTTATCTAAGATATTTTGGAATGAGTTGAAAAAGTCAATACGCATAGAAGGGCAGTAATAAACACCAAGAAGAACTTCAGAGTGAGATAGTATGACTTCAATAAAAAGATGTTCACCGGCATCAGGCGGCGGTGGTTGTGTAGATACATCGACAATAGTGAAAGGAATGTGTGAACGTAGATAAATGGCGACACCTCCACCGCCACCTACCGAGCGATCTTTTCGTATTAATTTGAAGCCAGGAAAATTGTAACAGGTAGAGGAAAGACAGCGCTTCAGCCACGATTCAGAAATAAGAACAGTATGTATATTTTTACAAGTAAAAGTTATCAGCATATCGTGAAGTGGGCCGGAATGCTCTGTGCATTTATATGA
Source organism: Parnassius glacialis (assembly GCA_033319125.1). Classification (NCBI taxonomy): domain Eukaryota; kingdom Metazoa; phylum Arthropoda; class Insecta; order Lepidoptera; family Papilionidae; genus Parnassius; species Parnassius glacialis. The sequence goes on along the minus strand of JAVANC010000005.1, from coordinate 12,442,966 downwards.
ACAACGTTGAAGTTGTTAGGGACATCAGAAAACTGCGAAACGAGAAACTCTGAGAGAGGAGTGGAAATAGAACTTCCACTATCACTTACCATAGAACAAAAACTGTCATCATCAGCAGTGAAAAACATCTCATTATCGCCACTTATATCATTAATAGCCATTACAATATATATACTTATAATATATTTAAATTAAAAGTCTAGATTATTAAAATAAAATTAACTACTAAATTAAATGTATTTCTTACAACAAGGCAATCATGCCCACCCACCAGTCGAGTGTTATTACAAATTATAACAGAACTAAAAAACAAAAAAAATAACAAGATTTCAAAATAACAAAGTGAAGAAAAAAAAATACAATTTAGGTAATATCGCTATACAAATACACTATTTACAAACTATTTTAATATTATATATGACTATTTTAATAAATCTACGTTGACAAAGTTTAAAATATTAAAGTTGTCAGTGTACTACAATTTTTGGCTGAAAGACTTGTAGCCGATGCGATAACTTAAAGGCAGAAATAAAGAATAAAAATTAAAAATAGCTGCTACATGTTATCAGGTTCAGGTCATCCCACCTTATATCATCGTATATCGTAACCTGTAAGATTTTTCATTTTCATTTCCCATAGATATATTGTACGAAAACCACGTGATGAAATAGGGTAGTGAATTATCTAACGCTCCATCACATGGTTTTGCACAGAATTCTTCAGCTTACTAATCTGTTAGACTATGTCGGTTACTTTGGTGCTACTACGGATAACTTCATTTGTAAGTCTATCACGCAAAAAAACTTCTAGCATAGCCTCAAGTTTGCTGAAATAACTATGGAGAGCCATAGCTATCTGAGCAAACTTGAGCTTCCTCATCTGGCCAGTAGTTATGGCCCACGATTTAGATACATATGTACTCACTGGTACATCGCACTGGTTATACAGTCTTGTTTGTAGAAATCTAAAATATGTGTCGTTGAATCAGTGGAGTTGAATCGGCCGATTGATCTCTCGGTCGGATTTGGACTTACATAGTTACACAATTTTAGTACAATTTTTCTAAGATAAGCATACTCGTCGACAACTTCGAGTGTAGTGCTACCAACAACTACTTGCATACGTGTGCCATGGACATTACACATGATCTTCTTTTTGTCGAAGTTCATCTAAACAATTATCCGTAGGGAGACACTATTGAGGTCCTCCAGCGATTCCGCCGTAAGAACTTCGGAGGTCACCAAGTCACCTGCCCTTAATGGTGGTAAGATATTCCAAATAATTTTTGAGAGATGAGAATATGTCCAGGAGTGGCCTTGAAACGGCTGCCGATGTTTACATCTTTATATCTTATTTAAGCAAATAAATATTTGTTAAATAATAGTGATAATTTTTTAAAATAATATTTGTATTTTATTCATCTTCTATGAGTTTTTATGTCATTTATCTGTTAATTTTAGTGGTTTGTTGGTTCATTTTTTCGACGCGAAAGTTACTGAAAAAAAAGAGACATTGCAAGTCATGTCGCACACAGCTAGTAACATTTCAAATAAACGGTGGTCCAATATAGTTCTATGAAACGATTTGTAACTCAGTTCATATTGTTCGTCACTATGTAGATACATGTATGTATTGGCACTTCCGCAGGGAGAATAGCGAATGTTATTAGAGCGTGTTAAATATATTTGTCTTTTTATGGTAATTGAATAAATACACGTCGTATGGTGGTAATATAATGTTGTATTTCTAACATATACTACAAAAAATTACAATAATATCCAACGTAAAAGATCATGAAGCTGATGAGAAATTCTTGATAGAAAGTACCTCCTCACTTATTTTGACTCACTTGCTATCTCATTTTTGAGTTCAGATCTAAAGGGTAAAGAGCCAGTTTAATTACCGGCTTTGAGGCATTCCCACTTAGACGTCAGAGATGAAAATGCTTCTGTATTCTTCTACGTTTGAAGTTAGGTGCAGGTCAATGGACTGTTGTATCCATTTACCATTAGGTGTACTGTAACTTCGTTTGTTACTTCAGTTTGATGACAAGAAAACTAAGCAGATTTCCGTCTGTAGTCTACGGACATGTTCAGAACCGCCCTCGCGATAAGATCAGATTCGTAAGGCCAAAAATCCTTGCAAAAGAATAATCGATTTCTGCCAAGGACGATTCGTGAGGCTATTGGCATTATGGGACTGAATCTCCTTAATACAGGCTATTGTATGGTATAGCAAACAGAACAGAACGTCACCCTCACTAGTGTTTTTACATAACTTTGTTACTATTTCATGTAAGATTTTCTTTCTGTAATACAAGTTTAAAGCTTAATAAATTACAATAAACAAGTGGTAAAATTAAATATTTTGTACAAACGACTTCAATATAAATAAAATGAGTCATCAATGTATTCGAAGTTAATTAAATACGCATTATTCGGTATAACTCAAAACTATTGTTTAGATCTTGATCAAATTTATACGGGACCACATGAATAGTACCAGCTTTCAAATAAAAAATATAATAAAAAGGAATCATTAGAATCGGTTGCCTAGAAAAAAGTTCTGAGGTAACACACATAAAAAAACCTAAAAGTGAGAACCTCCTCCGTTTTTGAAGTTGATTGCTGGCTATTTTTTAATAGGGAATATTATGTAATTGTAAAATTAAGGTATTACCCTTTACCACAGCAATACTTCAAGGTAAATTATTAATAAAAAGTGAATATAGTTTAGATTAGCAATGACATTGGGATGTTAGGAATATTATTCCCTTGTAACCATGGGCACACACGCGACAAGATCTTATGGAATATCGTTCCATTCAATATTAAAAATCATTGTGGTTTTTGTAGCGAAACCACAATATTGTATGCGTAGTATATTACTATGCATAGTAATATTGAGTTTTTAAGTTAATGAAAACGATTATTTTTACATAATATTTAAAAGATTTCAAAACTTTGAAATGCCTCTCTTCGAAACTTCAGACTTACAGCGAAAATTGCATTATTAAAAGAATTGTATCAATTAATTTTCCTAAGATCTTACAAAGTTAATTTTGAAGTGAAAACTTCTTTAGCGGCGTTGTGCACTTTTTTGTAATGGGTAAAAAATGTTAAATTCGCGTCAAGTCACGTGTCCTGATCGAAAATTCGTAAGACGGACGGAGAGTAGACAGCCGGCGCGGCGTAGGAGAGGAAGTAAGTTAGGTTTAATTAATTTTCATTTATTAATTAATATAATTTTATTATTAAGATTAAGTTTCGATTGAGTCTACTGTACTGCTTGACGAAATTATTAATATAGATACATATTTACTTACACATTATAGATGTAATATTTGTTGTTGTTGTTTATACTTTATAGCATTAACCTATATTTTCATAACATCACAATAAGCACATGTGCGGTGTAGGTTTACCAAACAAATAATTTCGAATGAAAATAAATGAAATAAGATGATAATAAATAATCTCCGCCAGTTTAGAACAGTGGTAGAGCCACGCAGCAGCTTTTGCTGTCGCACGGTTGGGCCGGCTCGAATTGGGGTGGTACCATGACCTCACAGAAAACCAGCGTGAAGTAGAGGTTTACCTCTGCGTTTCGCTTGGTGAGTGCAGGTGGCCGGAGGCCCTTTTTACTGGAAATGAGGCATTCCATCTTAGTATACGGGTGACAATGCATCTACATTTTACAAACCGTCGTTTTTTTATAGGATTGGATGAAAAACCAGCACACAGTCCACCTGATGGTAAGTGGTTGCTATGGCCCATAGACATCTACATCTATCCTCGTTTGCGAATCAAAATGCAGATGCGTTGTTACCCGTGAGGACTAAGATGGAATGCCTCTTTTCTAGTAAAATGGGTCACCGGTTCTCTACACTCACCATACGAAACACAGCAGTGTTAAGCTGCTATTTTACGCTGGTATTCTGTGAGAGCGTGGTCCTTCCCTGGTCGAGCCATCCCATTCATGCTACTACTATACCAGTAATATAGCTGCAGCCTGACTCTACCACGTATAAAAAGTGTGGACTGTGTGCTAATTTATGAAGTCCGGAGCGAGCCTACCTTGAACCTACATATTATTATTTCTTAATTAAATACACTGCAATTTATTAATAATTTTAGTAGCATTATATTATAAATCAGTGATGGCTGCGATCTCATGCGTGCCACCACTACTTTATAAAAAATAATATAAATTTCATATTTACCGTGTAAAAAAAAATGCTTATAATAAAAACAATATAAATTTCATGTTTACCGTGTAAAAAATTACTTATAATAAAAATAATATTAATTTCATATTTACCCTCTCAAAAGTGTGATATTGGAGTCTAGTACTAGACAGGCATTTCAAAACAAAAACTACCGAAAAGGGCAGAACTATTATATTATATTAATAAAAAACAATTACTGACATAAAATGTTGGTGTATTGTGTACTCTTTTGAGAAGGAAAACCCTTGTATAATTACAATTTTCTTTTGCAACTTGACCCGGCTCCATTGAAGTCCCGGTGTGCCCTCAGTATTCACATGAAAACTAATAGAGCTTCATTTTTAGGGTTCCTTATCCAAACAATACTCAGTGACCTATTACTTTCACTCTGCTGTCTGTCTGTCTGTTCATCTGTCCATCTGCATGACATGGATATCTTGGTCGTTTACAAAAGTAGTATGAGAATGTAACGAACGAAATGAGAGAAAAACAGTAACATCTTGGGTGTCATTAATTAGAGCTCATATAAGGTATTCAAAAAACGAACAACAAAAACAGCTGTTCATAACGTTATGCTTCTTCTGTTCAGCTTCTTACCTACGTAGGTAAGAAGGAAATTTAAAAAAATATATGAAATATATTTTTTTAAATGTCCTTATTCTATGTAGGTCATAATTTATATGTACGAAACCCTAACAGAGTGATTTTTGACGCGCATTTGGTCGCTTATTCTTGTGACACACTATAAGTACCCATATTAACAATACCTTTAGACATAATACGAGTAAACGTTACTTCAAATAGGAGTCAATGAAGAAACTTTATAACGCTTATTATAACATTTCATTCCCATCGATAATTGGTTGTTATTTCATAAACTTTAGTAAACATTATTCACAGGACATAATATAAGTTTTGAAAAGCGAAATTTAAAAACTTTTTAAGCGATTTACTGATAAAAGAGATCTTCCGTTTGATTTATTAATCAAAGCAATTTTCGTGACTATTGTTATGTTTGAAGATGGGTTTAAAAAAAATATTACAGATTTTATCGCGTTCAATTCTACCTTTTTTATTCCCGTCATTTCAAGCGATTTACAGCACTCATGATCACAGGGCGAGGTGTTTGACGTACTGGTATCATATATAACAGAGGCTACCTTTTTAACTTCAATTTTTTTTTCTGTATCCGTAAAATTAGTTTTTACATTTTTTTTAGTAAATTTAAGAAAACGTTATGGGTTTAAAAATTATATTAACTATACATACAAACAATCTATCTCAGTGAAAGTGTACATCTAAATTATAATTTTAATTTTATTTGGATGAACAATGCTGAGATGACTTCTTCGTGACTTGTATGCTACAGCTACATATTACTACAGCTTTGATAGTGGCTGCTATGGCAAGGGTTAGAAGCAAACTCCTGACTTTCGCCGGAATACTGACCATTACAGATAAACCTAAACAGATCTCTCGGGACTTTCCCTAAGATAAGTGATTATACCTGTGCTCTACTAACTGAAAAGTGATATAACATTCTCTTGGTTAAATGAATTTATATTTCTCCAAATGTTATTTACTTAAATTTTTATCTTTTATATAAATTTACTGCGCGTGGTCTACGATACGTGACAAGCTTAAAAAGTAATATTTCTCGCTTGGAAAAACACAAATCTAAAATTACATTAAAAGAGAGTTGTAAGATTAACTTTACATCATTTTAACAAAGTTGAAGTTCGAAGCGAAGTCAAGAGCGCTATCAGAAACTCTTCTACTGCCCGGAATAACTTTCAAAGAATAATTTACTATTGGTCGGTTGTATGGAGATGATTTAACTGTATTTGAAAATCCATGAATTAATAATTAATTATTTACTATAAAAAAATAGCTAAGGAAACAAATATCATTTCGTTGTTGATGAAATTATTTTAAATTTCTTTTTGGCACCAGGGTAAGATTTCTGCCGGCATCAATGAAATTGTAAATTACAATTTTAATTAAGGAAACCTGCATATCTGACGAATAAAACGTTTCGAGGACCCTCTGAGGACGGAAATGCGAAAAGACAGTGGACCTACTTCGGCTGTAACTTCACTTTGGCAATATTTTTATTAATACGTTTGCACGAGTCGTGGTAGTTCAGGGGCTTAGCGCTCGCTGCAAATTTCATACGCGGGCAACCCGGGTTCGATTCCCGAGCCCGCAAATGAGATTATTTATAGCAATTTTTATTACTAATTTACCACGTGCTCGGCGGTGAAGGAAAACATCACGAGGAAAGCTGCAAAAAATATATAGACATGTTTTTTTTTTATATAGAATAGAAGGCAAACGAGCATGCGGCTCACCTGATGGTAAGTGGAGGGTAGGTGATTTGAGTAGTACACATTTTTGACATCTCAGATTTAAATATATTTTAAAAATAGTTACAGTTTGAATTTCATGTTAATTATTTACATGTAATAAATAACTACCTACCAGCACTTATTTCCAAATATTTTCTCTAACATCACTGCACTGCACAATTATTTTCACCATGGAAGCACTGAAAGGTTCACTAATTGAGATGTCAAAGTCATTCCAAAGTCAAATGGATGACTTTCAACGGGAACTGCAACATTCTGGTTCTGCTGCCTCAACTGCATCTTCCCTACCTGTTGATTTTACTGCATTTAGAAAATTCATCTTGGCTGCATTAACATCTTTGCATAACCAAGTAGATCTTCTGGGAAGAGAGCTAGATCGTAGTGAAATGCGTCGCCGCAGGAAGATGATCCTATTCCATGGAGTTCCTGAAGAAAAATCTGAGGAAACTGCCACCGTCATAAGTACACTGATCAGCACGAAACTACAAGTGTCAGGTTTCAGTAAAACATCCATAAGCCGCTGTCATCGTCTGGGACGCCCTTCTGATAAATCTTCCAGGCCTGTGGTTGTCAAATTCAGCGATACTGTGATGCGAGACAAGGTTTGGTTCTCCAAAACCAAACTTAAGGGCACAGGTATAACTCAGTCGGAGTTTCTTACAAGGAGACGCCACAGTGTTTTTCTTGAAGCTAGGCGTAGGTTTGGCGTAACCAAATGTTGGACCAGGGATGGAGTTATTAATATTTTAACTCCTGATGGCACAATGCATCAGCTTGAGACCTTGTCTGAGCTTGACACAATATGCAACGGGTCAACTTCTGCCACACCAGCTTATCCAATGGTGGTTGAGGCAAATAAGGCTCCTGAAGATAAAAGTGCACCACAGCGTTCTAAGAGAGTCGTTAAAAAATGAACTTTCTTATTTAACATCATCATTTTATTAATTTTGTAATCCTTATTGCTATAACTTTACTTTTATTTTTCTTGTTTGCTTTCTATCATCATTATTTGTCATTGTTAATCGTTAATCAGATAGTAAAATGTAATGATTAATAATCTCTCTTTAGAATGTTCATAATTTTTTTTTTTCTGTTAGGTATGTTATTCTTAGTATAATGTTTCATTAGAATGTTTATTATTATAATTTTTCCAAGGTATGTTGTTAATTGGTAATACGTATTGTCACTTTTTGACATTTTGACTCATCTGACATTGACACCTCTCACTTTTTGTGTCTATGGTACGTTAACGTTCCGTTTCTTCATTTATTGTTAAGTTAATTATAGATTTCTTTCAATACTGCTGGCAGGTAGTTTACTGATGACTTATTTATTTTATATATACATATACATATTTCATATATATATATATATATATATATATATACATATATACATACATTTAGTAATCAGGTATAATTTAATATGATTTCTTCAGATGATAGTGTTCGCAGTTCCAATTCCTTCGCCTTTAATTCTGCTTCTGATGGATTAAGCAGCATTGATAGCTTTGAAAGCATTGCACCCTTAAATATTATGTTAGATTCAATTTTTACTGAATGTAGCAAAAACTTTAATGCTATTCACATAAATGCTCAAAGTATTCCTGCTCATTACCCCGACATGTTGTCAAGTTTTAATAGCAAAAATATACACGCTATCCTTGTTTCGGAGTCATGGTTAAAACCATGTCTTCCATCAACATCCTACTCGCTTCCAGGTTTTCATTTGATTCGTAATGACCGTACCGATCGGGGCGGTGGCGGTGTTGCTATTTATCTACGTTCTCATATACCGTATTCAGTAATTCAGGTTTCAACTGGTTCTCAGACTGGAGGCGAAGCTGAATTTCTCTTTATCGAAGTTCTTCTCGGTCATAATAAATTACTTCTCGGAGTCTTTTACAGCCCCTCTCTCACTGTTGACTACTTCACCACTTTAGAAAACACTCTTGAAAATCTTACACCTATCTATTGTCATAGTATAATTATGGGTGATTTTAATACTTGTCTTTTAAAAACCAACACCAGATCAATAAAACTAAAATCTGTTATCGAAGCAGCAAATTTAAAACTTCTTCCTACTTCTGCCACACACTTTTTCCCAAACTGTGCCCCTTCTCTTCTCGACATAATGTTTGTGTCTTCACTTGACCTTGTTCATAAATTTGGGCAATATGCTGCTGATTCTTTTTCCTATCATGACCTTTTATACTTGTCTTACAAAATCCGTCCCCCTAAAGCTAAGTCAAGGATCCTACTTCAGCGTAACTTTAGTGACTTGGACTTGAAGCAGCTTTTAAATGACGCTCGAAAAATTGATTGGAGTGTAGTCATCAATGCTTCCACTGTTGATGAACAGGTAGCTTTGTTCAACTCTTTGTTAATTCAGCTTTATGACGTTCATGCTCCTGTTCGTCCAGTGCGTGTAAAGCATCCTCCCTCTCCTTGGCTGACTGATGATATAAAAAAAATCATCCACATTAAAAATTGTGCCAAAGCGAAATACAAGTCAGTTCCTAGCGACCGGAATCGAGAGAAGTATAGATTAGTACGGAATCGTTGCAACAATCTGTGTAGAAAAGCACAACGACGCCATATCCATGAATCAGTACAAGATCCTGACCCTGCTAGGGTCTGGAAATTTCTTAAGTCTTTAGGAGTTGGGAAATTACGGCAAAATTTCACTCATCTTAATTTTGATCTCAATAAACTTAATTTGCATTTCTCATCTTCGTCTTGCATTAACGATAAAGCAAAACACAATACTTTGGATTCTCTTTCAAAAGCTCCCGCTCCGGACACCTCTGCTTTTAATTTTAGTCAATTTAACAGTTGTGATGTTATGAAAGCCATAATGTCCATCCATTCAAATTCAATTGGTAGTGACTGCATTAGTCGGAAAATGGTCATCCCTCTCATTGATCTCCTTTCACCTGTAATCACTTCCATCCTGAATAATTCACTGAATTCTTCTATTTTCCCTTCAGCTTGGAAAGATGCATTTGTAGTTCCTCTTCCGAAAAAGTCGAATCCGTCTAGTTTTTCTGATTATAGACCTATCTCTATCTTGCCTTTCCTTTCCAAAGTTCTTGAACGTCTTGTGCACAATCAATTAAGCATCTATCTTTTAAAGCATAATCTTTTAAATCCTTTGCAATCCGGTTTCCGTCCTGGCCATAGTACGACTACTGCACTTTTACAAATCACTGATGATATTCGGTATGGAATGGAGAAACAAAAGCTTACCATTCTTACGTTACTTGATTTTAGTAATGCATTTAATACAGTAGATTTTGATATCTTGTTGGGCATCCTGCGCTTTCTCAACATATCTCCAACTGTAGTTGACTGGTTTCGAAGTTACTTGTTTGGTCGCCGACAGCGCATTCAGGTGCAAGATGTTTTTTCCACCTGGACTACTACAGCAGCTGGCGTACCACAAGGTGGCGTGTTGTCTCCTCTCCTGTTTGCAATTTTCATTAACTCTATAAGTCATAATCTGTCCTCTTCCTACCACTTGTATGCTGATGATCTCCAAATCTATACTCAATCGTCTCTTGATGATTTGTCTAAATCAGTTGACACTATTAACGCTGATCTGACTTGTATTTCGAATTGGAGTAAACGTTATGGTTTAATGATTAATCCTAAGAAAACTCAGGCGATTATCATCGGTAGTTCCAGATTAATTGGAAAAATTGACTGGTCTTCCCTACCTCCTATTTTTCTAGACTGCACTCTAATCCCTTACAGCAACAAGGTTAAAAATCTGGGGTTGTATCTCGACTCTTGTATGTCTTGGACCTCACAGATTAATGAGGTTAGTAGAAAAATGTTTGCTGCTTTAAGCTCTTTACGTAGACTACGTAATTTTCTTCCCACAGTAACTAAAGTTACGCTCGCCCAGTCTCTACTTCTACCTATCCTTGACTATGCTGACATATGCTATCTTGACATTACCGAGGAGCAGCTTAATAAGCTTGAGCGCATTCAAAATTTATGTATTAGATTCATATTTGGGCTTCGCAAATATGATCATATCTCTGAATTTCGCAATCAGCTCAAATGGCTCCCGATCCGCCTTCGCAGGAATACTCACATTCTGTCCACTTTGTATAGCGTGCTGTTTAATCCTTCCACTCCTCATTATTTAAAAGACCGTTTCCAGTATCTTTCCCTTACCCATAATCGGTTCCTTCGATCCTCTGTCAATCTTTCTCTCTCTACTCCTTCGCACTCTTCCTCCTTTTTTAAGAAATCCTTTACTGTAACTGCTGTACGTTTGTGGAACTCTTTACCTCTCCACATTCGTCGTGCTCAATCTCTTCATTCTTTCAAAAGTCTTGTTAAATCTTATTACTTAGAACGCTATTAGATAAATCACTTTTCCTTTTTTTGTACTCTTTTCATTTAATCTATTATATAATATCATACATAATCTTCACTTGCCTTTATTTGTATGTATTTATATTTTTTATTTTTATTTTTTTTTTGTACGCCCCCCTCTATTTTTAACTATTGTTTACATCAGTTCTCTACACTAAGGTTGTCTGGAAGAAATCACTTTCAGAGTGATAAGACCGCCTTTTGTACATTTTTCTAATTTAGATTTAATTGTATTCGTTTTTGTTTTGTTTTCTGGTGTACAATAAAGAGTAAATAAATAAATAAATAAAATAAATAAGTGACTACCGCCGCCCATGAACAACCGCAACACCAGGGGAATTGCAGATGCGTTGCCGACCTTTTAGAAAGGTGTAAGCTCTTTTCTTGAAGGTTCCTAAGTCGTATCGGTCCGGAAAATTCGCTGGTGGTAATTGATTACACAAGGAGTTCGTGCGAGGGAGAAAACTTCTTCTAAATCGCACAGTGGTGGACCGCCAATCATCCAGATGGTATGGATGGTAACGCGAGTTTTGTCGCGATGTGCGATGGTGAAATTGAGCGGCTGGAATTAGTCCGAACAATTCCTCAGAGCACTCCCCGTGATAAATGCGATAAAATACGCAAAGAGATGCAACATCTCTACGCAGTGACATTGTATCGAGCCGATCACAAAGAACTCGGTCGTCGACGATTCGAACCGCTCTGCGCTGGATGCGGTCAAGTGGAAGGAGCTGGCACTGGGGTGCCCCGGCCCAGAGATGAGAACAGTATTCCATGTGGGGCCGAACTTGCGCTTTGTAAAGTTGCAAGCGATGTGCCGGCATGAAATACTGTCTCGCTCTGCTGAGCACGCCAAGCTTTTTAGAGGCCAATTTGGCCTTCCCTTCCAAGTGACCACGAAACTGCACACTATTCGATATGTCGACGCTAAGGATTCCGATACTGGCTGAGGCAGTAAGGGGAGTGCCTTGAAACTGAGGAGATACGACAAAGGGGTTCTTTTTAGCGGTAAACGCGCAAGCTTGTGTCTTCTGGGGATTGAACTGGACTAGATTTAGTCGGCCCAAATCCGAGACTTTGTTAAGCAAAGACTCGACTTCAGACACAAGTTTGTCCCGGTACTCGGCGACGTTTTCCCGAGAAATATTGGCACGGCCGGTATATAAGGCATCACCAGTGCTGTCGTCCGCATAGCAATGAATGCTACCAGTTAGCAAAATATCATTGATATGCAGGAGAAACAGCGTTGGTGATAGCACGCAGCCTTGTGGAACACCAGCGTTGATAGGCTTAAGATCAGAGCATGCACCGTCTACTCCGACCTTGATGCTTCGATCAGCAAGGAAACTGGTGATCCATTTGCACAATTTCTCGGGAAGCCCATAGGAAGGAAGCTTCGAAAGAAGCGCTTTGTGCCAGACCTGATCAAAGGCCTTCGCTACGTCCAAACTAACGGCTAATGCCTCCCCCTTAGACTCTACTGCCTCCGCCCATCTGTGAGTTAAGTAGACTAGAAGATCACCAGCTGATCGACCCCGACGAAAACCGTACTGGCGGTCACTAATCAGTTGGTGATCCTCAAGGTACCTCATGAGCTGGCAGTTTATAATGGCTTCCATTATTTTGGAGAACAAGGAGGTGATGGCGATAGGCCTGTAGTTGGACGGGTCTGAGCGGTCGCCTTTTTTAGGGATCGGGTGCATCAAAGCTGTCTTCCATGAATTCGGGACTACGCCTTGGGAGTAGGAGTACCGGAAAAGACGCGTTAAAACCGGTGCCAACTCCGGAGCACACGTCTCCAGCACAATGGGAGGGACTCCATCGGCCCCACTCGACTTGCTGACGTTTAGAGAGAAGAGTGCTTTGCGGACCGAGCGCTGTGTAAATCGCACATCCGGCATGGATCCTCACATCGCGGGATGGTCGGCGGTGTGTTCCCCCCGTCATCTAGAGTTGAATTGGACGCAAAAAGAGAGCTCAACAGATCGGCTTTCTCCTTTGCGGCATGGGCCAGTGAGTCGTCCTCTCTGTGCAGAGATGGAAGAGATGGCTGACAGAAGTTCCCTTGGACAGCCTTGGCGAGAGACCAGAATGCACGGGCTCCCGAAGGAAGGCGAACTAGCTTCTCGCCAATTCTGCCGATGTGCTCAGACCTTGCCTTGGCAATGACGCTTTTGAAGGACCTGGAGGCGGAATTATACTTCTTTTTAAGTTCGCTGGTGTTTACATCCCGAGACGTTGATGCGTCAGCCCAGGCCTGGTAGCACTCCTGCTTATAGCGTGATGCTATTTTGCAGGAGCGACCAAACCATGGCTGGGATCTGCCTCCGATAGGCATCAAAAATGTGAATTTCGTCAATGTGATTTTGCCAACACGCATTAAGAACAGAGTAGCGGACACCTTGCTCTAAAACCATCTCAGAAGTAAGAGTGTGCTCAGCTTTGGGATGTAAATAGGTTGTAACTTTACTTTTCTTTACTTTTACGTTTGCACGTAAGTTTTTACTTTAGCTTTTTATTTTTTACTTTAATTTACCCTTTTATTTTTATGTTGTTATTCATCAGAATAAAATATAAATACATTCTTACCAGCTACAATAATTCGTGGAAGCCAACTATAATTTGAAATGTGTGCAATTTTATTTTAAATAAACATAAACATTAAAAATGGAATAGAAATATTTTTATTCTGAGATGATTATGTATGTGGAGATCGTCTAATTTACATCTACACGCGCCTCCTATGATCCTGAAAAATGTGATCAACCAAACATACAAATGTTTGGTTGATCACATTTTTCATATTTATTACAATAAATTCTAAGCCTGCGCGCCGTTTGTTTTGTGTTGTAGTAGATTTTATAATTTTTAATACATTTACCTTGTAATAAAATTTACCAAAAATACATGGGAGGTGGAATATTTATTCGTAGGTACGACACAATGCAGGACAAGAAACAAAGACAAGCATTGAACATTCTAGGGTTTTGCTGTAGAACTACATAAATTACTGATAAAAACTTTAATTTCACCCCAAATTGGATATATTAAAGATACTGGAACTAAACTAAACATAACATTATTCATTGTGTGTAGAATTAACAATTTCATTGATACTTATTTTTATCTACAATACTAAAAACTATAATAATAATTAAAAAAAAAACTAAAACTAGAAACTTAAATATCATATAGTCCTACTCCCCGCGGTATCGTGCCAAGAACGCTGGCTTTGTTTCCCCGCTGAATGGCTATACTTAGCCTTTGAGCAAGGAAAGAACCAGCCCTCTTATCACCAGCAGCAACGACCAGCCGCGGATGGAGTTCCTTTAGGAACTTCACCGCACGTGGACCCCACGGACCGATAGTCACTACAGCAAATGGCACAAATATGTAGTCATCTCTCAGAGACTCATATTTGCGCCATTTCCTCAGTTCAGCTGCCTCTGCCGCCCCGGCTCTAAACGAGGTACCCCTGAGATGAGAGACCGCCAGAGTGTCTACGCAAGTAGCATCCCACACTAGGGCTTTACCTCTCTTCCAAGGGACCAATGTCATACCGTCAGGTCTCCTGCCATCATCTCTAAATATTCCACAAGGCTCTAAAACCGAGGGAACATTTATGGAGACAAGAGCCCTTCGGATAACATCGTTCAGAGAACTGTGTCGTGAAAATCTACCAGCGCTTTTCTTACATGAAAGTCCGTGGAGACCAAACTTGTCGACGCTGCTACCACAGGGACACTGATGGGGTTGACAAATCGCCGCTCCTAGTCGGATTCCTACGGCAATGCGTAAGCTTTCCGCATCAAGTAATGTGCCGAGATTACTTGATGGTAAAGCGTGTAACCAGTGACTAGATTCCTTAGTCGAAACAGCTAGAAGGCGTGCCTTATCTAGGTCACTATGGAGATTATGAAACAAATCCTTCTGCACGCCCTGTACCAATGGAATATCCCACTGTTTTTGTTGGTTAACTTCCAGTGGAACATTTTCACCAGGACAGAGCATTTGCCATGTCTGCCCTGCCTCCGTAGCAAAGCATAGGTCTGCTTTATTATTTAAAATTATATTACATAAGTCACTGACACTATGTACGGAAGCAAGGAAAGCAGGCAATGCAATGCTAGAAAGATTTCTCACACCAATGCCACCAAATTTTATAGGTAAAGTAGCTTGAGTCCAGGCTGTTGTATTTAAAGTTAAATTTAGAATTTTTTCTATAGCTATTTTAAGATTATTATCAATATCTTGTAAAATATCCGAACATTTCCAGACTGGACTCGAGCGGATTAAGTATGTAAATCTAGGTACAAGAAGACAATATTTTAAAATAGTAAGAGCTATGTGGGGGTTTAATTTATACAATTTATCAACGTGGTTTAAAAACTGATCAAATTTTGTTTTTAAAACAGGTTTAATACTATCGAAAAACAACGGGGCACCTAGCAGGTATAGTAATTCCGTACTGACAGTTTTTATTCCTGGACAAATACGATTAAAATTATGAATTAATGTGTCTCTATGAGAAGTAGATAAATTATTGGAAAAAAATATTTCACATAATTTTTTCAAATTATTTCAAAACTTTAATTATATCCCCAGACAGAATGTCAGTAAAGGCGACCCATCTCAATGGAGAAGCTAGTCTCCGTTGAGACTGGTTTGCGCAGGACAGGATTTTAGTGCGCGAGTGTATGCACAAGCACAGGTGCATTATCTATTCCCTCATTTTCTCTCTAGTCCAATGGAAGGGCAATTGGACACGGCCGTTTTTCGTTATCGTTTTTTCTCTGATCTGATCTGATCTTATATTTCTTATTACCCGTATTATTAAATATCTTATTATATTATTGATCTGATAGTACTTACTCGATACACATCCGATTCTTACGCCAAACTTTTTCTGAACTTAGTCGTTCTCACTTGCTTGCATACGGAGCATAAGGAAAAGATGTACGACGAATTACTCTTACTTATTACATATTTGCTCGTGTTAGCGTTCTTAATCTTTATAAATTAAAAAATATAAAGTGTGTAAAAATTATTATAGCAAAAAAAAAAAAACAGAAAAATTTAAACAAAAGTTAACTGCTGGACGCACACATACTTGTATGAGCCGGTTGAAAATTATTTAAGATGCAAAAAAGGGTACATGAGATCTTGTTGGTTTTGGCTTGGTTTTCACATCATTACATTAACATCACCAACTTATAAAACTCCGAATAGAAATTGAGTTCTTCCGTGTCATAAGAATAAAATTCGACTTCAGACAGTCTTGGAATTTTTGTAGGAATAACCATCTCATATGAAATAGACCTAATAAATCTTAAACCGAAGAAAAGAGAGCTAGAGAAATATAGTTTCGAAATGTCTTATAATCCAACCGTCAATCTGACTGCCGTACATCACTATTATTATAAATCTTCTATTATTTGGGACTAATGGCGGTGGTTGTATAAAATAAGCACAGCGCGCAATCAGTTGTACAAAATATGACACATTCTGTCGTAAATTTTAAGGTAAAGTGCCGAGTAATTCTATTGGCGTGCTGCACGTAACCAAAGAATATATACACACGTAACTACCTACTTTCAAGGGTAAGAGCAGATTTAAATATTTAAATATAATTCACCTACCTTGAATGATTTTTCATATATCGTTGAAGACAAAATTTAAAATTTATCAAAGCTACCAATGATTTTACTTATTTTGGCGCTTCCGCAAGTGACTTATTTTATATATCAAGAGCAATTTTTAGCTAGTAGAGTTTTAGGTTGTAGAATTTAGCTTTAGAGCTAGTTTTAATTTAACCCTTTTACTTTTTAGGCTAAGAAGCAATTCGTTTTTCGAGTTCAATCCGTAGAGGAAGTGTATAATCCGTCAAAAAAATTCCTATTTTTAGTGTATCGTTTCAAATCCAGGGGTTTCAGACTGATTATTAAAACGGTAATTTTGTGTCATAAAGAGCAATAAAGAATCTGGATATAATATGTAATATTTTCTTTCAAATATTCACTACTGGATACTGCTAAGTGTTTTGACTTTAACAAATGTAACATTAATCATATTGATAAATCCAAGGTGGTGGTTGCAATAAGCATCAATTTTTTCATCATGGGTGTCATGTTCATGGTTTTCGAGGGTGTTGAAGCCGATAGTGCTGTCGAAATGTAAATCCAAGATGGCGGCTGAAGTAGGTACCAATTTTTTCATCATGGGTGTCATTTTCATGGTTTTCGAGGGTGCTGAAGCCGATAGTGCTGTCGAAATGTAAATCCAAGGTGGCGGC
The DNA here is from genome assembly GCA_033319125.1 of Parnassius glacialis. NCBI lineage: Eukaryota > Metazoa > Arthropoda > Insecta > Lepidoptera > Papilionidae > Parnassius > Parnassius glacialis. Next base: position 12,425,689 of record JAVANC010000005.1, on the reverse strand, counting down.
TGCAATAGGTATAAATTTTTTCATCATGGGTGTCATTTTCATGGTTTTCAAGGGTGTTGAAGCCGATAGTGCTGTCGAAATGTAAATCCAAGGTGGCGGCTGCAATAGGTATAAATTTTTTCATCATGGGTGTCATTTTCATGGGTTACAAGGGTGTTGAAGCCGATAGTGCTGTCGAATGTAAATCGAAGATGGCGGCTGAAGTAGGTACCAATTTTTTCATCATGGGTGTCATTTTCATGGTTTTCGAGAGTGTTGAAGCCGATAGTGCAGTCGAAAAGTAAATCCAAGATGGCGGCTGAAGTAGGTACCAATTTTTTCATCATGGGTGTCATTCTCATGGTTTTCGCGGGTGTTGAAGCCGATAGTGCTGTCGAAATGTAAATCCAAGGTGGCTACTGTAATAGGTATCAATTATTTCATCATGGGTGTCATTTTCACGGGTTTCGAGGGTGTTGAAGGCGATAGTGCTGTCGAAATGTAAATCCAATGTGGCGGCTGAAATAGGTACCAATTTTTTCATCATGGATGTTATTTTCATGGTTTTCCGAGGGTGTTGAATCCGAAAGTGCTGTCGAAATGTATTTAAACTACTTTAAAAGTTTCCGTATAATCATATTATACGTAATTTTTTTAATGCTCTTAAGGCATGCCCCATTGTATTTACCTATTTTTTTAAATATTCTGCTGTGTTATTTTTAATCATTCAATTTCAATATGGCGATTTGTGTTTAAAAAATAAAGTAATATTTTTTCTTTTTTATAGAATAAGTGTGACAAACGAGCACGCAGTCCACCTGTGGCCTATTGACATCTACATCTATCTTCGTTTGTGAATTAAAAGGCAGATGCGTTGTCAGCCGTGAGGACTAAGATAGAATGCCCCTTTTCCAGTAAAATGGGTCTCTGGTTCTCTACACTTACCATACGAACTACAGTAGCATTAAGCTGCTATATTACGCTGGTATTCTGTGAGAGCGTGGTCCTTCCCCGGTCGAGCCGATCCATTCGTGCTACAACTATACTATTAATATAGCTGCAGCATGGCTTTACCACGTAAACAATGTAAAAAATTAAAGTAATTAAGTATCTAGTGACAATCGAGGACACAGTCCACCTGATGGTAAGTGTATGCTACATCTAGTCTCGATCAAGGATCAAAATGCAGATGCGTTGTTACCCCTGCGGACTAAGATTAAAAGTCTCGTTTCAAAAGTAAAGAGTCTCCACTTCTTTACATTTGCCGTAGGATACAGCTAGCTAGCATTCAGCTAGCTATAGCTATAGCTTACATTTTAAGATGGTGTTCTGTGAGATCGTATTGTATTTTCAGCATAGCTCTACCTCGTATAAATTTTATATTTATTTAATATATTGTGGTCAATTCACCGCTTTGGGTGCTTACATTTTCCGTCGACATTGTAATCGCAGAACTATATCACCAGCGGGATGACGTTGTGTGGATACAAGACAGGCGCAAGTTAGATGAATATATCTCTCTTCTTTTTAATATATCACGCGAAAACTCATCGAGAAAGGATCTGTCATTACGTGATAAAGCCACGCTGCAGCTATATCGCTTGAGTCACGGACCGCTTGAGCAGGAAAGGACCACGGGCCGCTTTTACTGAATACCAGCGTAAAATTAAAGGTTTTGGGTGGTGAGTGTAGAGACCCTTTTCGCTGGAAACGAGGCATTCCATCTTACTCGTATTACTATAAAAAGTAAAATCTTTAACGCCACACGGCAGGCGTATTGACGATAGCAGTACTAGATATATTCCTTGAAAGAGAGAAAGGATTGATAAACTTTAAACTTACTAGCTTTTTGCAGCAACTCGCTGCCGTACCAATGCCAGTAAGCATCCTCGTTCGTATCGAATTGTTCATTCTTATAAAATCAACTTTCAGTCCGCAAATATTGTGGCATCACGTAATTTTGTTAATATACTTACACTACATACCAGCTTTTCATGCGTTTATAATTATTTATTTATGTACGTAAGCTGTGTATGTTGTTGGTGTACCAATTAGTAAGATTGTTTTTATCTTCATTATTAACCTTAATTGAGGATAAATGTAGAAGTATATGGGCCACAGCATCCACTTACCATCTGGTGGACTGTGTGCTCGTTTGTCACCTTATTCTTTAAAAACATGAATTGTGCTATTTGTTTATTAACCGCAATAACTAAAGAGGAACAATTTATATTTTCATATACCATTGACTTACACCGTTAACTTTTTCCAGTCCACTGTTGAATTATTTAGGTCTCCCGTATAGATTGTCTCATAGTGAGGTTGTTTGCCTTAGTTGCCACGCTTGCGGATTGCCGCAGTTTTGATTTTTTTTTGTTTATTGATCCACCAACATTTGTATCATTCCTTACATGCTATTTAAATACAATGAACCAATAAGAACTAAAATGTACAAATAATTACAGGCAGATACAACATGCTAATAACTATCTCATCACTGTGTAACTTTATTTCCAGGATAAAAATAATAATTGATAATGATATACAGCAATCAAAATACATAGAGCGAAAATAAAAGATGTTTTATAGAATATTACAAGAGATGGTCTCTTAATTTGCGACGGAGCTTGTAAGGAGGGTCGAAAAATATATCGATTGTTTCTTATTAGAGTTTAGAGAGAGAATTAGAGCCAAATATTGTTCTACGATAAGGTCTAGTCTACGGTGTAATCTTACAAGCAAAATGCGGATAGCGATATTATAATTTAAATTTTAGTCATTATTAGGAAAACGCTGCTGCCAATCCCCTGATTTTTTCCCTCTGTCCCCCTCTTACGATACCAACTATATGGGGTAGAGAATATTCTTACACCGCTAATTCAAGTTATTGTTTAGCGTTCCGTACCAATTTGTTGAAATAGGAATGCTTATGAAAATATCACATATTTCAGTTTTCAAGGGGTCCTTGGAATTTCCAGTAGATTAACTGAAGTTCTTCATCGTTCTAAAGTGCAACTACTATTTAAAGTAAGACTAGCGACCTACCCTAACTTCGTCTAGGTAGGATTTGTTAATGTGGCGTTAGAGATAATCATCAAAGTCCTTTTTTATCGGTTATTTGCGAGTTTACAAAAAATTCCAAGTTTTTGAATAAAATGTAGCCTAGATCACTCCTGACATTGTTCTCTATTTGTCGCAAGTTTATTAGAATCGGTTCCGTTATTCCGAAGATTAGCGCAGACAGACAGATAAACAAAAATTCATTTCATAATGGCATGCATAAACCACTCTAAGCTCAATAAAAGTCATTTATTTCGATATTACAATATAATTTATAGGTCGAAATAAAAAAATTCTAATGACCATGTTATGTTATGCTAGATTTAGATGGAAAAACTTAAGCGTGCATAAAATGTACTTGAGTGAATTATGGTTTGAAAAGAAAGAATGACATTAAAAATATTGTGACGTGGTAACGTGGTATGACTTAAACTATTTAAGTGTTTACCAGTAATAAACATGCACCGACACTTATGGGGAAAATAATGACCACATCAGTCATTTAAACTCGTTCTTTTGTTCTATCACGGATACTGAAAAATTTATTCGACTCATGTTTTTACTACATGTAATATTTTATTACATTCAAATAAAAATAATACACAGGTTACGATTGAGCCTAAGCTCATGAACGAGGAATCCTGTATATCAGGAGCTAGTCCCTTCCATAATTTATGCAGTTACAATATTAATCTAATCAACTTCGACTTTATTTTATTACGTAAGGGTGATACGAAAGCATACAGACCATCTGATGGTGAGTAAATGAGATGTTGTGACCTTTAAACACTTAATCTATCCTCAACTTGTGAAGAATCACAATGCTGTGATGTCACCACAAACAACTGCACCCCTAAGGATTAAGATGGAAGGCCTCGTAAACAAAATGGTTCACTCCTCTTAGGTTCTCCTCACTCAGTATGCGAAACGCAGCATCATTATGAATGAATGAATTGAATAAGTACCTTCATTATACATTACAAAACAATATTTTATTTAAATGTTACCCCCATAGTAGAATTTTCTGCTGTATAGTGGCACCGCAGCATACAGATAACCAAGATACTTTTAGATTTACATACATAAATTGTTCAAGGACACACACCCAGACCCGGAACAATTATTTATAGGCCACTTGTTCAGTGCGAGATACGAAGCCGCGGCCCTACAACGCCGCGAACATACACTTAGCCACTGCGTTATGGAGCCGTTATGGTTTACATAATATATTGATATTAACGCTGATAATTTGCGCTATAAGTGCGTTGGTTAATAACAAAATACAAAGACTGTTCCAAATGAGGATAAGAGCTAATATCAAAGTATATAAAGCTAGGGACTTGAATATTGTAAAGTCATTGCACATAATACATAAACTTTGTAAGCCGAACTAATTCTGCTTTGAGTGCAACAGCAAGTCAACATCCCCCGTCGTCAGAGATTTTATCGATTAGCTATTGTTAGACAGGTTTAATACAAGAACAGTATATGTAAGCCGAACCAGAGCCTGACTTGTACCGTGGTAGCTCTGGGGTTAAGCGCTTACTGTAAATGTCACAGTACGTTCAGGGTTCGATCCCCGTCGGAAACAACAATTTAATATTTTTGATTTGCATTGGTTAGATTGCAATTTTAAGTTTTTATTTACCACCTGCATGGCGGTGAAGGTAAAAATCGTGAGGATACCTACAAATCTGAGAAATGAAATAAAATATTTTGAAGACGGTGGACACTTTCTTAACCTAAAACGCTACCCCCAGAAAGAGCAAACTAAACTCAGAAGTAATACGTACACTATATATATATATATATATATATATATATATATATATAACTTTACTTCACTTAATGTATGAAGAGCACCAAAAGCAGAAAATTATGTTAGATTTACGTGCCTACGCCAAAAGTCAGGTAGATACTGCATTATGGAATCCATCCTATTTATAACTACTTTTATCGTAAATGGGGACTCCTGGATCGCATATGACTCGGCAGATGGATAACAGCATTAAGCTTAAATCTCAAACTAAAAATTACGGTATTCAACCTAGCTGCCAAGGGTGTCATTTATGTCAATTATATAGGGAATGTTTTAATTGCTTCTTTAGGACCAAGTCTTTATCTTACGATGAGCTGCAACGATAATTATAATTATAACGACAGCCTAATATTTTATTTGAAAATATAAAGGATTGCATTATTATATCTCGCGTGGCGCAGTGGCTTAGCAATGAGTTGCAGAATATATATACATTGCGAATCATTATTATTTAAAAAAGAGCAAGGAATATTTAAATATGGATCAAACAATAACTCATTTATTACATTTAATATAAATACTTTATTAGCAATTAACTTTAGCAATTAACAATACATATATGTATATTGAGAAAATAATAATTGATGTCTGAGATTGGGGTCTGAAGAGCATTTGATATTGTCGGTGAAACTAATAGCATATGATATATCATATTCAATTATATTTTCTTATGGAGAGGTAATTAAATTAAGAAATATGATATATTTATAACATGATGGGCTGATCCAACAAATAAATTGTAATTTGACTGTATATTGGCGTAACTTACCGTGTAGTGGCGGTGAATATTCACTACCCCATATCGGTATTCGGTACCCCACCCGGTATCGTATAAGGTGACTGGGGGAAACTAAATTAGGAGATAGGTTGCAGCATCTTCCGTGATAATAATCCAAAAATTTACTGCGGTTGCCAACCCGCCTGCCAATTAAGGTAACTATGGCAAAATTCCCCCTATGAGTGAGTCCTATGTTCATCAGTAGACTTTTATAGGCTGTAATGAATTTATGAAATTGATGACTGTGTATTGTATAAAAAAGTGAAACAAACTATTTTATTCATACAACAGCTGTAACTCTTATTTTTTTTATTACTGTATTTTATCTTATGAATAACTTTTATTCTGTTAATTTAAAATGAGCCCTAGGAAAAACAAGAGTAATATAGTGTTCTACCTTAACACGTTGCTTGATCACAAATTAGGCAAGTTGTGGTAGCTGGGCAAATTGTAAATTTTGCGATTTCACCGTACAAATATCCGAAATATTTGTGTTTGCGTTTTGACGCTGCACAGATGAAATATGATAACATAACGCATGATTTTATTTAGTATTGGTCTAAACTTAATGTGATATGCCCTCTAGTTAGATGCTGCGACGATCTGCGAATGGCGGCTGGCAGCAAATGAACACGAACAAAGATCGGTGATAGTGGATCATTTAGTGATGGCGTTGATTTTTTAATCCATCCATCATTCCATTATCTCATTTCGTACAGTAGGTGTATGCAAAAGGTGGATAAAAGTCTTGAACGACCTCATCACGCTAAATTCTACTTATTTTTAATTCCATTTCGATTTTCCATTCCGTTCATGGTGGGGATTGGAGTGTTTGAAGTCTTAATATCATAGTTAATTCGGGCTACCTTTAGCGTATTATAATTAATTTTTTTGTTCGATCAACCCAAACAGTGTCTTGAAGTGGCATGCTTAAGTTTGGATATTTCTGCTGGTGTTCTTTTGAAAAAATTTGACATCAAGATAATGCGTAGCGTACATGAAGTAATTTTTATTTACTTTTGCCACTGGTACGGAAAAGACCTCTGTCCTAGGAAAGACCAGCATAAAAAACCCAGCGGGACGATTTTCAAATTAAAATTATGCAATAAAACTCAGGTTGTACAAACTAATTATAAAATTATTTAAAAATTACCTTGTAAGTGACCACCTCATTTCCCCATATCATTCATGCATTCATTTATTTTAGAATTACACTTTTTAAACAGTTTTTTCTTAATAAAATATTAGAACATGATAATAGATAGTTCGCCATATATCGCATTCCACAGTCTTTTACGACGCATAAGGGGACGAAATGGTGTGATGGATTATCCGGCTAAGAGGAATGGGTATTCGGCACTGTTTAAATTTGTAAATTAATTAAATTTAATTTACCAGAACTTATAGGAAAATTAGTTAATTAAATAAAAATAAAAATAACCTCATGGAAATCTATGATAAGCTTTAAAATTGGAACGAATTTTTTAATTATATCTTATATTCCCTGCCTTCAGTTTTCCATTCGTATCCTTTTCATTGTTTCTTTATCATCCCTTGTTCAATTTTCCAGTGAACGAAGCGGGACCTGAGGGCTGAATAATAAAATTGTTTGTGATCCGTCGTCAGTCTCTATTATAGTCTTTTTTTGTTAGGTCTTCGAGAGTAAAATGAAACATAGTAAAAGCAATTATTATATTGACTAGAATTTTATTGCTATTAAAGATAAGCTTTAATTTCCTATAAAATGTTTGGTAGGGTGACAGTTGCCACATGTCGTCATACTTATAAGTAGTACAGCCATGCTACAGTGTTGCAGAATAAATGAGTCGGCTCGGCCGGGTAAAGACCACGCTCGCACAGAATACATGGTAAAAGTTATAAAAGCCGGATACCCTCTTATTGTATATAATATTATCTTAATCCTCAATTCTGACAACAAATATATATGGTTCACTAACGTAATCTCCTGCTAAAATTAATAGTGTTAAGTACTTTCCACATCATCTAGATGGTTGGAAATGCCTCACCGTGCGTTTAAATACTGATTTCTTAACACGCTCTCGTCACGTTCAGACAAATTGTGGAATTTACTTTTACTGGTAGTTTTTCCGGACTTACCCTGGAAGTCCTTTGAGTATATACACATGTGGTTATAACTTGTTGGTACCCTTTTGTCCCATTTTCTATAAAAATAACTATTATAATATATCCTGCGTAGTTGATGGTTTTTGATTATTCAAAAGATGTAGCCGTGGATGACAATTGGTCAAAATTACATTGTCAATTATTATATTGCCTCCTAACTGTACTGTTGCAATAATATTAATTGTTAAAATTCAAAAAAGAGAATATTATGCCGTTTTCTTCGCCATTTTTGCTCTTCTCAATTACCTCATCTTTATTATATTTTATTTCATTAAAATACATCCAAATTGTAATTTAAAAATGGGCAATACACGCCATTTTATTTTTTAGCAAGGAATCGTAGAAAAAAACCTGCATTTCTTATCATAGCAAAGACAAGATAATACTATCAGTAGCTATCCTAAATTGTCTTACGAATTAAAGCGACCAAATTAAGGCGTAAACCATGACTTTAGCATTTCATTTTATATCATTATTGCAATGCCACAATGACTGAAAATACTTCAATTCGGACGGCGCGGGGATGACGGAACGACGAGTAACAAACAAATTTTTCGTTTAGGCTTTTATTCGCAATTTTTTTTTTTTTTTTTTGGAGTTTATGGCCTGGACCTTTAGGCCAAGTCTTGAGTATTTTTATTTGGTTTATTATAATTTCCCCAAGCCTTGTCTTTATGTATTATTATCCTTCATAGTTCACTGCTTCACAATATGTTGATGCTTCACATTATGCAGCCCTTGGGAGATTTTGACGGTAAATTGAGCCAGCAGGCAGCTGACAGTTGGCGATGGTATCTAAAGGCGCCTATGCCAACAGCTTATCTTGAGAATCCATCACCATCAGAGCACTTGTTTCACCGTTTTCACTAATAGTTCACATGCGTAGACAGTTGTTACATAAAATCGCACCACTGTCACGTATCAAAATCCACTTCAAACTATTATTTAAACTATAATACAAGAGCAGCGAACCGCCGCCGATCAAGTTTCCGCCAAAACTCCCTTATTTGGAATCTTTGCCTTTGTACGACACATTAAATAAGGAGCATTAACAGATGACAGCAACTGGACATACCCCTAAGTCTGCACAATAAACTGGAAGTCTTAAAATAAAAAATAATAATAATTTACTCGTATTAATAATTAACCTAAAAATCTAATATATTGTAATATTAAAGTTAAAATCACAGCATGTAGAAAGAATGAATGAGGAAAGAGTGACAAAGCAAATTTATGTTGCAGAGGTGAATGGCAGAGTCGGGAAGGGTCGCCCTAGGCGAAAGTTTATCGACCAAATTGGCGATATATTGAAAATGGGCCAAATTAAGAGTACCTTTAACCGACGAGCGTGTATGCGTAGGTATATGGATGTGGAGGAAACGAGAGAGGTGTGTAAGGATCGTGCCAAATGGAATTCCATAGTCTCTGCCTACCCCTCTGGGTGACAGGCGTGAGTGTTTATGTTATGTTATGTTAAAATCACAGCCTGTATACATCCCACTGCTGAGCAAAGTATCCTCACATTTCTGAGAGGGCAAGAAAGTATCCGCCGCGCTGCCCCAATTGATAGTTGGCCAACTTCACATTTCTTCGAAATATTTTTTCATATCTTCCTTCACTGCCAAGTATGTGGTAAATCAGCACTTAAAATTGCAATTAACAATTTTATTAGAGCCGGTACGAATCGAACCCGGGTTCATCGCGTTCTGAGAAATTTACAGCAAACGCTAACCTTCTAAGCTACCACGATTTCATATTATAATACGGCTCTCGATTGTTTCCGGTGGAATTCCATTTTTTTATGTGAAACGAGAAACAATTGTTATTGTGAATACATAAGGTTTTTTAAAATTTATAGTATCTATTAATATTTTTTACAAATTCTGTATAGTATTATATGAATATAGCAATACACGAACAGGGTATTTAATTTTTAATAAAATAAATTAATAAAAATAGCATACTAACATAATTTCCCGCTATGTAGTCAATTATTTTTAAAGAAATCGGGAAGTTATTGGATTCAGCCCAGTTTTCGAAAGTCGAGGTTTCGTCAAATGTCAACGTTTTGGGGTCCTAGGAAGCTATTCTGGATGTATCGGGTTACCACACAACGTGAGGAGCTTAGGTCTCCTTCCGCTGCCGGCATGCTTCGATAAGCTATCTTTCTCGCACTTATGGCTACGCATAAGACTTTTTTGTCGTATTAGTTGCCGTGTAGTGGCGGTCAAGAATATCCACTACCCCATATCCTCCCGTGGGTGTCGTAAAAGGCGACAAAGGGAAACAGGCAGGAGATGGGCAGCAGCATCTTCCTGATAATAGCCAAAATTACAATAAAAAAACTGCGGTTGCCAACCCGCTCGCCAAGCGTGGCAACTATGGCAAATACCCCCAATTAATAGGACAACAAACAGACGGCCCCCAGTCCCCGGCGGCCCCGCTATTCCTGGCTACGGTGGCGACCATGGTAACGGCGGGGCAGGGGGTGCTAAGAATCTCCGGTGGAGGTTCGGTTGCCACCTTAGAAGACTCGACCTGGCAACGTACAACGCACGCACCCTGAGGACTGACGAGAAGATCGTGGAGCTGGAAGAAGAGATAGACAAGTTGCGCTGGCATATTATAGGATTATCCGAAGTCCGAAGAGAGGGGGAGGACACGGTAATCCTCGAATCCGGCAACTTGCTCTATCACCGGGAGGGCGACCATCTGTCCCAAGGAGGTGTCGGATTTATCGTCCACAAGTCTCTCGTTAACAACGTTGTAAAGATCGGGAGTGTGTCGACCTTATACTCAGAATCACCAAACGGTATTCGCTGAAGGTCATACAGGTTTACGCACCAACCTCGGCACACCCCGATGAGGAGGTGGAGGAAATGTATGAGGATATCTCTAGAGCCATGCATTCCTCCAAAACCCAATACACGGTGTTGATGGGAGACTTCAATGCAAAACTAGGCACAAGAGAGAACGGTGAGCTGAAAGTAGGGAAATTTGGAATAGAGCAAAGGAACCCAAGGGGCCAGCAGCTGGCCGACTTCATGGAGAAAGAGGGACCCTTTATGATGAACTCTTTCTTCCAGAAGCGGCCCCACAGGAAGTGGACCTGGTCGAGCCCTGACGGTTCGACAAAAAATGAGATTGACTTCATTATGACGACCAGACGACAACTGTTCAGTGATGTCTCCGTGATCGCGAGGGTGAAAACTGGTAGCGATCACCGAATGGTTAGAGGCACACTGAACCTAAACGTTAAGTTGGAGAGGTCTCGTCTAATGAAGTCAACGCTCCGTCCCCCTCGTGCTCTGTTCCAGAGTCCCGAAACCTTTCAGCTCGAGTTACAAAACCGTTTTCAGTGCCTAGAAGACTGCAATGAAGTGGACGATATAAATGACAAGCTCGTGGAAACTGTCCATGCGGTTGGAGCTAAGTTCTGCAAGACCCACCGCAGAAGAACACAAAAACTCTCCGATTACACTCTTAATCTCATGGCTGTTAGACGGGAGATGAAGCTACATTCTTCAACAGATTTGACAGCATACAGGCAACTGAGCAGGCAGATCTCCAAATGCATGCGGCGGGACTTACGCAACTTCAATACAGCTTGTATTGAAGAAGCGATCGAGCGGAACCAAGGCTCCAAAGTCTTTGCCAGAGATCTGTCTGCCAGAAAGAGCCAACTGTCAAAGCTGAAGACCGAATGTGGCAGCATCGTTTCCGGGACACCTGAGATTTTGAGTGAGATTGAAAGGTTCTATGGGCAGCTGTACACGTCATCGTTGGAGCCACACGCAAATGTGAGTAACGATCCAAGAGCGAGTCTTATCCGACACTATTCTGAAGATATCCCGGACGTCAGTCTGAGCGAGATTAGAATGGCTCTCCAGCACCTTAAAAACGGCAAGGCCCCAGGCGAGGATGGAATTACAGCGGAGCTTCTGAAAGCGGGTGGAAGACCGGTACTTGAAGTCCTTCAGAAGCTCTTTAATTCCGTCCTCCATGGTGGCATTACACCGGAGGCGTGGAGCAGAAGTGCGGTGGTCTTGTTCTTCAAGAAAGGTGACAACGCTCTCTTGAAGAACTACAGACCGATTTCTCTTCTGAGCCGCGTCTACGTGCTGTTTTCGGGAGTCATTACGAATCGTCTCGCGCGCAGACTTGACGACTTCCAGCCTCTCGAACAAGCCGGTTTCCGAAAGGGCTTTAGCACCATAGACCACATACATACCCTTCGGCAAATTGTACAGAAGTCCGAAGAGTACAATTTGCCACTATGTCTGGCGTTTGTAAACTATGAGAAAGCCTTTGATTCCGTCGAAATTTGGGCGGTGCTGCAGTCCCTTCAGCGGTGCCTAGTTGACTGTCGGTATATCGAAGTGCTGAAGTGTTAGTACAGTAGAGCTACGATGGCTATCCGAGTACAGAAACAGAGTACGAAACCTATCCAATTGCAGAGAGGTGTAAGACAGGGTGATGTTATATCCCCGAAACTCTTCACCGCTGCATTGGAAGACGTTTTCAAGCTTCTGGACTGGAAAGGATACGGTATCATCATCAATGGCGAGTACATCACTCACCTTCGATTTGCCGACGATATAGTCCTTATGGCAGAATCGCTGGAGGACCTAAGCACTATGCTCAACGACCTCAATAGTGTCTCCCAACGGATAGGTCTTAAGATGAACATGGACAAAACAAAGATTATGTTTAATGTCCATGTCACACCTATGCCGGTAGTTGTTGGGAGCACTAAGCTCGAAGTTGTTAACGAGTATGTTTACCTGGGACAAATAGTCCGACTAGGTAAGTCCAACTTCGACCGAGAGGTCAATCGACGGATTCAACTCGGCTGGGCAGCGTTCGGGAAGCTACGACACATCTTCTCGTCAGACATACCTCAAAACCTTATAACGAGATTGTACAACCAGTGCGTGTTGCTAGTGATGACTTACGGAACTGAGACATGGTCCTTCACTGCTGGCCGTATGAGGAAGCTCAAGGTCGCTCAGCGAGCTATGGAGAGGGCTATGCTCGGAGTTTCTCTGCGTGATAAACTTAGGAATGAGTATATCCGCAGTAGAACCAGAGTAACCGACATAGCCCAACGGATTAGTAAGCTGAAGTGGCAGTGGGCCGGCCATATAGCTCGAAGAACCGACAACCGATGGGGAAGAAAGGTTCTTGAGTGGCAGCCTCGTACCGGTAGGCGAAGTGTAGGGCGACCCCCCACGAGATGGAGTGACGACCTGGTAAGACATGCAGGAAGTCGATGGATGCAGGTGGCTCAGGACCGTGCTTTGTGGCATTCCTTGGGGGAGGCCTATGTTCAGCAGTGGACTTGTGAAGGGCTGTAATGATGATGATGATGATGATGATGAGTTGGTAAACATTATTCATGTCTGGAAATTGTTTAAAACCGCTAAATTCGTCTGGCGATTTGCAGGTGTTATTAAAAATTACTCAATAAACACGTGATTAAAATTTGAGATTGCCAAAAGCATATTTTTTGGGAACTAAAAAAAAATATTTTTGGAGAGGTCTGGTAAAACTTTATAGCCGACAAAAACGTCTTGGATTATTTTTTCTTAATTATATTAAAACTAAATTAAAAGATAAAAAAGAAATCAAGTTGCCAAAAGAACATTTTTTTGATATTTTTTTTTTGCAAATTTTATATACTGCGCAGTAACAAAATAACCGCAAACGCTCAGCCAGACTCACGGGACTGGATTCGCCAATTGATGAAATTATATTTTTTCACAATTTCAACTTGCCCAAAAGACCTCCCCAAAATTCGTCGCCAGCTTTCAGTCTATATATACTGTGTTTTAGAAATAAATAAATAAGACATTTAAATAACAAAAAAAAAACCGGCCAATTGCGAGTCGGAATCGCGCACCGAGGGTTCCGAACAAATCCGTAGGTATATAAGTTTAAAATTATTAAAAATATTTTTATTATTAGATGTAACTAAAAGTTTATGCTTGTCGCAATTTATCTTTTATCTGTGATATAAAACGTGGCTTCGTACCAAATTTTAAGATCCTCAGTTCACGGGAAGTACCTTGTAGGTTTTGATTCCCTTGCGAATGTCGAAAATTTGCGGCATAAACGGCTGTATCTTTTGATTGCCTTGGCTTAGAAGTTTGATTTTTTCACAGCTGCAAGGGACAGTAGACTTGACTATTTGATAAGAATTTCAGCTTGATATCTCCAAGCGTTCCTGAGAAAAAGGGCCTTGACAGACAGACAGGCAGACAGACGGACAACAAAGTGATCCTATAAGGGTTCCGTTTTTTCCTTTTGAGTTACGGAACCCTTAAAATTATGTACTAAGCATAGTTTAATATTGGTACTTATCGTACCAGTGTTATACTATGCTTAGTAACTGCGGTTATCCTTTTTTATTTTATAGAAGATTAAACTTAGACAAAACCAGAATACCATTAAGCTGCTACTACTGCACGTTAGTATTCTATGAAAGCGTTGTCTTTCCTCGGTTGAGCGTACCTATTCGTGCTAGAACCATAAGGTGTACAGGTGCATAGCATATGTACCACCACGTTTAAAAATTAAGTATTCCTTATTTGGCTGCATGTATCCACGAGCTGAAGTTACAATAAAGTTTTTATTTACGATTACCATCAAGTGTAACCTTATCTTGTTTGTCACTATTACTATTTAAAAAAAAGTTATATCTTCAGCATGGCTCTACCACGTATTTGTTTATAGGATAAGGGTAACAAACGAGCACTCAGTCCACCTTATGGTAAGTGGTTGCTGTGGCCCATAGACATCAACATCTATCCTCTATTACAAATCAAAATGCAGATGCGTTGTCACCCGTGAGGACTAAGATGGAATGCCTCATTTCCAGTAAAAAGGGTCTCCGGTTCTCTACACTCACCATACAAAACACAGCAGCGCTAAGCTGCTATTTTATGCTAGTATTGAAAATATAAATTTTATATTTATTTAATTTCTTGTGGTCAATTCACTGCTTTGGGTGCTTAAATTTTCCATCGACACTGTAATCGCAGAACTATATCACCCAGCGAGATAACGTTGTGTGTAGACAAGACGGGTGCAAGTCAGATGATTACATCTCTCTCCTTTTTATTATATCACGTGACAACTCATCAAGAAAGGACCTGTCATTACGTGGTAAAGCCATGCTGCAGCTATATGGCTTGTGGCACGGGCCGCTCGACAAGAGAAGGACCACGGACTGCTTAAACAGAATACCAGCGTAAAATAAAAGGTTGTTGCTGTGTTTTGTATAGTGAGTGTTACGGCCAGCAGCTGCTTATCTAACAGTAGAGTCCCCCGGGCCCATAGAAGGAGAACCTACAAGCAGATGTTGGTCGGGCCTGCTACAGGCCAAAGGTGGAAAGTTTCTAATTACAATAAACAATCAGGGGGGAGAGCGTTCTATTCTAATAAAGGGAGCTTACTTACCTCTATCCAAGGCGACTGGTCCCTCAGGATTCGGTCAGATCGCATGTGGATGTATAGTGCTAGGTAAGTAAGGGTCAGTGGTGTGTATCTGGGTGTGGCTGGTAGTGTTATTGACCTTATTAGACCGTTACCATCTGCAGCAGTTCGGACCTCCGCACCGCTCCCACTGCTCTCCGTTCACAGTCACTTTCTTCGTTTCTACGATGACAGTCCCTTATTTATATTTATTTATTTACACTTTATTGCCTACCTTATTACAGGATTACAAAGGGCGGACTTAATGCCATTAGGCATTCTCTCCCAGTCAACCCGGGACGTGTAGAAATTAAGTGATAGGTGACAAAATAAAATGAACAATTGAGTAAATCAAGTATAAAACTACTGATAAACTTAAAAATAAACTATTATTAATCATATAAATAAAATAAACTTATATACTATAAAATATAATACCGATCCCTTCACTCTGTCGTACGATTAACTACCTTACAGAAGCCACTAACTCTTGTTTGTTATAAAGCTTAACACGCGAGACCGGATCAACGGTCACTACCGTTTTGCGTGGCCACAGTTATTTCTAGATTATCAAATACCGCACTAGTAACTAATACAGTCGAATCCACTTATACGGACTCAGCGTTAAACCTAAACGTCCCGGGTGAAGCTCACAGCAAGGAATACGCGCTACAATTCCCAGTCAGTATATTTACTATACGCGCCTACCATTACGAGTTCCCGACAAAATGGACCGCTTGCTATCTATCGCAGCGATGAATTTGGACTGGCTTGTCCTTGCGTGTCCTTGACAAGACGGGACGTCAAAACCGGTATCGTAGAGGCGTGCGCGCCCTCTGACGTCAATTATTGACATTAGCGCTTGGCGCGAACAGTGAGTGTAGACAACTGGAGACCCTTTTTACCGGAAACGAGGAATTCCATCTCAGTACTATAAAAATTAAAATTGTTAACACCACATGCAGGTGTATTGACGATAGCAGTACCGGATATATTCCTTGAAAGAGAGAAAATATTGATAAACTTTGTCATATAAATCCACTAAACGCACTGTCATAACCCTTGCCAGCTTTTTGCAACAACTCACTGCCGTACTAATGCATACCCGTTCGTATCGAATTTTTCAGTCTTATAAAATCAACTTTCAGTCCGCAGATATTGCGGCATCACGTAATTTTGTTAATATACTTTCATTACCTACCAACTTTTCATGCGTTTATAACTATTTATTTCTGTATGTAAGCTGTATATGTTGTTGGTGTCCCAATTAGTAAGATTGTTTTTATCATCATTATTAACCTTAATTGAGGATAAATGTAGATGTATATGGGCCACAGTTTCCACTTACCGGTTATCGGTTGGACTGTGGGCTCTTTATCACCCAATTCTATAAAAACTGTATTGTGCTATTGTTTATTCACCTCAATAATTAAAAAGAAACACTTTATATTTTCATATACCATTGACTTACACCGTTACCTTTACAGGACATTTAAGTCCACTGCTGAATTATTTAGATCTCCCCTATAGATTGTCTCATTGGGAGATTATTTACCATAGTTGTCACGCTTGCGGATTGCCAAGGAAAACGGATCGGCAACCACAGTTTTGAATTTTAGTCGTTATAAGGAAAATGCTGCTGCCCACCTCCTGATTTGTTTCCCTCTATCCCCCTCTTACGATACCCAGGGGACTATATGGAGTAGAGGATATTCTTACACCGCCACTTCAAGGTATTTTTAAGCGTTCCGTACCAATTTGTACAAATAGGAATACTTATTAAAATATCACATACTTCGGTGTTTCAAAGGCTCCATAGAATTTCCAATAGATTAACTGAAATTTGTCATCGTTCTTAAATGCAACTACTATATGTTAAAGTAAAACTAGCGACATGCCCCGGCTTCGCTTTGGTAGGATTTATTTATGTGGCGCTACAGATAATCATCAAAGTCCTTTTTTATCGGTTATTTTCGAGACATCGAGGTTAATTCCAAGTTTTCGGATAAAATTTAACCTAGATCACTCGTGACATTGTTCTCTATTCGTCGCAAGTTTATTAAAATCGGTTCAGCTGTTCCGAAGATTAGTGCAGAGAGAGAGACAACAAAAAATCATGTCATGATTACACGCATTAACCACTCTAAGCTCAATAAAAGTAATTTATTTCGATATGACTATTTAAATTACAGGTCTAAATTAAAAATTCTAATTTTCATATTTAAGAAGTAGATTTGAATGAAAAAATGTAAACGCGCATAAAATGTACTTGTCTGAACTATGGTTTAAAAAGAAAGAATGACATTAAAAATAGTATATCGTGACATAATAACGTGGTATGACTTAAACTATTAAGTGGTTACCAGTAATAAACGTGTACCAACACTTGTGGGGAAAATAATGACCACATCAGTAATTTAAACTCTTTACTACCGTTTTCTTTAGTTCCATCATGAATACTGAGAAATTTATTCGAGTTATGTTTTTACTACATGAAATATTTTACTAGATCCAAATAAAAATAATACACGGGTTACGATTGAGCCTAAGCTCCTTAACGAGTTATCCTGTATATCAGGCGCTAGTCCCTTCCATAATTTATGCAGTTACAATATTAATCTAATCAACTTTCACTTTATTTTATTTAAATTAACCTATAATAAATATTTGAAATTATTGGAAACAAAACATTAAAAAAGAAAAGAACTTACACCGTTTCCATATTTTATAAATTTCACGGAAAAATTAATAAGAAATCAATGTATATTGGAATCACCATCATCATCATCATTACAGACTTTCATAAGTCCACTGCCGAACATAAGCCTGCCCCAAGGAATGCCACAAAGCATGGTCCTGAGCCACCTGCATCCATCGACTTCCTGCATGTCTTACCAGGTCGTCACTCCATCTAGTGGGGGTCGCCCTACACTTCGCCTACCGGTACGAGGCTGCCACTCGAAAAATTTTCTTCCCCATCGGTTCGAGCTATATGGCCGGCCCACTGCCACTTCAGTATATTGGAGTAATAGAATAAAATTTAGAACACATAAAAATATAAGTATAGATTTAGCATTAAAAGAATAGAGACTGAAATTTCCTATTTATGTTTTTTTAAAGACGTAAGGGTGATACAAGAGCATAGAGCCCATCTGATGGTGAGTAAATGAGATGTTGTGACCCTTAAACACTTAATCTATCCTCGACTTGTGAAGAATCAAAATGCTGTGATGTCACCACAAACACTTTCTCCCCTGAGGATTAAGATGGAAGGCTTCGTAAATAAAATGGTTCTATCCTCTTGGGTTCTCCCCACCCAGTATACGAAATGCAGCATCATTATGAATGAATGAATTGAATAAGTGGCTTTCTTATACATTACAAAACAATATTTTATTTAAATGTTACCCCCATAGTAGAATTTTCTGCTGTATAGTGGCACCGTAGCATACAGATAACCAAGATACTTTTAGATTTACATACATAAATTGTTCAAGGACACACACCCAGACCCGGAACAATTATTTATAGGCCACTTGTTCAGTGCGAGATACGAAGCCGCGGCCCTGCAACGCCGCGAACATACACTCAGCCACTGCGCTATGGAGTCGTTATAGTTTACTTAATATATAGATATTAATGCTAATAATTTGCGATATAAGTGAGCCGGTTCATCATCAAACCGGTTGACAACAGATTACAAAGACTGTTCCAAATGAGGATAAGAGCTAATATCAAAGTATATAAAGCTAGGGTTCATCATCAAACCGGTTGACAACAGATTACAAAGACTGTTCCAAATGAGGATAAGAGCTAATATCAAAGTATATAAAGCTAGGGACTTGAATATTGTAACGTCAATTCACATAATACATAAACTTTGTAAGCCGAACTAATTCTGCTTTGAGTGCAATAGCAAGTCAACATCCCCCGTCGTCAGAGATTTTATCGATTAGCTATTGTTAGACAGGTTTAATACGAGAACAGTATATGTAAGCCGAATCTGAGCCTGACTTGAGCCGTGGTAGCTCTGGGGTTAAGCGTTTGCTGTAAATTTCACAGTACGTTCAGGGTTATATCCCCATCGGAAACAACAATTTACCATTTTTGATTTGCATTTGTGTGATTGCAATTTTTAGTTTTGATTTACCACCTGCATGGTGGTGAAGGTAAAAATCGTGAGGATACCTACAAGTCTGAGAAATAAAATAAAATATTTTGAAGACGGTGGACACTTTCTTAACCTAAAACGCTACCCCCAGAAATAGGCAACTAAACTCAGAAGTAGTACGTACATAGATATACATATAACTTTACATCACTTAATGTTGTATAAAGAGCACCAAAAGCAGAAAATTATGTTAGATTAACGTGCCTACGCCAAAAGCCAGGTAGATAGTGCATTATGGAATCCATCCTATTTATTACTACTTTTATCGTAAATGGCGACTCCTGGATCGCATATGACTCGGCAGATGGACAACAGCATTAAGCTTAAATCTCAAACTAAAAATTACAGTATTCAACCTACCTGCCAAGGGTGTCATTTATGTCAATTATATAGGGAATGTTTTAATTGCTTCTTTAGGAGCAAGTCTTTATCTTACGATGAGCTGCAACGATAATGATAATTATAACGACAGCCTAATCTTTTATTTGAAAATATAAAGGATTGCATTATTATATCTCTGAGTTGCAGCTAGCAGCACTAAAGGGGTCGTGGTATTTATATACTTACTACTGTGAATTCCTTGAACTAGAAATAACTAAAAGAAATTGGTAATTCACATTGCAAATCATTATTATTTAAAAAAGAGCAAGGAAATATGGATCAAACAATTACTCATTTATTATATTTCATATAAATGCTTTATAGTTATTAATTTTACTATTAACAATATATATATATATATATATATATATATATGGGGAAAATAATAATTGATGTCTGAAATTGGGGTCTGAAGAGCATTTGATATTGTCGGTGAAACTAATAGCATATTATATATCAAATTCAATTATATTTTCTTATGGAGAGGTAATTAAATTAAGAAATATGATATATTTATAACATGATGGGCTGATCAAACAAATAAATTTTAATTTGACTGTATATTGGCGTAACATACCATGTAGTGGCGGTGAATATTCACTACCCCATATCGGTACCCCACCCGGTATCGTATAAGGTGACTGGGGGAAACTAAAATAGGAGATAGGTTGCAGCATCTTCCGTGATAATGATCCAAAAAATTAATTGCGGTTGCCAGTCCGCCTGCCAATCAAGGTAACTATGGCAAAATTCCCCCTATGAGTGAGTCCTATGTTCATCAGTAGACTTTTATAGGCTGTAATGAATTTATGAAATGGATGACTGTGTATTGTATAAAAAAGTGAAACAAACTATTTTATTCATACAACAGCTGTAACTCTTAATTTTTTTATTACTGTATTTTATCTTATGAATAACTTTTATTCTAGTGATTTAAAATGAGCCCTAAGAAAAACAAGAGTAATATAGTGTTCTACCTTAACATGTTGCTTGACCACAAATTGGGCAGGTTGTGGTAGCGGCGCAAATTGTAAATTTTGCGATTTCGCCGTACGAATATCCGAAATATTTGTGTTTACGTTTTGACGCTACATATACACAGGTGAGATATAATAACATAACGCGTGATTTTATTTAGTATTGATCGAAATTTAATGTGAGACGCCCTCAAGTTAGATGCAGCGACAATCTGCGAATGGCGGCTGGCAGCAAATGGATACGAACGAAGATGGGGGATAGTGGATCATATTATAGTGATCGCGTATGATCCGTTTTCTATTTAAATCCATCCATCATTCCGTTATCTCATTTCGTACAGTAGGTGTATGCAAAAGGTGGGTAAAAGTCTTGAACGACCTCATCACGTTAATTTCTACTTATTTTTAATTCTCGATGTTTCGGGTACTTTGGAAGCAACATCCATGTTCATCTTGGGGATTAGAGTGTTTTAAGTCTTAATATCGTAATTGATACGGGTTACCTTCATCATCATCATCATTACAGCCCTTCACAAGTCCACTGCTGAACATAGGCCTCCCCCAAGGAATGCCACAAAGCACGGTCCTGAGCCACCTGCATCCATCGACTTCCTACATATCTTACCATGTCGTCACTCCATCGTGTGGGGGGACGCCCAACACTTCGCCTGCCGGTACGAGGCTGCCACTCTAGAACCATTTTTCTTCATCGGTTGTCGGTTCTTCGAGCTATATGGCCGGCCCACTGCCACTTCAGCTAACTAATCCGTTGGGCTATGTCGGTTACTCTGGTTCTACTGCGGATATCCTCATTTCTGAGTTTATCACCTAGAAAAATTCCGAGCATAGCCCTCTCCATACCTAGCTGAGCGACCTTAAGCTTCCTTATCCGGCCAACATTGAAGGACTACGTCTCAGTTCCGTATGTCATCACTGACAACAGGCACTGGTTGTACAGTCTCGTTTTCAAGTTTGACCTGACGAGAAGATGTGCCTTAATTTCCCGAACGCTGCCCAACCGAGTTGAATCCGTCGATTAACCTCTCAGTCGAATTTGGACTTACCTAGTTGGACTATTTGTCCCAGGTAAACATACTCGTCAAACAACTTCGAGCTTAGTGCAGAAACAGAAACAGAAACAGAAACAGAAACTTTTTTTTCAATATAGATTATAAATAATGCTTATTGAAAGTCACTCCTTTGTATATTTACCACTGGTTCGAAAAAAAACCTCTGTCCTGGGAAGAACCAGCAAGAAACCCAGCGGGACTTTCTTTTTTAAAAATAACAGCTTACAATCATGTATGTTACACAAATTAACAACACAACAAATTAGAAATAGCTTGGTAGCGATCACCTCATTTCCAGGGGTTATTATCATCTATAAATTCTTTAATACTATAATAACCCTTTTTATACAAACTTAGTTTAATAAAGTTTTTGAACTTTGAGCAGGTCAAATTTGTATATTTTCTGGAATTTTGTTGTAAAAGCGTATACATCGCCCCAAGAATGAATTACTGACTCGATGGAGTCGAGTAACCGGTACTAATAGCTTGTGTCTGTTCCTAGTATTTACAGAATGAATATCACTTATTTTTGTAAAACTACTATTATTTTTGTGTACGTACATTACATTTTCATAAATGTATTGAGAGGCCAAAGTTAATATATTAATTTCCTTAAATTTTTGTCGCAGCGACTCTTTAGGCTTTAAATCATAAATTGCTCTTATGGCCCTCTTCTGTAAAACAAATATAATTTCAGTGTCAGCTGCGTGTCCCCATAGCAAAATACCATACGACATTATGCTATGGAAATAGCTAAAGTAAACTAGTCTAGCTGTTTCAACACTAGTTAGACTTCTAATCTTTTTTACGGCATATGCTGCAGATCTAAGTCTGCTTGCTAGTTTTAAGATAAGATATAACATTATTTACTTATATATAACATTATTATAATATATAACATTATTTACTTCGTCATATTTTAGCAATTGTCGACTTAATTTGAAAATTAAAGAAGTGTCATCTGCAAATAATACTATATCATGGTTATCTCCTACTATGTAAGGTAAGTCATTAATGTATACAAGAAACAGTAAGGGGCCTAGAATTGAGCCTTGAGGCACGCCCATCTGTACCATCGACCCGGAAGAACTCATACTGTTTATGACAACTTTTTGCGTTCTCTTACTTAAATATGAAATAATGAATTTAAGAGCATCACTTCTTACACCGTAGTGTTTAAGTTTCCTGATTAATGTTTCATGGTGAACACAATCGAAGGCTTTGAATAGGTCACAAAATATACCCAAAGCATCCTGTGAATTCTTCCATGCATTAAATATATATTTAATCAGCTCAACACCGGCATCAGTTGTCGAGCGACCCCTTGTGAAACCAAATTGATTTTTATGAAGTAAATTATTTAATTATTAACTAAATTTAACATTTGATGAAGTATATTTTTTTCAAAAATCTTACTAAATGTTGGTAGTACAGAAATAGGTCTAAAATTAGCGGGGTCTAATGTACTACCAGATTTAAATAAAGGTATTACTTTACTATACTTCATTAAATCAGGAAACACACCAGATTCGATACTAGTATTAAAAATAGTAGCTAAATGAGGCGCGATTGTATCTATTATAGACGCAATAACTTTAACGGAAATCCCCCACAGATCCGCAGTTTTCTTAACATCAATAGTTTTAAAATATTTTACAATATCTTTTGATGATACTTTATGAAATGTAAAATTCTTTGTACACGCATTTACATTTTGTTTAAGTAATGATTCGGCGACCGCAGGAGAAGAATTCAGTGATTTTGTGGTTAATATTGGAATATCAGTAAAATATTTCTCAAAAACCATTGCAACGTCCTGATCTGATTAGGTTAATTTGTTATTAACACTTAACTGGTAGTTTGAATTGCGAGAGTTAATCTTACCAGTTTCGCTATTAATTATACTCCATGTCATTTTAATTTTATTAGAAGCCGTCTTAATTTTGTTGCTTAAATGCAAAGACTTGGCTGTGGAGCACACTCTTTTAAATATTTTTGAATATTTTATTTACATATTCCCTAAATTCGACGCTATGATTATATGACCTTTCATGGTAAAGATCATATAACCTATGTCTTCTCTTATGGACTCCTACTGTCGCCCATTCATTAAATGACTTCCGACTGTTTAAGGAGAATGTCTTAGAAGTAAAAGTATTATTAAATTTATTGCAAATAAGCTTAAATAATGTTCCTTACAAAAAATTTGGATCATTTTGGTATGTAAGTGATGGAAGTTTTTTCACTATGTTACTTCTAAATTTCTCCAAGCGACGTGCATTTACTGGAACAAACACAACTTTCTTATCTACTTGCTTTTTGTGAACATATGGTAACGAAACTACTTGTCCACAGTGATCAGAACTTAATTTTTTAATTATACATTTATGCAACGGCTTGACATTTGTTAAAATGTTATCTATACATGTTGCACTAGATTGAGCAATACGCGTTGGCTCTAAAAATAAATTAAAAAGACCATATGATTTAAACAATGATCTAAATTTAATATTGATTGAGGAAGCTTCTAGGATATTGATGTTAAAGTCTCCACATATTACAACAGATTTATTCCGTTTATTAAGCTTAGCAAAAACTTCCTCCATAATTTTTTCAAAAGTATCGTATATAGAACATGGGGGTCTGTAGACGCTCACAACAATGAGGTGCTCAAACTCAACACATGCCATTTCTACAGTTCTCTCAACAGAGAGGCTCACAATATCTTTACGTTCTTTACATGACAATAATTTACTAGCTAATATTAAGGAGCCACCTCTTAAAACCGTTTCTCTATTGAAAGAACTGACCACCTGGTGATTACTGAAGTTAAACATTAAGTTATAAGCTTTTAACCAATGTTCAGTAATACATAAAATATGAATATTGTTGCTATTTAAGAACAACTCAATTTCTAACTTTTTGCCTACCATGCCTTGTATATTTTGATGCACCAGGTGTATACAATTTTCATTATCACTCTGTGGAGTCATACATTTAAAGATTTGTAAGCTACATTCTAAATTATTTAAATTATTACAACTGCTAGAGATTACCTCTATTGTCTCATTTTCTAATTTAAATTACTTGGAACTGATTCCAAATTACATATTAAGTCATTACAATGCTCAAAAGGAGCAGATGTCTGTGTAGCCAAGTCCTTGGCTGAGTTAATATATAAACAATAAGATAGCACATTTGCTATCTGTCTTAAAATATATTTAGATAGGTAATACCTATCATTAGTCAAAAATTTCTTAAGTAAATTATTTATGTCTATTAAATTACATTTATTATTATAATTATAACAATTAAATGTCAAGTTTATATTATTATTACATTAAAAGTTATTCATTAATAAATTTCAATCATATCTTATTTTATTTTCCTGCGGCCAACCCTGTATGTAAGGCAATGTAAACAAGATAATTTTATGTACATTTAAATTATTAAGATTATCAATATATTTTAATAATTGATATTTGTTTAGATTGCCTCTTCTCCCAACAAGAATTATTAATGTGCTATTAGGGCAAAATTTACTAGCTAAAACTTTATTCATTATATGACTAAAGGATGCTCCTGGCATGCAATAATTACTAATCATATGTCCTTCTAAACAGTTATTTAACATCATGCCCAAATTTTTGCCTATTTCATCACAATACATAATAACTTTTTTTTTAATATTTACATTGCTTTTTAAGTTTATATCCTTTGTCATGGCACTGTCATAGAGTGTAGGTGAAAATAATGAGTCCTTACTGTTTACTTTGTTATTTACACATATTGTCCCCGATGAACCTGGTATTGAGCGCTGATACTCACTCTGATGTTTTATTATGGAGTCAAAGCGCTCCTCATTATATTTACATGATTTTACCAGATCATTCATGGCCAATATGTGTTCTTTTATCTCATTTTGAGCCGATGCATATTTATTTGATAAAATTTGTAGGGAGTTTTTAATGGATAAAATTGTTTAATTTAGACACTCTATATCAGTCTCATAACAGTGATTCATATTTTTCACCTCAATTGAATATATTTTAAGTTTATTAATTAATTGTTGCTTTTCTTTGCATACATTTATATAATTTTTAACATTAATTTTAGTTTTAATTAATTTTTGCATTTTTCTAATATATTTATTGATTTTTATATTTTTCTTTAATTTTCTTCTACTGCAGGTAGTCCTTGATGCTGTTCTTGATGTGACATAATCATCACCAGTCAAATCAATTGTTGTGGAGGGTTGCAATGCTATAAAAGATTCACATTCTATGAGCTCGTTGAACAGACTTTGAGTTTGGGACGCTTTCATGTTGTCTATGTAATGTTTTAATTGCACAATCTGCTCATTAGCCTTACTTAACTGTAACTGCAATGCAGCAATTAATCTGAGGGATTCCTCATATTCCTTGCTGCATTGGTCAAACTCATCGACTGTTCTCTGAAGTTGATCCCTTTCTTTTGAAACAAATGTATATTCTGTATGCAACTTAACCATATCACTTTTTAGCTCAGTATTTTTAGCTATTATATTTATTATTTCCTTTTCATTGTCATCCCTTTCTTTACATAACAGCTCCCAACAACTACCGGCATAGGTGTGACATGGACATTAAACATGATCTTTGTTTTGTCCATGTTCATCTTAAGCCGTTGGGAAGCACTATTGAGGACATTGAGCATAGTGCTTAGGTCCTCCAGCGATTCTGCCATAAGGACTATATCGTCGGCAAATCGAAGGTGAGTGATGTACTCGCCATTGATGTTGATACCGTATCCTTTTCATCCAGAAGCTTGAAAACTACCTGGGCTACCTTCAGCTTAATATAATTAATTTTTTGTTCGATCTACGCAAACAGTGACTTGAAGTCTTGCAGTGGTATGATTAAGTTTGGATGTTTCTGTTGGTGTTATTTTGCAAGAATTTGGCACCAGAGTATTGCGTAGCATACATAAAGTAATTTTTATTTACTTTTGCCACTGGTACGGAAAAGACCTCTGTCCTAGGAAGGGCCAGCATAAAAAACCCAGCGGGACGTTTTTCATATTAAAATTATGCAATAAAACTCACGTTGTGCAAACTAATTATAAAACTTATTTAAGGATTAAGTTGTAAGCGACCACCTCATTTCCCCATATCAATCATGCATTCATTTATTTTACAACTAGCTGTTCTCCGCGACTTCGCCCGCGTGTAATTTAGGGTTTTAATTATGTTGCGCGGAACCCTAATTCTTTTTCTAAAAAATAAGTAGCCTAAGTTACTCCTTATAACATCAGCTATCTGCCAGTGAAAGTCCCGTTGAAAGCGGTCCAGCCGTTTCGGAGATTAGCCGGAACAAACAGACAGACCGACAGACAGACAAAAATTTTAAAAAATGTGTTTTTGTTATAAGTACCGTATATACTTTTATATGCATTTAGTAAAAAGCTGGTATTTTGACATTACAAACAGACACTTCAATTTTATTTATTTGTATAGATTACACTTTTTAAACAGTTTTTGCTTAATAAAATATTAGAACTTGATAATAGATAGATCGCCATATATTGCATTCCAGTCTTTTTCGACGCATAAGGGGACGAAATGGTGTGATGGATTCTCCGTATAAGAGGAATGGGCATTGGGCACTGTTAAAATTTGTAAATTAATTAAATTTAATTTACGAGAACTTATAGGAAAATAAATTAGTTAAGTCAAAATAAAAATTACCTCATGGAAATCTATGATAAGCTTGGCAATGGCACTGTTAAAATTTGTAAACTAATTCAATTTCATTTACCAATATTTATAGGGAAATTAATTAGTTAAATCAAAATAAAAATTAACCTCGTCGAAATCTATGATAGGCTTTAAAACTGGAACGACTTTTTTAATTATTTCTTATATTCCCAGCCTTCAATTTTCCATTCGTGTCCTTTTCATTGTTTCTTTTTCATCCCTTGTTCAATTTTCCAGTGAACGAAGCGGGACCTGAGGGCTGAATAATAGAATTGTTTGTGATCCGTCGTCAGTCTCTATTATAGTCTTTTTTTGTTAGGTCTTCGAGAGTAAAATGAAACATAGTAAAAGCAATTATTATATTGACTAGAATTTTATTGCTATTAAAGATAAGCTTTAATTTCCTATAAAATGTTTGGGAGGGTGACAGTTGCCACATGTCGTCATACTTATATGTAGTACAGCCATGCTACAGTGTTGCAGAATAAATGAGTCGGCTCGGCCGGGTAAAGACCACTCTCGCACAGAATACATGGTAAAAGTTATAAAAGCCGGATACCCTCTTATTGTATATAATATTATCTTAATCCTTAATTCTGACAACAAATATATATGGTTCACTAACGTAATCTCCTGCTAAAATTAATAGTGTTAAGTACTTTCCACATCATCTTGATGGTTGGAAATGCCTCACCGTGCGTTTAACCACTAATTTCTTAACACGCTCTCGTCACGTTCAGACAAATTGTGGAATTTACTTTTACTGGTAGTTTTTCCGGACTTACCCTGGAAGTCCTTTGAGTATATACACATGTGGTTATAACTTGTTGGTACCCTTTTGTCCCATTTTCTATAAAAATAACTATTACATATCCTGCGTAGTTGATGGTTTTTGATTATTCAAAAGATGTAGCCGTGGATGACAATTGGTCAACAATACATTGTAAATTATTATATTGCCTAAATATACTGTACTATTATACTGTTGCAATAATATTAATTGTTTAAATTCAAGAGGATATTATGCCGTTTTTTTCGCCATTTTTGCTCTTCTCTATTATCTCATATTTATTATATTTTATTTTATTTAAATACTTCCAATTTGTAATTTAAAAATGGGCAATACACGCCATTTATTTTTTTAGCAAGGAATCGTAGAAAGAAACCTGCATTTCTTATCATAGCGAAGACAAGATAATACTACAGTAGCTATCCTAAATTGTCTTACGAATTAAAGCGACCAAATTAAGGCGTAAACCATGACTTTAGCATTTCATTTTATATCATTATTGCAATGCCACAACGACTGAAAAAGACTTCATTTCGGACGGCGCCGGGATGACGAAACGACGAGTAACAAACGACTTTTTCGTTCAGGCTTTTATTCGGAATCTTTGCCTTTGTACGACAGATTAAATGAGGAACATTAACAGATAACAGTAATGGACATACCCATAAGTCTGCACAATTAAACTGGGAGGAAGTCTTAACATTTAAAAAAAATTACTCTTATTAATAATTAACCTAAAAATCTAATATATTGTAATATTAAAGTTAAAATCACAGCCTGTATACATCCTACTGCTGGACAAAGTATCCTCACATTTCTAAAAGGGCAAGGAAGTGTCCGCCGCGCTGCCCCAATGCGTGTTGGCGAACTTCACATGTATTCGAAATATTTTTTATCTTCTTTCACTGCCGAGCAAGTGGTAAATCAGCACTTAAAAATTGCAATTAACAATTTTATTAGTGCCGGTGGGAATCGAACCCGGGTTCATCGCGTTCTGAGAGATTTACAGCGAACGCTAACGGCTCTTGATTGTCTCCGGTGGAATTATATATTTTTATGTGAAACGAGAAACAATTGTTATTTTAAATACATAAGGTTTTTTAAAATTTATAGTATCTAGTAATATTTTTTACAAATTTTGTATAGTATTACATGAATATAGCAATACACGAACAGGGTATTTAATTTTTAAGAAACTATAAATTAATAAAAATAGTATACTAGCATTATTTCCCGCTATATAATCAATTATTTTCAAAGAATTCGGGAAGTTATTGGATTCAGCCCAGTTTCCGAAAGTCGAGGTTTTGTCAAATCTCGACGTTTTGTCAGCTAGCCTAGGAAGCTATTCTGGATGTATCGGGTTACCACTTCTTTTGAATGGCTTGACCGATTTGAACGAAATTGACGGCTTTCGAAAGAGTTTTGCCAAACATAGTTTTTATTTTGCATTTAAATCGATTAAGATCGGTAGATTTTGAAAAATCTCAAAAAAAAAAAATTTCATAAAAATATTTCTTTTATTAACTTTTAAACAGATGTTACTATCAATTCCAAAGTTTAATCAGCTTTTAAACTCAAAAAACGCCGTCGATTGCTGCAAACCGCATCAAAATCTGTTGATGCGTTAAAGAGAAAACGTTAACTGAAATTGCTTCTCAGATTGTTTTTGATGAAATAAAATATTATGTGACGTCATAAGAAGTGAAATTTGGAGTGCTTTGCATTTGAAATTAGCGGGAAGTTCCAGGGATGGTCTTTAGGGTCAACCGTACTTCTTTTAATGTTTTAATTTTATAGAACAATCTTCAAAAATAACTTTAAAATCCAACGTCGTGTTGTAAATTAAACATTAAGTTGACAAGACAACTGGTTCTTTTTCCGCCCAAAGGCTTATTGAATAGAAATACAACGTAATATTTTTTTATTTCTTTAAAAAAAGACGTAAACTCTACACTAGGATTTTCTCTTGTATCGTGGGGGCAGTTGACATACATAAATTTCACAAGGACAAACATCCAGACCTAGAACAATTATTTGTAGACCATACAAATACTTGTTCCGTGAGGAATTCAATCCTGCGGCGCTTAGCGCTGTAACTAATTGCTAAGCCACTGCGCCAAGGAGCCGTCATTATAATTTATGTTTCCTTTAAATATTTTAAAGATATATACTGTGTTTTAGAAATAAATAAATAAGACATATAAATAACACAAAAAAAAACCGGCCAAGTGCGAGTCGGACTCGCGCACCGAGGGTTCCGAACAAATCCGTAGGTATAAGTTTAAAATTATTAAAAATGTTTTTTATATGATGTAACTAAATAATTATGCTTGTCGCAATTTATAGTTTATCTGTACTATAATACGTTGCTTCGTACCAAATTTTAAGATCCTGAGTTCACGGGAAGTACCCTGTAGATTTTGATTCCCTTGCGAATGTCGAAAATTTGCGGCATAAACGGCTGCATCTTTTGATTGCCTTGGCTTAGAAGTTTGATTTTTTGCACAGCTCCAAGGGACAGAAGACTTGACTATTTGACAAGAATTTCAGCTTGATACCTCCAAGCGTTCCTGAGAAAAAGAGCCTTGACAGACAGACAGACAGACAGACGGACAACAAAGTGATCCTATAGGGGTTCCGTTTTTTCCTTTTGAGGTACGGAACCCTAAAAATTATGTTCTAAGCATAGTTTAATATTGGTACTTATCGTACCAGTGTTATACTATGCTTAGTAATTGCGGCCATCCTTTTTTATATTTTAGAAGCTAAGACAAAACCAGAATAGCATTAAGCTGCTACTACTGCACGTTAGTATTCTATGAAAGCGTTGTCTTTCCTCGGTTGAGCGAACCTATTCGTGCTAGAACCATAAGGTGTACAGGTGCACAGCATATGTACCACCACGTTTAAAAATTACGTATTCCTTATTTGGATGCATGTATCCACGAGCTGAAGTGTCAATAAAGTTTTTAATTACGATTACCATCAAGTGTAACCTTATCTTGTTTGTCACTATTACTATTTAAAAAAAATCAGTCATATCTTCAGCATGGCTCTACCACGTATTTGTTTATAGGATAAGGTTAACAAACGAGCACTCAGTCCACTTTATGGTAAGTGGTTGCTGCGGCCTATAGACATCAACATCTATCCTCTATTACAAATCAAAATGCGGATGCGTTGTCACCCGTGAGGACTAAGATGGAATGCCCCATTTCCAGTAAAAAGGGCCTCCGGTTCTCTACACTCACCATACGAAACACAGCAGCGCTGAGCTGCTATTTTACGCTAGTATTCAAAATATAAATTTTATATTTATTTAATTTCTTGTGGTCAATTCACTGCTTTGGGTGCTTACATTTTCCATCGACATTCTAATCGCAGAACTATATCACCCAGCGAGATAACGTTGTGTATAGACAAGACGGGTGCAATTCAGATGATTACATCTCTCTCCTTTTTATTATATCACGTGACAACTCATCAAGAAAGGACCTGTCATTACGTAGTAATGCCATGCTGCAGCTATATGGCTTGTGGCACGGGCCGCTCGACCAGAGAAGGACCACGGACTGCTTAAACAGAATACCAGCGTAAAATAAAAGGTTGTTGCTGTGTTTTGTATAGTGAGTGTAGACAACCGGAGACCCTTTTTACCGGAAATGAGGAATTCCATCTCAGTACTATAAAAAGTAATATTGTTAACACCACATGGCAGGTGTATTGACGATAGCAGTACAGGATATATTCCTTGAAAGAGAGAAAGGATTGATAAACTTTGTCATATAAATCCACTTAAACGCACTGTCATAATCTTTGCCAGATATTTGCAACAACTCACTGCCGTACTAATGCATCCCCGTTCGTATCGAATTTTTGAGTCTTATAAAATCAACTTTCAGTCCGCAGATATTGTGGTATCACGTAATTTTGTTAATCTACTTAAGGTAGTGAACTACCTACTAACTTTTCATGCGTTTATAACTATTTATTTCTGTATGTAAGCTGTGTATGTTGTTGGTGTCCCAATTAGTAAGATTGTTTTTATCATCATTATTAACCTTAATTGAGGATAAATGTAGAAGTATATGGGCCACAGTTTCCACTTAACATCGGTTGGACTGTGGGCTCTTTTATCACCCAATTCTATAAAAAATGTATAATACATATAAACAATAGCTGTTTATTCACCTCAATAATTAAAAATAAAAACTTTATATTTTCATATCCCATTGACTTCACCTTTATCTTTACAGGATATTTAAGTTCACTGCTGAATTATTTAGATCTCCCCTATAGATTGTCTCATTGGGAGGTTATTTACCATAGTTGCCACGCTTGCGGATTGCCACGGGAAACGGATCGGCAACCACAGTTTTGAATTTTAGTCGTTATTAGGAAAACGCTGCTGCCCACCTCCTGATTTTTTTCCCTCTGTCCCCCTCTTACGATACCCAGAGGACTATATGGAGTAGAGGATATTCTGACAACGCCACTTTAAGGTATTTTTTAAGCGTTCCGTACCAATTTGTACAATTTTTTTATAGGATAAGTGTGACAAACTAGCACACAGTCCACCTGATGGTAAGTGGTTGCTGTGGCCCATAGACATCTACACCTATCTTCGATTACGAATGAGAATGCAGATGTGTTGTCACCCGTGAGGACTAAGATGGAATGCCTCGTTTCCAGTTAAAAGGGTCTCCGGTTCTCTACACTCACCATACGAAACACAGCAGCGTTAAGCTGCTATTTGACGCTGGTATTCTGTGAGAGCGTGGTCCTTCCCCGGTCGAGCCGACCCATTCGTGCTACAACTATAATAAAGCTGCAGCATGGCTCTACCACGTATAAAAAAAAGTACAAATAGGAATACTTATTAAAATATCACATACTTCGGTGTTTCAAAGGCTCCATAGAATTTCCAATAGATTAACTGAAGTTCGTCATCGTTCTTAAATGCAACTACTATATGCTAAAGTAAAACTAGCGACCTGCCCCGGCTTCGCTTTGGTAGGATTTATTTATTTGGCGCTACAGATAATCATCATAATCCTTTTTATCGGTTATTTTCGAGACACAAAATAATTCCAAGTTTTCGGATAAAATTTAACCTAGATCACTCGTGACATTGTTCTCTATTCGTTGCAAGTTTATTAAAATCGGTTCAGCTATTCCGAAGATTAGTGCAGACAGAGAGACAACAAAAATTCATATCATAATTACATGCATTAACCACTCTAAGCTCAATAAAAGTAATTTATTTCGATATTACTATTTAAATTACAGGTCTAAATTAAAAATTCTAATTTTCATATTTAAGAAGTAGATTTGGATGAAAAAATGTAAACGCGCATAAAATGTACTTGTCTGAATTATGGTTTAAAAAGAAAGAATGACATTAAAAATAGTATATCGTGACATAATAACGTGGTATGACTTAAACTATTAAGTGGTTACCAGTAATAAACGTGTACCAACACTTGTGGGGAAAATAATGACCACATCAGTAATTTAAATTCTTTACTACCGTTTTCTTTAGTTCCATCATGAATACTGAAAAATTTATTCGAGTAATGTTTTTACTACATGAAATATTTTACTAGATCCAAATAAAAATAATACACGGGTTACGATTGAGCCTTAGGTCCTTAACGAGGTATCCTGTATATCAGGCGCTAGTCCCTTCCATAATGTATGCAGCTACAATATTAATCTAATCAACTTCCACTTTAGTTTATTTAAATTAACATATAATAAATATTTTAAATTTTTAAAAACAAAACATTAAAAAAGAAAAGAACTTACACCCTTTCCATATTTTATAAATTTCACGGAAAAATTTATAAGAAATCAATGTATATTGGAGTCACCATCATCATCATCATTACAGACTTTCATAAGTCCACTGCCGAACATAAGACTGCCCCAAGGAATGCTGTGGCTTTGTGAGCATGGTCCTGAGCCACCTGCATCCATCGACTTCCTGCATGTCTTACCAGGTCGTCACTCCATCTAGTGGGGGGTCGCCCTACACTTCGCCTAACGGTACGAGGCTGCCACTCGAAAAACTTTCTTCCCCATCGGTTCGAGCTATATGGCCGGTCCACTGCCACTTCAGTATATTGTAGTAATGGAATGAAATTTAGAACACATAAAAATATAAGGATAGACTTAGCATTAAAAGAATAGAGACTGGAATTTCCTATTTATGTTCTTTTAAAGACGTAAGGGTCATACGAGTGCATCAAGTCCATCTGATGATGAGTAAATGCGATGTTGTGACCCTTAAACACTTAATCTATCCTCGACTTGTGAAAAATCAAAACGCTGTGATGTCACCGCAAACACTTTCTCACCTGAGGATTAAGATGGAAGGCTTCGTAAATAAAATGGTCCTCTCCTCTTAGGTTCTCCTCACTCAGTATACGAAATGCAGCATCATTATGAATGAATGAATTGAATAAGTACTTTTATTATACATTACAAAACAATCTTTTATTTAAATGTTACCCCCATATTATAATCTTCTGCTGTATATTGCACCGCACCTTCACGATACAGATAACCAAGATACTCGAAGATACTGTTAGATTTACATACATAAATTGTGCAAGGACACACACCCAGACCCGGAACAATTATTGATAGGCCACTTTGTTCAGTGCGAGATACGAAGCCGCGGCCCTCCAACGCCGCGAACATACACTCAGCCACTGCGCTATGGAGTCGTTATAGTTTACTTAATATATAGATATTAATGCTGATAATTTGCGATATAAGTGAGCCGGTTTATCATCAAACCGGTTGACAACAGATTACAAAGACTGTTCCAAATGAGGATAAGAGCTAATATCAAAGTATATAAAGCTAGGGACTTGAATATTGTAACGTCAATGCACATAATACATAAACTTTGTAAGCCGAACTAATTCTGCTTTGAGTGCAACAGCAAGTCAAAATCCCCCGTCGTCAGAGATTTTATCGATTAGCTATTGTTAGACAGGTTTAATACAAGAACAGTATATGTAAGCCGAACCTGAGCCTGACTTGAACCGCGGTAGCTCTGGGGTTACGCGCTTACTGTAAATTTCACAGTTCGTTCAGGGTTCGATCCCCGTCGGAAACAACAATTTACTATTTTTGATTTGCATTTATTTGGTTGCAGTTTTAAGTTTTGATTTACCACCTGCATAGCGGTGAAGGTTAAATCGTGAGGAAACCTGTAAGTCTGAGAAATAAAATAAAAGATTTTGAAGACGGTGGACACATTCTTAACATAAAACTCTACCCCCAGAAACAGGCAACTAAACTCCGAAGTAGTACGTACATAGATATACATTTAACTTTACTTCACTTTATGTATGAAGAGCAAAAAAAGCAAAAATTATGTTAGATTTATGTAAATGCCTACGCCAAAAGCCTGGTAGTGGCTGCACTATGGAATCCATCTCATTTACCTTTATCGACTTTACCTTTGGCAACTCGTTGATTCTATATGACTCGGCAGACGGACAGCAGTATTAGGCTGAAACCTCAAACTAAAAATTGCGGTATTTATCCTACCTGCCAAGGGTGTCAATAATGTCAATTATATAGGGGTGTTTTACTTGCATCTTTAGGACCAAGTCATTATCTTACGATGAGCTGCAACTATAATGATAATTATAACGACAGCCTAATCTTTTATTTTAAAATATAAAGCATTCCTTAATTATATCTCGCGTAGTGCAGTGACTTAACAATGAGTTGCAGTGCTAAAGGACGCGTAGTATTTATATTCTACTACGAATTCCTTGAACTAGATATAACTAAAAAAATTGGTAATTCACTTTGCAAATCATCTCTCTTACAAAGCAATAAGGACCGTGGCCGAGTTTACTTGACTACTCTAGCGCCATCTATCATCTATCTACGGAAGCGGTTTTGATGTATATCGGTATGAAAATTTGACGCGCTAAATACATCGTTCTTTATTTAATACATTTCCATAGATGTCGCTACATGGTACCGCTAAGTAAGAGTGACGAAGTCATTGGGCTCTAGTTATTATTTAAAAAAGAGCAAGGAGTATTGAAATATGGATCAAACAATATTTCATTTATTATATTTGATACAAATTCTTTATAGCAATTAACTTTAGCTATTAACAATACATATATGTATGATAGGAAAATAATAATTGATGTCTGAGATTCGGGTCTGAAGAGGATTTGATATTGTCGGTGAAACTAATAGCATATAATATACCAAATTCAATTATATTTTCTTATGGAGAAGTAGTTAAGTGTAGAAACATGATATATTTTAAACATTTAACAATTTGACTGTATATTGGCGTAACTTACCGTGTATTGGCGGTGAATATCCGTGGGTATCATGTGAGGTGACTGGGGGAAACTAAAATTGGAGATAGGTTGCAGCATCTTCCGTGATAATAATCCAAAAATTTACTGCGGTTGCCAACCTGCTTGCCAATCAAGGTAACTGTGGCAAAATTCTCGCTATGAGGGAGTCCTATGTTCAGAAGTAGACTTTTATAGGTTGTAATGAATGGATGAAATGGATGACTGTGTATTGTATATAAAAGTGAAACAAACTATTTTAACCATACAACAGCAGTCACTTTTATTTTTTCTTTAAATTGTATTTTACCTTATGAATAACTTTTATTCTGGTGAAATAAAATCAGCCCTAACGAAAAACAAGAGTAATATATTGTTCTACCTTAATATGTTGTTTGATCACACATTTGGTAGGTTGTGGTAGCTTGGCAAATTTTAAATTTTGCATTTTCGCCTTACGAATATCCGAAATATATGTTTTTGTGTTTTGGACGCTGCGTTTACTCGTACACAGGTGAAATATGATAAAAAACGCGTGATTTTACGAGTATTTACTATTGGTTGAAATTTAATGTGGTACGCCCTCTAGCTAGATGGTGCAACGATTTGCGAATGGCGGCTGGCAGAAAAAAAGATCATAAGGTGATGGTGTCAGATACGTTTTTCTTTTTTAAATCCATCCGTCATTCCATCATCTTATTTCGTATAGTAGGTGTATGCAAAAGGTGGATAAAAGGCTTGAACGACCTGACCACGTAAAATTCCACTTATGTTTAATTCCATGTTTTCGATGTTTCGCGTGCTTTGCAAGCAAATACATGTTCATGGTGCGGACTGGAGTGTTTGAAGTCTTAATGTCATGTTTAATTCGGACTACCTTTAGCTTATTATAATAAATTTTTTGTTCGATCTACGCAAAGAGTGTTTTGAAGTCTTGCAGTGGTATGCTTAAGTTTGATGTTTCTGCTGGTGTTATTTTGCAAGAATTTGGGACCAGTATATTGCGTAGCATACATAAACAAATTTTTATTTACTTTTGCCACTAGTACAGAAAGGGTCTCTGTCCTGGGAAGATCTAGCAGAAAACCCAGCGGGACTTTTTTCAAAGTAAAGTTATGCAATAAAACTAAGGTTGTACACACTAATTATAAAACTTATTTAAGAATTGGCTTGTAAGAAACCATCTCAAATTCTCATATCAATCATGCATTCATTTATTTTACAATAACCCTATTTGAACTGTTTTTGCTTAGTAAAATATTAAAACTTGATAATAGATAGATCGCCATATATCGCATTCCATAGTCTTTTACGACGCACAAGGGACGAAATGATGTGATGGATTCTCCGGCTAAGAGGAATGGGCAATGGGCACTGTTAAAATTTGTAAATTAATTTAATTTCATTTACCAAAATTTATAGGGAAATTAATTAGTTAAATCAAAATAAAAAATTACCTCATGCAAATCTATGATAAGCTTTAAAATTGGAACGACTTTTTTAATTATTTCTTATATTCTCTGCCTTCAATTTTCCATTCGTATCTTTTTCATTGTTTCTTTTTCATCCCTTGTTCAATTTTCCAGTGAACGAAGTGGAGCCTAAAGGCTGAATAATAGAATTGTTTGTGATTCGTCGTCAGTCTATTATAGTATATTTTGTTAGGTCTTCGGAAATAAAATGAAACATAGTAAAAACCATTATTGACTAGAATGTTATTGCTTTTAAAGATAAGTTATAATTTCCTTTATAATGTTTGGTAGGGTGATAGTTGCCATATGCCGTCATACTTATACGTAGTACAGCCATGCTGCAGGGTTGCAAATTAATGAGTCAGCTCGACCGCGAGAATAGAATAGAATAGAATAATTTTTTATTCAATATACATTACATGTGTTATTCTTATTGAAAGTCATTTTTTCCTTTACCACTGGTTCGAAAAAAACCCTCTGTCCTGGGAAGAACCAGCAAGAAACCCAGCGTGACTTTTTTTAAATTAAATTTTACAATATAAACGATTACGAAATATTTACAAAATTTATTTTAGAAACTGCTTGGAAGCGACCACCTCATTCCCAGTGGTAATTATCAACCATGTATTCATTTATACTATAATAACCCTTTCTATACAGTTTCAGCTTCATAAAACATTTAAACTTGGTAATAGAGAGAACCTGGACACTTTCCGGGACCTTGTTGTAATAGCGTATATATTGCCCCAAGAATGAATTACTGACTCTGTGGAGTCGAGAAACTGGCATCACTAGTTTGTGTTTGTTCCTAGTGTTTACAGAATGTATATCACTTTTTTTACTAAAACTGTCTTTGTTTTTGTGAACATACATTAAATTTTAGTAAATATACTGAGAGGCCAAAGTAAATATATTTATTTCTTTAAATTTATCTCTAAAAGACTCTCTCGGATTTAGATTGTAAATAGCTCTAATGGCTCTCTTCTGTAAAACAAAAATAGTTTCTGAATCAGCCGCATTTCCCCATAGCAAAATCCCATACGACATTATGCTATGGAAATAACTGAAATAAACTAATCTAGCTGTCTCGACACTAGTGAGACCTCTTATATTTTTTAAAGCATAGGCTGCAGAACTTAGTCTGCTTGCTAATTTGGATTTATGGGGGCCCCACTAAAGCTTTGCGTCGAGAGTGATGCCAAGAAAAACAGTGGATACAACAGGGCTCAATTTCTCCCCGTTTAAAAACACATTGGTATTCAGATTTTTAACATTCGTTGTTGTAAATATAACACAATTAGTTTTATTTCCGTTCAAATGCAGATAATTACGAGTAACTTTAAACCAATGCACTAATTTTGATATAGCATTATTCACTTCGTCACATTTAAATGATTCACGTTTAAGTTTAAAAATTAAGGAAGTATCTTCAGCAAATAATACAATATCATGACTATCCCCTACAAGGTGAGGTAAGTCATTAATATAAACCAAAAACAGTAATGGGCCGAGAATCGAGCCCTGAGGGACACTTATTAGTACAGGTGACTCAGAAGAACTTTTACCATTGATAATAACCCTCTGCTTTCTTTTACTTAAATATGAAATAATAAGTTTAAGCGCTGTGTTCTTGACACCATAGTACTGTAGCTTCCTGATTAATGTATCATGATGAACACAGTCGAAGGCCTTGGAAAGGTCACAAAATATACATAAAGCATCATCTTAATTCTCCCATGCACAAAAAATATGTTTAATAAGCTCAACTCCAGCGTCAGTTATCGAGCGATCCCTTGTAAAACCGAATTGATTTCTATGTGGCAATTTATTAATATTAACGAAACTTAACATCTGATTTAAAATAATTTTTTCAAAAATTTTACTAAATGTTTGTAGTACAGAAATTGGTCTAAAATAAAAAGGAAAAGAACCACGCTTGCACAGAATACATGGTAAAATAGCAGCATAAGTGATAAAAGCCGGAGACCCTCTTACTTTATATAATCTTATCTTAATACTCAAGTCTGACAACAAATCTATATGGTTCGCTAACGTAATATCATGCAAAAAATAATAGTGTTAAGTACCTTCTACATCATCTTGTTGTGACAATGTCTAATGTCTAAAAATGGCCAATATACGCCATTTTATTTTTTAGTAAAGAATCGTAAAAAAAAAACCTGCATTTCTTATCATATCGAAAACAAGATATACTACAGTAGCTATCCTCAATTATCTTATGAATTAAAGCGATTAAATTAAGGCGTAAACCATGACTTTAGCATTTAATTTTATTTTTCATTATTGCAACGCCACAATGACTGAAAAGACTTCATTTCGGACGACGGGGAGATGACGGGTAACAAGCAACTTATTCGTTTAGGCTTTAATTCAGGATCTTTTTATACGACAGATTAAATATGGATCATTACCAGATGACAATAATGGACATATCCCTAAGTCTGCACAATGTAACAAGGAGGGTCTTAAAATTTATAAAAGAATAATCTTTACTTTTTATTTAATTGATAAATAACTAACCTAAAAATCAAATATATTGTTATATTAAAGTTAAAGTTACTTTCGTGACAAAAGACCTTTCGATCACTTTACAGCACCCTGGGGAGACTGAAGTGTTTGACATTACAATGTCATAGTTAAGCAAGGGTGCCTCCAGTATAAAATTATTAATTTTAGTTTCGATCTTTATTTTTGTCTCCGTGACCATGGGTGCTGCAAAGTGCTCGGAACGTCGGGAATATAAAATAAGTTAATATATGCTATTAAATCCGTAAACTAGTTTTATTTAAAAGTTTAAATATGGTTTACGTAGATTTATATTTTAAAACTTATTGAGGTTGCCGCAGGAGATATCGCTGCTTTTGTAAATAAAAAAAAACGACGGATTGCACTCCGGGAGTGCGGGCAGAAGTGAAAACTTGAATATTAACGTTGTGCATTTTTGATATTTTAGAATGGTTAGGGAATAAATTTGCACGAATTGCTTTAGTTATCATTATAAAAGTACTATCATTTATGTGGTAGAATACAATATTTATTTATTGCGCTATCGTACACAAACATGACAATTTATAATACATTAAAAAGTTTATCTCTCAGAAAAATCAACTTCTATCCATAATTTCGACGACTTTTTCACTATCATTATTACCAGAACCATCATCGCCAATCTCTAAAACTGATACGATCGGTTTATGATAGCTGAAGTAAGAAGCGAACATTTTCGAATCTAATTAAATGTCTAATAAAGACCGCATCAATAGTAGTTTTTTATTTCGTTGTGCTAAGATTGCGATTATTTGACATAGTTAAACCGAATTCATTATTTAAAAATTCAATTAATAGAATGAAACAGCAGGCGCAGGCATACATTTTCGCCACGCCGTAGAAAGAGAGGGGGATACTTTCACTCCTACGCCGCGCCGGCTGTCTACTCTCCGTCTGTCTTACGAATTTTTGATCAGGTCACGTGTCCTGACGCGAGCTTAACATTTTTTACCTATTACAAAAAAAGTGCACAACGCCGCTAAAGAAGTTTTCACTTCAAAAATCTTTGATTTCTTAAACTCAGGTGCACTCCGATCTCCTAATAAATATTAAATAGAATTTCGATGCGATAGTTATCAAATTGAGCTTTTAGAAGAAATGCTAACACTTTTTAGGAACTTAAAATCAATAACAAATGATAGGCAGAAAGACGTTACATATAGAATGAATTTAATTCACGGATTTCATGAGTCTATAAAATCTTTAATAAAACTTCTTCTTTCTTCTTTTGGTTAAAATCAGAGGAAATCAAATTCATTTATATTTACAAGACGTCTCAATCAAGATTGTCTTGAAAATTTCTTTTAAAATATTGCCTTCAATAAGATGCGTATAACCAATATCTTAGGGAAACCTCAAAATACTAATTGTGAATACGATTTCGATATGTTATTTATGAAATCAGATGATTGTCGTATTTTAATTCACAATCACTGCAACATGACAATGTTACTGCCCCTGTGTTAATAGTAGGAACATTTGATTATCTATTTGATTTACCAGAAAAAAAGGGTTTAGTCTATGAGACGGAATATATGTATAGAAAATGTTGTTTCGAACACAACAAATGTGAGAAAATAAAATTGTACGTTAATAGATCTAAAAAACCTATATATATATATATGGGATAGGACTCTTTTTTCAGCCATTACAAGGATTTTAATAAAGATAGTGTTCAATCGGATTTTTTAATAATACTTCGTGACAATTTTATCGCGTTTGTTGAATTGCTTGAGCACAAGTTTCTCGAATATTTTGACGTGGAAAGAAATTATTGGTAGTGAAATATTAAAACGTTTGCAAGATTTTATATTTGTTATGAAATGCGAGTGCTTTCCAATAGATTATTTAAAAAAAAACTTACCATTTAATTAAAAGCCACAGCTAACCGTTAAAGAACAATTATTATAAAAGTAAACATTTAGATTCAGTTGTTTATAAAAAAAAATATTACATCTTAAGTATGTATTAAAATGCTGATAAACGTTTTATTTATTTAGTTTTATACTCCTGTGCCAACCCTACCAAAATAGGTAATAATTTTGACAGCTTCTTAGAAGCTTTGTGCTATTACTATTTAAAAAAATCCGTGACGTGAATGACACTTTCTGTATGTTCTACTCACTTTTAAATCACTAAATTTTTCTAAAGGTTTTATGTTGGAATAACTAGATTGAATTAAGCTTTTAACAGTGGTAGAGCCACGCGGCAGCTTTTGCTGTCGCACGGATGGGCCGGCTCAAACCGGGGTGGTACCACGACCTCACAGAAAACCAGCGTGAAGTAGAGGTTTACCTCTGCGTTTCGCTTGGTGAGTGCAGGTGGCCGGAGGCCCTTTTTACTGGAAATGAGGCATTCCATCTTAGTCCTTACGGGTGACAACGCATTTACATTTCGATTTGTAATAGAGGATAGATGTAGATGTCTATGGGCCGCAGCAACCACTTACCATCAGGTGGACTCTGTGCTCGTTTGTCACCCTTATCATATAAAAAAAAGCTCAGGGTGTTATTTGTATGCTATTCAGACACAAACAATGTCTGTTTTTTTGTCTGTCTATCCTACTTATCTTCAGAATGGCTAAACCGATTATGATTGAACTCTGCGTACAGATAGTGAGCAATATCAAAAGGGATCTAAGTTATATTTTTTCCCGAAAAACTTGAAGATTTTTTGTGTGGTTATGTTAAATGTAAATAATGCCACATTAATAAAGTCTATCCAGGCAAAACCGGGGCGGGTTTTTTTAATAATAAGTAGTAGGGACTTTGCAAATGTCCATTTCAGTAGGTAATAGAAATACGAATGGAAATTTGTAGATACATTGTGTATGAATATAGTTTGAAAGGGAGGATGAAATGTGAAAAAAATATTTTTTTTCCTGAATACGAAAACTAAGAAAATACTTAACATAATATTATGGAATTAAGTAAGGAAACTTGCATGTATGATAAATAAAAATATCTTGAAACATTTGAAGGCTGCTAACGTGCACTGATTTAATCTAGTGCAAGAGTTGTTTCCATAACACCAAGAGTGCCCGACAGCGCGACGTATATAGGCAGTATAGTTTTTATTTATTAACCGCCTCGTTGGACTAGTTGGTTGTAAGCGCAACTTCTGATCATGTGGTCTCAGATTCAGTCTTTATAGGGTTTTTCTGTCCATAAATTCTTAGTAGCTGCCCGGAGTCAGGAAGTTGGTGGTGTTTCACCCTCGTGCTTCGTTATTCCTGCATCTGATCTCTGCCCGGTCGTGTCCAATTGTTATCCCATCGAACATCGGTGTTGGAATAGAGAGTGCACTTTTGATAGCCGATGAGACTGGCCATCGGGACTAAAATTCTGTATGGAGGACATTCATATTATTATACCGCATACCGTCTGCTTTGTTTCGTTTAGGGGTGAAACACGTGTCGTACTATTGACGGTGGTGTGTTTTTCCTAGTTTAGTGGTGTAGATGTAGTGGTATTGGGGTTAGTGGTGACGGGGATAGTGCACGCAATCGAGGTAGAGAGGGAGGTGATCTTCAATCTAGTTATGACACATCATTTTATTTCGTTACGCGCTGATATTATCTTATTAATTTTAAAATCTTTGATGTCATGGTTTTCCGCAAAATGAATCCTGATTCTATTAATTAGGTGCTGTTATAGAACAACGATGATGATGTTGAGGATGATCGTTGCTTTATTGTAT
Organism: Parnassius glacialis; assembly: GCA_033319125.1. NCBI lineage: Eukaryota > Metazoa > Arthropoda > Insecta > Lepidoptera > Papilionidae > Parnassius > Parnassius glacialis. Next base: position 12,381,222 of record JAVANC010000005.1, on the reverse strand, counting down.
TCTATATTTTGTTTTTTGTGTAACTTAAAAGATTGATGACATGACCTGCAATGTTTGTTTGGCTTTTCGTTCTCAATATCACTGAGAAAAAAGCGTAGAGATTTGAATAAAATAACTGTTTGGCACGCGCCGCCGTCGCCATAATGAAGTATTTTTACCATTTTCTATTTTCTTATGTAAATAACAAAAATAAAGAAAGTAAAAGCTTTTTATACAAATAATAATAAAATGCTACCGACTATAATATTCCCGTCGATTAGAAATTCACGCCAGTATGTGAATGGCCGATTAGAGCTCTGGACTTTCTAGTTAGCGGTCAGTCGGACGCTCTTTTTATAGTATTCGTATGAGGTGATAAACGAGCACACAATCCACCTGATAGTAAGTAGATTATGTGGCTTATAGATATATATATATATATATATATATATATATATATATATATATATATATATATATATATACATCTATCATCGACTAAGAATTAATCATAGACATCATGTGTTCTCACCGCTCTGGAATAAGTTGGAACTCCGCGTATCCGTAAAAAAAGGGTAGATTAAAAAAGGTCTCCGGTTCTTAACACTCACCATTTGAATCAAAGTAGCGTTAAACTGCCATTTTACGCTGGTATTCTGTGAGAGCGTGGTCCAAAAAAGTAGAGAAACGGAGACCCTTTTTTATTGGAAACGAGGTATTCAATCTTAGTCCTCAGGGGTGACAACGAATTCTGCCAATCTGCATTACAATTCTTAATAGAAGATAAATGTAGATGTCTATGGGCTTTTGGACAGTTTTCATATCAACATCAGGTGGATTGTGTGCTCGTTTGTCACCCTAATTTTATGAAAAAAAATCAGTATGCCTAACATAGGTGTTCTCTATAGATTTACCAAATTTGCCAAAGTTACCACGCTTGGAATGCGGGTTCAGAGCTGCAGTTTTCTATTATTTTTGTTGTTATTAGGAAGATGTTGCTGTTAAAATTCTGTTTTATTTCTCTCTGACACCATTTACACAACTGCCTGTTGCCAATCTGGGTATTAAAAGTAAGGCTTAACGGCATAAACGGGACTTCGTCTTCTCTTGCGTTTCCCATAGTCGTCTTTTATGACACCCAGTTTTGTCCCAAAACGCCGGCACCAAGCGATAAAAATATGAATAGAATATTACTATAGCCTATGTTTTTCTTAACAGACATAATGTTTTTGTTTAGTTAAAATTTCAAAAAATAAATTCCTGCACTAGCTAGCTCACTATCAACACTCTATAGAATTTGTTTTATGCCTGGGTTGATTTTTCGCGTGTAGCGGAACGTCAGTCAGAAGAATGCATTGCATCATGTGAATGCAGAGCTCAATTGGAAAAGAATTCGTATGTGCTTAATAACATCCCGAATAAAATGAGGTGGTGTAATTAGTCTGTTATCCATATTCCCACCTCAATTAAAATCCCTTAATTACAACAAAAATAAAGCTGAAACATGTTTGATTAAACGCCGATTTCCAGCGTAATTACCACAAGCTCAAATTATCGAGTGTGAGTGAAATTTACTCGTCCGTTAGAAACTATTTATTGGACAACTGTAGTTTATTTGTTTTACATATATTTGTTTGCAATTACCTAGTTTTATAAGTGGAGTATAGCCGTAGTAGCTAGCTATGATGATTCAGGTGTGAGCCCGCAATAAATTTCACAGTACGTGGGAAACCCGCGTTCGATTCCCGCTAGAAACAATAAAACTGTTATTTTATAATTTTGAATTCTGGTTTATCATGTTTTTGTCTAGTCGATCGAACTTCGTTCCGTTACTGTTACAGACTATAAAAGTCTACTGCTTAACACGTCTCTCCCGTAGATTGCCTCATAGAGATATTTGCCATATTTGACAGTTGATACGCTAAGCAAACGGGTGTGCAATCGCAGCTTTTTTTATTTTTCGTCTTATTATGAAGACGCCGCGGCCCATCTCCTGAATTGATTTTTTTTCAACTCTTACGACAACCACGTAAACTCTGAAGTCGAGTGTCTTTATTAAAAGTATGAAGGATATTGATTAAATCTAGCCTGGTTTAATCTACAGAAAACACTTGTTTATCGTTTACTGCTAACAACAACCCGTTTATCGTTTCCTCAATTTCAGTGCATTGCAAAAAAGTTGCCTTAGTCAAAATCGGAATCATCAGCCTTGAGATAAAAAGTTACATTCAGCTCCGCAGTCACTTCCTTCCTAAGTTTCCTTCTTAAGTTTCCTTCCTAGTTCAGTTTCCTTGTGGAGTTGGCTGCCACCAACGATTTCCCGGTCCCATATCACTTTACTAAAAAGCTTTATTAAAAGGCTGACAATGCATCTGTATTTCCCCTGGTGTTGCACTTGTTCATGGGCGGTGATATGCATTTAATATCAGGTGAGTTACTTTTCCTTTCGTCTTGTGTAAAAAATATATCATGTTACGATAATAAATTAAAAAAAACTAAAAACCTTTACGTGCCTTTCTTTTCCCAAGAACGAAATTAATACAAATGTAAAAACTTTTGAGAAACCTAAGACAAAGCCTTTTAATTAAAACCAAAGCAATTGTAAATTAAAAGGCACTCACTTGAATATTTTATCCTCAAGCCATTATTTAAAAGTACTCTTGAATACAATTGAACCTTTAAAAATTCTAGACGAGCTCATAAATAAAATCGTCATAACGAAAGCATCAAACAAAACTGGCTAAGTACGAGCATAACTCGCGATCCGCGGTAATGAATACCTTTATTATTTTAAGGTAATGAATTAATATGATAAAAACAGATGTTGATATAATTAGAAATAACATTTATAAGTTCAAGAAATTGCTTGAAATTTTTTTTCATCACAGTAACATCATATTCCCTTTTTGTTAATTTTTTTCATTATAGGTATATTATTAGGTTCTCGAGTGGCAGCTTAGTATTGGTAAGCGTATATTACAATAGAGTAGATCCTACAATACATATTAGAGTAACGACCTGTTAAGACATACCGTGTAGTGGAAGTGTAAAAGTATTCACTATCTCATATCATCCAGCCGGTGTCGTAAGAGGCAACAGTTGGAAACGAACCAGGAGATGGGCAGCAGCGCCTTCCCAATAATTACTAAAAAATCTAGCAAGTTAATGCAGTTGTGTTTCGTGTTGTGAGTGTAGATAACTGGAAAACATTTTTAGGCATTCTAGTTTGGTCCTCAAGGGCGACAACGTATCTGCAGTTTGATTCTTAATCGAAGATAGACGAAGTTGATGGGATACAGTACCCACTTACTATGTGTACTACAGGTAGGTGGACTGTGCGCTCATTTGTTACCCTTATTCTATGAGAAATATTTTTAATTCTACCTAAAAGAACCCGGTAGTATATGGTATTATTACGTATTCTCTAGAATACTTGGGTTAAATACAACTTCTGCTAACATTTGAAAAAACACAAACTTTATGTATAAAATAGTTAAATAAAAGAATAAACTAAATAAAAATGTCTAACGTAAATAAAGTTTTGTTATAACGAATTGAAAATTTACTAAAGTGCACTAGAATATGCACTAAATTCCGAAAGGTGTATAACATATCTTCGAAATGTGTCCCGTAGTATCCGCTGGGATATTGCAGACGTGTTGAATTTTATTTTATATATTTTTCCCTAAAAATTGTTTTGAAGAAAACGTAAATTATTTTTAAACAGGTTTTTCTTGCGGGTTTGCTTGCTTTTATTTTTATTTTAACACCTTTTATTTCTGCAAAGACGTGTAAGTTTTGGGTTCTTGATATCTCGAATAGCCAATATACAGCTTACCATGCGAAAAGCACGGAGTATTCAAATAATACCCGCCATTTTAAAGTAATTTTTTTCTTTATTTAGGACAACAAATAATTAAACTAAGGATTTACTTTATAAATTTAACAATTAAAATACTAAAAGCTTTTAGAAAAATTTACTTCGCAAATATCTGCGTTATAAAATAAAATGATATGTCTTACCTAGCATGAAGCATTAAAATACTTATAATATAACCAGCTCCTTTATCCACGGATAAGTTGCCGTTTAATACGTGTATATACACTACCGAATATAAACCAAAAAAATCATAGAGCAAAGTAGAAAACTAAGGAAATTTAAAAATAGAAGGACATGGCGAAATACGTAAAAGAGTATTAAATTGAGAAATATAATTGAATAATAAGTTGCTTAAACTAAAACTTTTCAATAACATAATACTAATAGCGTAATTTGCTGGTAAATAGATTATGCCTATTTTCTTATTTTTTTATAGGCGAGGAGGCAAACGAGCATGCGGCTCACCTGATGGTAAGTGACTACCGCCGCCCATGAACAACTGCAACACTAGGGGAATTGCAGATGCGTTGCCGGCCTTTTTAAAAGGAGTTTGCTCTTTTCTTTAAGGTCCCTAAGTCGTATCGGTCCGGAAAATCGCTGGTGGCAACTGATTCCACAAGGAAGTTATGCGAGGAAGAAAACTTCTCCAAAATCGCACAGTGGTGGACCGACAATCATTCATGTGGTATCGCAAGTTTTGTCGCGATGTGCGATGATGAAATTGAGCGGCTGGAATTAGTCCGAACAATTCCTCAGAGCACTCCCCGTGGTAGATGCGAAAAAATACGCAAACGGGATGCAGAATATCTACGTAGTGCCAGTGAGTCAAGCCGATCGGAAAGAACTCGGTTGTCAACGATTCGAACCGCTCTGCGTTGGATGCGGTCAAGTGGAAGGAGCTGGCACTGAAGAGTCCCTGCCCAGAGATGGGAACAGTATTCCATGTGGGACTGAAGTAAAGTAAAAAAAAAATAAAAGTAAAGTTGTAAGCAGTGTGCTGGCATGAAATACTGAGCACGTCAAGATTTTTAAAGGCCAATTTGGCCTTCTATTCCAAATGACCACGAAACTGCACATCACTCGATATGTCGATACCGAAGATTCCAATACTGGCTGAGGCAACAAGAGGAGTGTCTTGAAACTGAGGAGAAGAGACAAAGGGATTATTTATAGCAGTAAACACGCAAACTTGCGTCTTCTGTGGATTTAACTGGCCTAGATTTAGTCGGCCCTAGTCCGAGACTTTATTCAACAAAGTTTCAACTTCCGACACATGTTTTTTCCGGTACTCGGCGACAATTTCCCGAGATTGGCACGGCCTCTGCTTAGCAAGGAATGTTACCAGTTTGAAACATATCATTGATATGCAGAAGAAACAGCACTGGTGATAGCGCTCAGCATTGTGGAACACCAGCGTTAATGGACTTGTAATCGGATCATGCACCGTCTACTACGACCTTGATGCTCCGAGCTGCAAGAAAACTGGTGATCCAATTGCACAATTATAAATACGCCATAATAAGGACACTCATCGATGAGGGCTAATAATCTATCCTTAGCGGTTAGCCACCGTAGAGTCTATATCACCTGAGGATGCCACGTGTAGAGGCGAAACACGTGTCGTATTGTCGTCAGTGGTGTGTTTTTCCTAGTGTAGTGGTGTTGTGAGTAGTGATGCTAGGATAAGTGGTGACGGGGATAGTGCACGCAATTGAGGGAGGGCGGGAGATACTCTTCAATCTAGGTAAGATTCATTATTTTATTTTGTCGAGCGGATGTACGCAAATACGCGGGTATGGCAGAAGAAACATGAAAGCAGAATAAATGCAGTTGAGATGAGAGCATTAAGAAGTATGATAGGAGTTAAACTGAGTGACAGGATAAGAAATAGTGAGATAAGGAAACGTTGTGGTCTGAAAGAAGATGTAGTGACAAAAATTGAGAAAGGTATGCTGAGATGGTTTGGCCACGTCAAGAGAATGAATGAAGAACGATTGACGAAAAAAGTGTATAAGGCGAGTGTGAATGAAAGTGTTGGAAGGGGTAGGACCTAGGCGGACATTTCTAGACCAAATTAGGGACGTCTTGAAAAAAGGCCAGGTTAAGAGTACACTAAACCGTAGAGCATGTATGAAGGGAATAATGAAAGTGGACGAAGCGAAACAAGTATGTAAGGATCGTAGCAAGTGGAAAGAAATGGTCTCTGCCTACCCCTACGGTAATGAGGCGTGATTATATGTATGTATGTATGTACGCAAAGTAATTTTTTGCCAACTTTAATTGGCTAATAATCTTCCACACACCAGAAGTTTTTTGTTACACAGTGTCAGTTAAATGAGAAATTGGTTTTAAATAATAGTTTATCATTATCTAGAGTATTATATTAATACACAACACAATGCGTTTGTGAGTTTGATTTTAATTTTTTGCACTTTATGAGTATATTTAAAAAAATAGGCTTTTAGTTATATTTATGGTTTAGTTTATTCATTTCTAATGTAATTAATATAAAATATAACTAAAAATACAGAAAGAAACCTTAAAGATTACATTTTCCTAAGAAATTATCGTCCCCGCTATGAAGTCTGTCAAATATTTTACCTCACTGTAAAGTGGCAGCCCTGGTTGCAGAAAAAGTTATGTATGCCCTCATTATGTCGATCTTCTAACCCCGTTCAAAGTGTAAAAGGAAAATTGGAGTCATTCTTGGCGTCATGTAACTACATAACTATTAACTATATAACTATTTACTTAAACGTGTCACTAAGAAAGTAAACAGTAGGCACAAACGTGAGAAACGAAAACGTGAATTGAATCACACACACATACACACAGAGAAACGTATGTAAGAGTCAACTACTCTTACGCACGTTTCGTTGGCCATAAATTATATTCGATTTGGGATAATTTCAAATAACATTAGAAGCCTTTTTTACTCGTATTTTCAAAAAATAATATCAGTATATCATGTATAATTATTTATTAATTTGAATGTAAATACAAAATTTGGCTACTCTTTGAAAAATATTCCCATGTAGAAATTCTCGAAGGAACTGGTTCCTAAAACACAGTTCTACTAGCTAAGGGGCCAGGTAATCAATGAATTTGTGTAACAAGTTAGTGTGTTATAAAATAAAAAAATAATAATTAAAATAGCCATTAAAGAGTATAGAGTCATGTATTTTCACTGGTAATATTCAATTAATTAATGATATACTTACCTACTTACTTATCTTCACGCACAATCCCTGACGGGGTAGCCAGAGAGAACAGATCGCCAAGTGTCACGACCCTTACATACCTCTTTCGCTTCTTTCAGATTTATTATCTTCTTCATACATGCACGTCTAGGTATCCGAGTACTCTTGACCCTCCCCTCTTCGGGAAATTTGCTCACATGGTCTTCGAAAGTTAGTCTCGGTCTACCTCGACACCTTTTAATATTAACTTTTGCGCTATATATTTTCTTCACCATTCGGTCTTCACTCATTCGCTCAACGTGCCCAAACCATCGAAGCACGCCCTTATCCATTTTTGTGATAAGGTCATATTTCAAACCTGCCATATTGCGAATCTCTTCGTTTCGCTTTCGTTCGGCCATGGTAACGCCGCACATTTTACGAAGAGATCGCATCTCCACTGCATTCAACTTGCTTTTATGCTTCTTCTGGCATACCCAGGTTTTGCTGCCATATAACAAAGTCGGTACCAACACTGCGTTATGTATTTATGATATAGGTATTATTTTATTTTATAAAAGTAGGGTTTAAAGGAAAATATGCCTTAAACTACACTCTGTGATCGACAGATTGATATGAGATAGTTCAAAAACGATAAGTCCGCATTTTAAAGACTGGTGGTGAAAAGCGACATGATCAGTGCAAGGGGATTGTCATCAGTATATGGATTTATGATTACTAACCACTTTGTAGTATTCACTAGCGCATTCTCGGAAAGAGCAATTCCTAATAGATGAGAAGCGTGGTAATATTATATGTGGTTCATAATACATGCATTTTTAAAATTATTTATGAAAACATGGCCTATTAAATATTTTATGTCATGAAATGAAGGGTAAATTGCATATAAACCCGCCATTTACTGATTGCCTACTCGCGTAATGATACATCTACAACAGGCGCACTTCCTATATTAATCGCTACAACATGTTCCGTTTACGACAGGCCTAATGGCTTAGGGTCCAGTAATTTTCAGTATTTATCCTGATCACTCTGTATTTATTTGCTTCTTAGTATAAATATAATGGTTAACTTATGTTGAGTTTGTTAATATTATATTCCAGATTATAACTTGGTTTTTCGAAAGGCAAGAATAAAATTAAATAAGTAATAAGCCTTTCGGTAGAATAAATGATTAATAGTGAGCATAAACATTAATTTATATTGTATTTAAAAATGGTTTGTCTTTGAACATTTTATGACTTAATAAAATTTAATCCTATTTAATTATTTTATTAATATCTCTGCAATAAAATAATAATACATTATAAATAAAATGTTTTGTAAATTAATACAATACTTGACATTAAAAGATTCAACGTTATTTTTAACCAGTTGATTGCATAAAATGTTTAATTTTATTTATAAATTCAATTACAGTTACTTAACCATAATCGTTGGGAAGTTTGCACAGTCGTCGAATTATTAATTTATATCTCAGGAATATTTTAAAACTGTTTCATGAAAACAGCACCAAGACGCTGTAATAAGATGCTCACATTTTCATATAATGTTCTTGAAAGTCAGAGGCAATCGGCGGTTTTCCATTCACCGGGACGGCAGCGGCAAAATTTGAAACGGCAAATTTATGCCATGTGTTTCCACTTAGCGGCGCTGGCGCCGGCACGGCGATGACTAACACTGGTGCCGTCGCCAGTGCCAGGACAGCAAGCTTCCCGTTCGATGCCGGTCGGTAAAACTATATGTGTAATGTGTACGTATTTTAGCCATGTGCGTGTGTGTTTGTGCGCGGGCCTAAGTAGAAAGGACGCGTTGAGATTGAGAGTCAAAATTGACTCGCGAAATGATGAAATGTCTCCTCGTTCGTGCAGAATTAGTTGAAATATTTTTAGGGTCTATTCTCAACTTTTTAAATATGGCATAATATGTTCCTTCTAAGTATCTTATTTTTAAGATTGGAGGAATTCAAAATTTGACTTCTCTGCGTTGATAATATTTTCGTCTAAAATGTAAGAGATATAACAAACAAATACGACAGCTTGACGAGACCATGCTTACGTGTTGTAGAACTGAAGCCTGTGTTACTACTGCCCAAAAACCGAGCGTGGATCGGCAACGGCACCAGCGCAGTGGAAAAACGAAGCCCCGGCGTCCATGCCAGTAAACAAAAACCGCCCAATCATATTATACGTATACATAGTATAATATAAAAGACTTCGTGTATAGTAGGTGGTAGAACTCTTTTTCTGCTTATGAGACCGCAGGGGTAGTTGCTGATCTCTCACCTTTCTGACGCCTTATAGCAGTATCTGCACTGCTCAGTTCCATTCTGAAGGAGACCGAGTATAATTCCAGGCTATGAGACATTGTATCTTAGTCCTCAGGAACGATAACGCATTTTGATTCTTAATATAATGTATGGACCATAGTATCCAATTACTAGCAAACAGACTGTGTGCTCGTTGGTCACTCTTATCTTATAAAAAAATTGAGCTATTACAGAATGCGAGGCAATTTACCATAATCCAGTTTTTGTTGCCAGCAAATGTACAGGGAGTGTAGTATCCACTTACATTAATATGATCGGTTGGCGAGTAAGTTCGTTTATCATCCTAATTGCATTGTATAAAAAAGTTTTACCGCGATGTATGTGTTAAGGATCGGGTGATAAATGACGTCATTATGTACAATGCCCGCGCAGTATTTTTTTTTTATAAAACTGAAATAATAAACAAACCAACGTTTCTCCTCATGGTAAGTGTTAACTACAGTCAATAGACACTTGCAGCCATCTTCCTTGTCACCTATGTATATTAAGATGAAATGCCATACAGCTCGTAATTATATTAGTTCTCTTTACTATTCAGACTAGACCACAGCAGTGCATGTGCATTTCCATAGCATAATGTCGTATGGTATTTTGCTATGGGGACACGCAGCTGACACTGAAATTATATTTGTTTTGCAGAAGAGAGCCATAAGAGCAATTTATGATTTAAAGCCTAAAGAGTCGCTGCGACAAAAATTTAAGGAAATTAATATATTAACTTTGGCCTCTCAATACATTTATGAAAATTTAATGTACGTACACAAAAATAAAAGTAGTTTTACAAAAATAAGTGATATTCATTCTGTAAATACTAGGAACAGGCACAAGCTAGTAGTACCAGTTACTCGACTCCATCGAGTCAGTAATTCATTCTTGGGGCGATGTATACGCTTTTACAACAAAATTCCAGAAAATATACAAAATTTGACCTGCTCAAAGTTCAAAAACTTTATTAAACTAAGTTTGTATAAAAAGGGTTATATAATATTAAAGAATTTATAGATGATAATAACCCCTGGAAGTGAGGTGATCGCTCCCAAGCTATTTCTAATTTGTTGTGTTGTTAATTTGTGTAACATACATGATTGTAAGCTGTTATTTAAAAAAAAAGTCCCGCTGGGTTTCTTGCTGGTTCTTCCCAGGACAGAGTTTTTTTTTCGAACCAGTGGTAATTATACAAAAGAGTGACTTTCAATAAGTATTATTTATAATCTATATTGAATAAAAAAGTTTCTGTTTCTGTTTCTGTTTCATGCAATGTTATTTGGCGTCAGACTTCGATAAGAGGATGCTACCTGCTAAGACGGACTCCTGGATAAAAAGAGACTTCTACCAGCCAAGGAAAGAGTACGAGTAATGAAAAAATAAATGACATGTGAAATTGGGCCATGTTAATTATCGCAGTGTCTAGTTGTTATAAATATTGCTACGTGATAATTTAGCTTCATTTGATACGACACAGGGTTTAGCCAAAATAGAATACCCTAATATAATAAGCCTAGGCTTACCCGGGCTAACAGTAATATTTTTAGATATACGCTTTGGGGTGCAATTCTGTACCTTATGTTATGTCGCTTGATATAACTTATGCTTTCGTATTTTTAACTAAGTTAGTTCTCATAGTTATTTTAATTAAAGTACATCTTTTTATTGTTGTGCCTAATTGGTGAAAGACATCTATCGTTAATCCCGGTCACTTTATATTTTAAATAACTGTTTGGACCTTATAAATAATCAAATGCCTCCAATCCTATTAACCTCATGGTCTACGATACAATTATCAATCTAAAATCTTGTATACCAACGTAATACTAGAATTATGGATACAGTTAAATCGCCCTGAAATCCTAATTATAGACTATTTATGATTCCTTACTAATACTATAATATTTGCTAAGCTTGCTGAGAAAAAATAAGTAAAAGTAGTGTAAAAAATGAGAAAGTAATAGAAAGTACTGCTATATATTTACCCGATGCACGATTCAGTCTGTTCAATAATCTTTTTTATACTTATCCATTTATTCGTTATGAGTGTCATTTACCTGAAAATAAAAAATAAAACATTTAAAAAACTGTTTATAAATATATTTAAAAATAATCGCAGCTAGTTTTTATTTCTCAAAAACTCAAAATAACCGTTAAACTTCGTCTGTACGTGAACAAATAAGTTCCGCTTTAAATTATTGTCACAAAGAAATTAAATTACTTATAACATTAGCGGATATCTTAACAAGTAAAAGTTAGTAAAGTTACAGTATATAAGTCCCACTGCTGGGCACAGGTCTCTTCTCATTTTGATAATATTTCAATAGGTACTATCGGTCAATTGCTTAACCAAAAGTCTAAACTTAAGTGTAACGTGTCAAATTATTTCACTTAAAAAGTTAAAGCGTTTTATTATAATATTTTTTAACAATATAAATTCTAATTGCAGTTATGTTTTTAGTTTTTTTTTATAGGATAAGGGTGACAAACGAGCACACAGCCCACCTGATGGAAAGTGGTTGCTGCAGCCCATAGACATCTACATCTATCCTCTATTACACATCAAAATGCAGATGCGTTGTCACCCGTGAACACTAAGATGGAATGCCTCATTTCCAGTAAAAAGGGCCTCCGGCCACCTGCACTCACCAAGCGAAACGCAGAGGTAAACCTCTACTTCACGCTGTTATTCTGTGAGGTCGTGGTACCACCCCGGTGCGAGCCGGCCCATCCGTGCGACAGCAAAAGCTGCCGCGTGGCTCTACCACTGTGAAAATAGTAGATTGAAATATTAAAAAAAATACAAATAAATTGTTACCTCTTCTTAAACTCTCTATGCACTACGTTTTCTAATTAAGCCAGGATGTTTTTTTATTAAATTGAATTTACACATGAACTTACAGTTAGATGGTAAGTGACTACTGCAGCCCTTGGACACCTGCAGCGAACTCCAAACAAAAATGGCTACATACGGTTGTCACCACTGGGGATTAATTATAATTTTTGTTGCACAAGATTGTACATTCTCATATAGATTGCCCAGAGTTACTAAGGCTAATTAACTTCAATTCCGGTATACGACAACGTGTTCAAATAATATTTAGGTTAGACGTACACAGGAATAACACTTCCTTTTTCAACCCTGTTGTCAAAATGTGCCATGATTACTATGAGATTAAGCGTAGTTACGTACATCTAGATATATTTGATAGTGACCTGGTTAGATTTGAAAGAAATTTACGTGTTGCTCTTAATTTTTAATATATTTTTTATCTTCTTTATTTTTGTTATTCTACTGAAGTTATATTATTATGCTGTGTACACTTTTTTGGGATTGTAGTTTAGATCAACACCATCATACTTTTAATTTTAGAACTTTATATAACAACTATCTGTTTGTGTACCTTATTCAAAAAAAAATAATAACAGGTCAACAGCCTGTGACTATACTGGCTCTCTTTACCCTTCAGACCGAAACACAACAATGATCAAGGTTAGATAAGACAGAAACAGAAACAGAAACAGATTTTTAATTTAATATAGATTATAAATAATATTTATGGAAAGTCATTCTATTGTTTAATTTACCACTGGTTCAGAAAAAAGCCATTGTCCTGGGAAGAACCACCAAAAAAACACAGCAGTGAAAATAGAAAAGCTTACAATCGTGTATGTTACACAATTAACAACACACAACAAATTTGAAATATCATGAAAGCAATCACCTCATTGCCAGGGGTTATCATCCATAAATTAATTAATATTATAATAAGCCTTTTTATAGAAACGTTTACAAAAACGTTTTTAAACTTGAAGCAGGTTAAATTTGGTATACTTTTCTGAAATTTTGTTGTAAGTGGAAAAATCGCCACAAGAATGAATTACTGACTCAGTGAAGTCGATTAACTAGTACTAATAACTCGTGTCTGTTCTTAGCATTTACAGAATGAATATCACTTATTTCTGTAAAACTACTTTTATTTTTGTGTACGTACATTTCATTTTCATAAATGTATAGATAGGCCAAAGTTAATATTATATCAATTTCCTGAAATTTGTGCCTGAGCGTCTCTTTAGGTTTTAAATCATAGATAGCTCTTATGGCCCTTTTCTCCCTTTCTAAAACGAAATATTATAATTGTAGTGTCACTCGCGTGTCACCATAGCAAAATACTATAGGACATTATGCTATCCAAATAGCTAAATTAAACTAGTCTAGCATTTTCAACACTGTTATGATTTCCAATCTTTTTATAGCACATGCTGCAGAACTAAGTCTGCTAGCGTGTTTTGATATATGGGGGCCCCATTGAAGCTTATTGTTTTGCCCAAACCAGTTTTCAAAATAAGAGATTTTAATAAAGCATTATAATTTATTAAATATTATCCACTAATAACCTGCCTAAGTGGATTCTTTCCATAAAACAATATCGTAGAAAACAGACGACCAATTTTTTTTAGGGCAGCCCATTAGATTTTATTAGCCTTTGCGAAGTAAAAAATATACGGCAAACGCCTCATTGATTATTCCACTGGCCAGGTCTGGTTGGAAATTTGCCAGTGGATTTACCGGGTTTACTTTTGTTGATTGGTGTTCAATGTAAATGCAGAGAATTCGTTGTTATTGTTCGTTATATTATGAGTAATTAGTTCAAGTGCTACTTTAATAAATTCAATTTGAATACATTACGCGATAGAAATAAGACGTTAAAGAAGAAGCCTTCTTAGCTCAGGTTGTACTATTATTTATTCTGTGGTTCAGGGACAGGTGCTAGCCGTAATTTCACAGTACGCGAGCAGCCGAAGTTCAACCTCTACCGGCACTAATGAAATTGTTAATTGCAATTTTATGTACCGCGTGCTCGGCAGTGAAAAAAATATCTTGATAAATCTGCATGTCTGAAAAATGAAATAATTCAAAGATATTTTAAGTCCGCTAATAACATGCACTCAAGCAGCGCGGGAAACTAATTTCTCTATAATCCTCTATCTCTTATAAACCAAAGGTCTGTGACGTATAATTATAGGCTGTAATTTAACGTTGAGTTTTGCACTGGCTGGGAAAACGCTTTAAACCGAAACATAACCGTACTGCACTGGTATTTAATAAACAAATAAAAAATAAGATATGGAGTGGCACCTATTAGACGTATTTTTAAGCAAATAATTTAAGAAAAATGAATCGACTTAAAAAAAAAACTAAAAATGTAAATACTTAAATATGATATACGAGTATATTACAACTTTCCTATCACTATAAGGATATCCTCATTCATAGAATCGTTATAAAAATTGGTAGACTAGTTCCTAAAAAAAAACGCACATATAAACATACGAGGGAAACAGAGAACCAATAAATTACTTTTACAAGATGTTATGCTTGTAAAATTTATGTATTTAAACTGCATTCACGATATAGAACAAAATCCTTGATAGAATCAGGCGTCACTTTGCGGAAATCAATTATAATGGGGTTGTTATAAATTAATTTGCTTAATTCCGCTAAGCCTTAGCTAAGACTTAGCGGCCAGCCTCCGCAGAGTCTACTTCACCTGAGGATGCCTCGTGTAGAGGCGAAACACGTGTCGTATTTTCGAGAGTGGTGTGTCGTGCCTAGTGTGGTGGCGCTGGGGATGGTAGTGCTGGTATTGACGGCGACGAGCATAGTGTGCGCGGTTGACGGAGGGTGGGAGGTCCCCTTAAAACTGGGCAGGACACGTCATTTTCTTTCCTTACGCGGAATTAAGCAAATTAATTTATAACAATCCCATTAGAACAAAACCCATGTAAAATTTACTTTAATGAAAAACAAAAACAAAAATCTGGACCCTTTGAGATTAAAGAGGTAATGAAGTACCATTTTTTTTTCAGAAATAGTAAATTTTGTACTCGTATTTGTAATGCATTGCCTTTGTGCAAAAATATCTTTTCTATTTAATTTATAAAAATAATACTTTGTGTGGTCATTAATTTTTAAATAAATAATAACTAAAAGGCAATCACTAAAAAAACTTTTATTTACAAATAATTTGTAGTTCATGATATAATTCCTAAAAGGTTATGTAAAAAAAGTAACTAAACATCTAAGTACCTATGTAACACCTAACTAAAAATAAATAGTATGTTGACGTTGATTTTTCACCTGAAGTTTAACCATATACATGAGATTGATTATATATCTGCATTGTTTACACTATTATTTAACAGTGGTAGAGCCACGCGGCAGCTTTTGCTGTCGCACGGATGGGCCGGCTCGAACCGGGGTGGTGCCACGACCTCACAGAAAACCAGCGTGAAGTAGAGGTTTACCTCTGCGTTTCGCTTGGTGAGTGCAGGTGGCCGAAGGCCATTTTTACTAGAAATGAGGCATTCTATCTTAGTCCTCACGGGTGACAACGCATCTACATTTTGATTTGTAATAGGGGATAGATGTAGATGTCTATGGGCCGCAGCAACCACTTACCATCAGGTGGACTGTGTGCTCGTTTGTCACCCTTATTCTATAAAAAAAATCAACTTGGCAAACATGTAGTAAATCCTACCGTCTATGGGAGAGGTTCATAATAATATAATATAATAATAACGTAGAAGAATATAGTAGCTTCTATTATAACAATTATATTATAAGCACAGAGTAGATAGAGTTAATAAACAGGAAATTATAATTTTAAGCAACAGAAAAATATAACTTTCATATAATTATATGATGAATTAAATAATTATTTGCTGAATTATGTGTCAGCTTCAATGTTATATAAAAATATTTATGATGAAATATTTAACTTGGTATTTATTGCACAGAAAAATATACAAGTAACAAAATGATGTTTCAGGCCATTTTTTATATATAATTAGTATTAAAAAAATTGAAGCCGACTTCATACGACTAAAAACAAGTTGAACAATTGCTGGCTTTAATACTTCTATATACGTATTAAGCATTAGCATCAACTTCTGAAGTTTTTATGCGTGGATTATTTTATTTATTTTTTAGTTATTTGAAGTCACTTAGTTTAAACTGAAAAAAGTTTAATTTTTTATTAAAAGTCTAATTTTTGAAATACGAATATATTGACAATTTTGAGTGGACTAATGGAGTGGAATTACAGCGCTGGGGGCCGCGGGTTCGTATTCTGACTGTTTATTCTAGTGGAATGTATGTTTGTAAACTGCCTCCGCGGTACAGGAGAAAATCTAAGTGTAGGAGTAACGTTTTAAAAAAGAAAAAAATAAAAGATGCATCAAAAATTTCATACCCTATGTCTTTACCCTTAGGGGTGGAATTTCTTCTCTTATTTTTGTGGAACCACCTCTAAAGTATAAACTAATTAATAAAGAAGAATCATTATCATCATTTCACAATTGGCGAAGATATCGAGTAATATGGTCGACTTTTCTGAAGTAAATTTATTGACATTTGAATACTGGTTCTGTTAAAAAACTTAACAGGAACCACAGGGTTATTGTTAATTTTGTATAATTATTATGGTAAATGTTTTTAAATTTAGTTTTCTTATTATAATTAAGAGATTTCTCATAATTTTAATTATTTTCTAATATTCATAAAGAATTATTAATTAAGCAACTGCTAGATTGTAGGACATGTTTATAATAACGTTTAGGTTGGTACCACAATCCCAATTATTTTTGGCGCTAAGCAGCAGTGCGATGCTTCGGTTAAGAAAGCATACATCAATATAGGTTACAGGTGTTAGAGTTTATGAATATTACAAATCTGTTTCCATTATCATTTAAAAATCCAAGATTTTGCAATTTATTAACACGTTAAATACATTACGATTTATTTCAAACTCATTAGGATACTTTAATGAGGTTTCAAATTAACGGCACCAGTAATAACGTGTATAAAATAGGAAGCAGCGACCACTGCTGTAGTGCGGTAGGGGCACATGTTTATATCATTGTTTGTTTATTCCATACTCATTAGCGAAATACATGATTATTATGTACCTACCATTTTCATTACGGTTAATTTGAAATAAATTGAGGGGGTAAACTGTAAAATATGACTATAACCGGTTGTATAATAAGTTCGGGTGCTCTTTGTGTTATGTCTCGATAATCCAGTGAAATAACTATTAGAGTATCTTTCTAGTCTTTCTAAGGTTGGAATTATATTAAATACCTGTAAAATGCTGATTACTAATATTCGGGTATGAAAACTTTTTTGTAATACTAGTAATAAGTTAGCCAGCAGTACACCTAATGATAAGTGGCTATTGCTGGCCACGTTGCATTCATGCATAACACACATATATAAATAATTTGTTTAAGTGGCAGTTATGTACTTTTTTTATAGGATAAGGGTGACAAACGAGCACACAGTCCACCTGATGGTAAGTGGTTGCTGCGGCCCACAGACATCTACATCTATCCTCGTTTGCAAATCTTTTTTTTTTTTACTTATTATAAGCCAGGGCTTGACCACAATCCCACCTGGTGATAAGTGGTAATGCAGCCTTAGATGGTAAATCGCACTGTCTTATCGTAACAAAAGCCTATTCACTCTTGCCTTGAAGACGCAATCAATCATGAAGATGAAATCAAAATGCAGATGTGTTGTAACCCGTGAGGACTAAGATGGAATGCCTCATTTCCAGTAAAAAGGGCCTCCGGCCACCTGCACTCACCAAGCGAAACGCAGAGGTAAACCTCTACTTCACGCTGGTATTCTGCGAGGTCGTGGTACCACCCCGGTTCGAGCCGGCCCATCCGTGCTACAGCAAAAGCTACCGCGTGGCTCTACCACTGTTAAACTTTAAAATTTGTCTATGTTCAACGGTGGAATTGTGAAGCGCTGTAAGGAAGATCATGAATATAAAAGAGTTAAATACAGCTAGCAACATTCTATCAAACACCTAATTTGGCTGTTTAACCTGAGAGGACACACTTATCTTAAGAATAATAAATTTGATGATAAAAAATTCAAGCTCAATTATTCTGAACTAGGATAGAAAGCATAAATAATTAACTGAGATAATTATTGGCTTTTACAGACTAACAGCGATATATCATAATATACAATAAAGAACTAAAGCTCTGTTTGAGGTGATGTTCTGTGGTTTAATGTGTATACAGCCAAAAAATAAGATCGATTTTGCGATAAGCTTCCCGAGCTTTTATTTAAATATGGAAGCCCTCTTCTTTGAAAAAGGGAGAGCGGTAAACTTTTAATGCATTAAACAATAGATTGATGGATTATGGGTTTATCCCAAGAGAACAATGCGTACCAGCTTTTGTAAATAGCTTTATAATGAACAATAAACTTTATGAGTAAACACGAATGAATGAAAACGAATTTTATATATTGTATTTAATATTTAATATTTAAATATTATATTACTTATTTGTGTTTTTTTATAATATAAGGGTAACAAACAAGCACATAGTCAACCTGATGGTAAGTGGATTTTATGATACATAGATATCTATATCTATCTGAGGACTAAGATGGAATGCCCCGTTTTCAGTTAAAGGGGTCTCCAGTTCTCTAAGGTCACCATACAAAACACAGCAGCATAAAGCTCCTATTTTACGCTCGTATTCTGTGATAACGTGGTCCTTCACCGGTCGTGCTGATGCATTCGTTATTCAACCGTAATATAGTTGCTGAAGCTCTATTTTTCAATAAAGAAGACTTATTAGGTCTTTAAATAGCCTATAATTAAGTTCGGAGTAATAACACTGATGTGTGTTATTACTCCGCAAAAGGTTGACACCTTCATTATACATATATATATATACAGATATTATGCCACAATTAGACCGGCGATTGCAAAGAAGCATTAGCCATGACGAAGTTATTTTTTCATAGCGGTCACTGGCCAAAATTAAACGCATTGTTGAGGAATCACAGGTGCGAAGCCTTTTAGAATGAAGTAGGCTGTTTATATTAACGTTAGAGGCCTTTCATATTAGCCCAGAAAGCTGGTGTCAACTTATCTTAAGTTTTGTTTATCTTGGTAAATGTGCTCACTATTATATATCGATGTTATACATCAGTATTCACTGCAGATTTAGCACAAAATAAAAATCTTTACAACAAAATACAGTTTATTGTATTAGTTGATTTACATAACGTGTATTCAACGCCAGTTTAATTACATTTTATACGTATATTACTTTTTTCTGTCAATAACACAGCAGCATAAACATAATCAAAATAAATTACTAAAGAGGGGGACCCCAATTTCAGTCAGACAAATCTGTTTCTACGTTATAATGTTGCATATCCGTAGGGTGAACAACGGAAGCTATCGTTCGTGTTGATCATTCGATTTCCTAAATCGATTCTGTTAGTGGTGGATTCTCCACAGAAGTATTTTAAAAATTAACTTCTCGATATAATAAACGTAAACAAAATGAACTTCATTTTTCATTCATGCAATCATTAGTCCACTATTGAACATAGGCCTCCCCCAAGGAACGCCACAAAGCATGGTCCTGAGTCACCTTCATCCATCAAATTCCTGCATTTCTTAACAGGTTGTCACTCCATCTAGTGGAGCACCACGCTACACTTCGCTTACCGGTACGAGGCTGCCACTAGAAAAACTTTATTCTTTATCGGTTGATGGTGTTTTGAGCTATATGTCCGACCCATTGACACTTCAGCTTAATTATCCATTGGGCTATATCTTTCATTCTGGTTCTACTGCGGACATCCTCATTTCTAAGTCTATCACGCAGAAAAACTCCAAGTATAGCCCTCTTCATAGCTTGATGAGTGACCTCGAGCTTCCTCATACGGCAAGCTGTGAAGGACCACATCTCAGATCCATATGTCATCCCTGACAACACGCACTGGTTGCACAATCTTGTTTTTAAGTTTTGAAGTAGTTCGATTTTTGCTTATGTTTATATATATAACGGTAGGCGCACACAAAACATACTTATCACTGAATAAATAACCAGTTACACGACATAAAACAGCAGTTACAAACGAATACGAACCGATTTAATAAACATGTGGCCTTATATTATGGTTATGACTTGTAGCGCAGCGTTTAATAAATTTATCCAGTTAATATCAAGCTCGGGAGGTCGTTAAATATTCATGGGTTAGCCATAACGTCGTTTACACATATTTCAGCTAGATATAGAGTAGTGACTACTGAATCCTAAGTATATTTGTTAAAAGTTATTGAAATAAAATCAAGTAATAATAAAAGCATATAAAATGGTAATAATATTTGACCAAACCGTAAATTGCCGTGTAGTCGCGGCGTAAGTATATCTCTAACCCTAAATCATCCTGTGGGTGTCGTAACAGGCAACAGAGGGAAACTGAGTCTTCCTAATAACGACTTAAAAAAAACTGCGTTTGCCGACACGTTTGTCAAGTGAGGCAACTATGGTAAATATGCACCCTATGAGGCAATCTATGGGGAAGGCCTATGTTCAGCAGTGGTTAATAGGCTGTAACGGTAACCGTTAACAGTTTTTTATTACGCACTTTGGCGTAGTAAAAAAACTGTTAACTAATATATGGTTGTTTTACCTTTCTTCTTTTTGTTCTTCTTCATCAGCCTGTTAAAATCCAATTGTTCTTCTAAATCCTCTCAAAAATGAGACGGGTCTTGTGCTCTGCAGTAGTATATATACATATACAAATATATATATATATATATTTATATGCCGTAACTATACTTTACTATTCGTAGAGAATAGTTCAAATTATAAAGAAGGAAAATAAATGAAAAAAAAAACACCCCAGAATCAAATAATCAAACTTCTTTAAATACCTAAATGTATATCAATCCTTCTGTCTATACATGTTCCTAACTTTGAACATATAACACTACTAAATAGTGTATTTACCTCTTGTCTTATTTAACTTATTTTCAATATTCGATAGGTAAATTTGCTAGAAATTTTGTAGCCAATATTGAGCAAGGGGAGAAATCATGTCAAATCGACCATCATAATGAATATTATGAATAATATTTTAAATCCTATAACACCATTTAATAAAGATATAGTGTAACATACGGCTTTAAGTTAAAAGCTACAGCCCCGCCTTGCTGCAGTGCGTGTTGTAGGCGTCACATTTCTTCAATATATTTTTTTTCTTAGACTTGTGACATAGAGCTTAATGTAGCAAAAATGATTTATTAAGAAAAAGTAATATTTTTCCTAAGCAAAGTAGAAAGACTCGCGTTATTAATAACAATATACGAATATTGCGATCCGAAGTAATTTTCAATAAAACTTGTGAGGTAAATCACAATTTTAATCGAAACTTTCAATTCCACTCAACTGTAGCAGTAAGTACCTGACATTAATAACTGCTCCGGCGGTGTTTTACAGCGAAAAATTACTTTCACGTTTCATGAAAGTTATTTCTGTTCAACTTTAGGGTTAGCTAATAATTGATTTTTATTATTTTTTTTTATTTTGTATAGAGAGGAGAAAATCTTCGGAAGGATAAATTTAAGTATTTTGGTTGGGTGCGAAGAAAAGAAGCTTTTTCACTCAAAAATACAAATTAAAATAAAATTCCTGCAACTTTATCCTCCTGAGTAGAATATATTGTATAAACACATCTTCTACTGGGCACAAATTTCCTCGAATTTTTGAGGTTTAGAAGCAGTGTAGTGTACGTGCATCCTCAGTGCATATTGCCGGGTTATCTGTCCAATTACTAGTATTTAAAATTGTCTAGCATGCAGGTTTCCTACTTTACGCCTTAACTCCTCCACTGCTGAACATAGACCTCCCCATAGATTGCCTCATATTTGCCATAGTTGCCACGCTTGGTAACTAAAATAAAAAAACTTCGGTTGCCTACCAGGTACTACTTCGGTAGGCAAGTTTTTTTTTTATTTTAGTTGTTACTAGGAAAACGCTGCTACCCATCTGCCCATTTGTTTCACGCTGTCGCCTATGACGATAGTCACGGGATGTGACGATGATGGATGATGGAACTATTAGCAATTTAACGAGTGCCAGTACGGATCCAATTCGGTTTTGTTATCTACAACCAAATTTTACTGCCTAGTTCGACTATTATTGCAATTTCAGAAAGTAAAGTTACCCTATTATTCATTTTAATGCTGGACGCATGCCTTCTCTCATTTCTGAGAGACATGAACTAAGTAGTCCATTACATTAGACTTGTCCGTGTTGATGGGTTTCACACGTGTTCGTCAAATCTATTTCAGTGAGCAAGTGATAAATTAGCATTAAATTGCCACTAACAATTTGGTTATGTTAGGGATCGAGCACGAATTGCTCTTATACCAAGGATTTTATGGCATTTGCAATCTTATAAATATTGTATATGTAATATAAAGTTTAGTTAAAGTTACAGTCTATATACATCTCACTGGTGCGCACAGGCATCGCCTCATTTCTGAGAGGGTTTCACGGGCAAGGAAGTATCCGGATTTGTAACATGAATATGTAAATTTGACAATTAAATATCCAAATTGGCAGTGGCCCAGATTGCAAGGATATTATTGGTTTGAATCTCATTGAAGCCTAGCGACATTGGTAATGTTGATAATTTAAGTAACATAATATATTATGTGGTATGATAATAATTATTTACTGCTACTTGAGGTAATTTAGTTAATGAAAGATCAGTAATAATTTTGTGAATTTATTTATTTCAATAATGTGTAATGTGAGAAATATAAATTAAATATAACTACAAAAAATCAGACATTAGTATCTATCGATTTATTTCTAATTTTTTAAAGACATTATAAAATATAATTACATCATTTAGTTATCAAGAACCTTTGAAAATTTATTTCAAAGTTTCTTGATAATTAATCCAGTGCAAAATATAATTAAAACCTAATAAAATTATAAACTATTCTTTTAATCATCATACATTTTCTACTAAAACGCGCCAACCCTAAATCAAACTGAACTTAATGGACTCGGTTGGAGTATGAATATTATTCGAACTAAATCTTTTATATAAAGGGCGGGTGGAAAATGACGGGTTCGTTGACACAGGCCCAATATTGGTAGGATTTCATGAATTTATTTACATTTTCATAAGATTTCCCTTTTGATCTTTCATTTTGAGTCAGTATATGTATATTATATGACAGATTTCAGTATTAAGTAGTTTATCTGTTCCGCTAAGGGTGTTGCAATTAAAATTTATAATATTTCAAAATAAAATACAATAGAATATTTTTTTATTTTTCAAATACTCATAAAACTTTACCAAACTGTGAGTAAAAAATACATAATAAAATTTATCGTCAAATTTAATAAATTAAGTTATTCAAAAAATTACACGATAAATAATAGTATGTCTATTCAATTATATTACGTCAGTATAATAGTATGACAATGTAGGCATCCAAGACTTTTTCTGCCACCAGGGCGGCGCCATTTAGGAATGTGGTGAAATATTTAATAGATTTCGTAGTTTCTTTCTGAAATCTTAGTTACATTTTATGTGAAATAGATTAGAAATAGATATATTCGTATCAAACTACGGATATTCCTAAAAGCAGAAGCATTTGTTATGTTATGTATAGGATACTATTTGTTTTATATAATAAGTCCTGTACACTTTATATTGTTTATTTAATAAATTACTTTCTTAGAAGCCAAACTAAAGTAGTTCATAGGTTACTATTTACTTTATGTTATAAGACCTGTATAGTTAAAATTGTTCATTTACTTAAAAGCTAAATTACTTTCTTAGAAGCCAAACGAATGTTATGTCATAGGATACTTTATATACTATTTATTTATATACTTTTTAAATCATATTGTTTACTTCCTTAGAAGCCACACTAATTCGATAGTAATATTATATGCTAATGTTTATAGTTTACAATAAGTTAAGCATAAATACCAATAACAATGTTGTTCCCTTATGTTTACCCCCACCTCCTAGCTTCCTACACTATTTAAACCAAATCTTTCGATCCCTCAATTAAAAAAACATTCCGCCTGTGGCACCGCTCTCGAGCGGTCGTGTCCAGGTAGTCCGCGCATCCGTCCCCGTACGGTAGTGCTCCCTCGCTCTCGCGCTTCCGCTGTCGTGCTCGCGCTGTACAGCGTCGATGCTTTGGTGAGTCATTTTCGCTATCAGTTCTTGCCCCCCTGTCTTCGAACGGGGAGGTTTGACTGACCTCCGCTTGTTACTGTTATTTTTAATTTTTATTTTTATTGTTAACTATTTTTAATTTTGTTTTCGTTATTTATTTGTATAACGTGTACGTGTATACTGTTTCTGGGGAGTTACTTGCTCTTTTCAGAGCAAGGCCCTGCTCTTTTGAGAGCAGGGGCACTAATCCTTGAATAAGAACGTCCCGTTCTTTTGAGAACGGTGATCCCGCCTTTACTGTTTCGGCACAGAATGTTTCTGCTCGTTTCAGAGCAGTGTCCCCCCGCCCTTACTTTTCTTTTTACTTTTTAATATAGAACGTCGTCTCCAGTCCCACTCACAGTAGTCACTATGTCCACCCAAGACCTCAAAGGTTCACATCTCGCCGCCATCAATAGGATGGATGACCCGCAGGCTCTCGCCGCAGCCCTGGCCATTCTGGCCACTCCTGCCCGTAAGGCAAACCAACCGCCGCCCGTTATTGCGGCCCGCATAGAATCCAAAAACCCATTCGCACCTTTGGAACTGGATATGGAGTGCTCCTGCTCTGACTCCGGGTCCTCTGTTTCGGCCTCCCGGAAGAGGCCCCCCACTAAGTCTGGCACCAGGACATCGGAGTCTTCTAACTCCGATGGTTCCGGTGACTCCTCTTATACCACGGTCACGTCAAAGCGCGCCGCAAAACGCGCCGCGAAAAACCGCACCCCACTCGCCTCACCGACCACGCTCCCGACGTGCTAAATTTTGCACTATTCAAAAGTGTTTCGCTCAACCTCAGGGCAATCGAGACACTAGACGATCTAGGATCCGACCACCGACCGGTCTCCCTCATTCTTGGCCATCAGCCACCCCCCTCAACCCCCTTTACTAAAACCTTCACAAATTGGAAGGGCTTCAAGGAGACCCTAGCGAATGCTCTGGACTCACAGGACTCTCCCATCTCCCTATCGTCGGACTTAGACAGTCCCGAAAAAATTGACACCGCGGTCGATTCACTCTTCACCCTTATTGAAACCTCCCTTAAGGAGAATGAAAGGGTAGTCCTAGTTGCTAATAATAGTGGGCTTCCCCTACATATTAGCAACCTACTAAAAGCCAAGAAAGCTGCTTTCCGGAGAGCAGCAAAATATCCCACGCCCGAATATAAGCACACGGCCAAACGTCTTCAACGAGAACTCCGTTTCCGCCTCTCTGAATTTCGAGACCTCGAAAAGAGTAACCTCATAGAGAATATCTCTCCCTCTCATACATTGTACTATCGGACGGCAAGAGCCCTCCGCATAGACGCTATCTCCCACACTCCCCCTCTCTCCCGTCCCGACGGTACGGTAGCCTTCGAGGACGAGGAAAAGGCTGAGTGCTTTGCAGACAGCATTGCCGTTCAATGCTCTCCTAGCTCTCAACCCGTTGACCCTTCACGTCCAGGCAGTGGAGGATGAGGTCCGCCGCCGGAACTCACCCCCTGCAGCCCCCTAACCTATCTCTGTGTCCAATGATAACATTTCATCCCTCATCAAAGGACTTAAGCCCAAAAAGGCTCCGGGCGCGGATGGCATCTCAAATCAAGCCCTAAAACACTTTCCTGAGCATGTGTTAAACTTTTTATCTATTATCTTCAACGCCTGCTTCAACCTTAGTTACTTTCCCACTACGTGGAAAGAGGCAACTGTGATTGGTATTCCCAAGCCAGGCAAGCCTCTCAAACTCCCCTCCAGTCATAGCCCCATTAGCCTCCTCAAGGCCATGGGCAAGCTCTTCGAAAGAGTTATCCAAACTCGCATGAGGCGCCATCTGTTTCCCACAGACGGTGACCCTCTTATCATTCCCCATCAAATCGGTTTCCGAGAGAAACACTCATGTCCCCAACAAGTTTACCGTATTGTGGAATATATCCTCAGCGGTTTTTATCCTCGTCGTCATAAGATCATCGCGGTCTTTTTCAACATAGCTAAAGCCTTTGATAGAGTCTGGCATACAGGCCTTATCTACAAACTGTACAAAATAGGTCTCCCCGATCGTCTAGTACGTCTCGTGGCCTCTTATCTAAAGCACCTTTCGTTTTAGACACGAAGGAACGCTATCTTCACAGCGCCCCATCAAAGCTGGTGTCCCTCAGGGCTCAGTACTTGCTCCTCTGCTGTACATCCTGTTCACCAACGACATTCCCATCCCGTCGAAAGGTGTTCAGCTCTCCCTCTTCGCAGACGACACTGCTCTCTACTGTAAAGTTATCTCGCTACCTTTCATACGTAATAAGGTCCAAAAGTCAGTTGATGACCTAGGAGCTTGGTTCAAAAAATGGCGCATCGATGTGAACCCGGGGAAGAGCTCTGCCGTTCACTTCGATTATAAACGACGCCGTCTCAAAAACACTCCACCAATACGTATGCTAGGGACCCCTGTCCCCTGGCATACGTCTGCCAAATATTTAGGTGTCACTCTGGACACAAGGCTCACTTCAGGCCCCACGTCAAAAGAGTAACCCGTCACGCACGTTTTTACCTGAGTAGGCTCAACAGTATGTTGGGCCGACACAGTAATATGTCTCTCAGAAACAAGCGTACCCTTTATAAGGTCTGTATACGACCAGTCATGTCCTACGCGGGCCCCATTTTTGCCCACGCTGACCCTAAAATTATTAATGAACTCCAAATAGTTCAAAATCTTTTCTGTCGTCGAGCTGCGAACGCACCTTAGTACGTTCGTAATGCCGACCTTCATCGGGACCTAGAGCTCCCTACAATTCAACAATTTCTTAAAAAACTCTCTGAGAACTTCTTCAAAGCCTCAGAGTCGCACTCCAATCATTTTATTCGTGAGGCAGCTACTTATGCAGCCCCACTCCCCTCTCGCTATAGAGTCCGCAGGCCGAGAAACTC
Source organism: Parnassius glacialis (assembly GCA_033319125.1). Taxonomy (NCBI): domain Eukaryota; kingdom Metazoa; phylum Arthropoda; class Insecta; order Lepidoptera; family Papilionidae; genus Parnassius; species Parnassius glacialis. The sequence goes on along the minus strand of JAVANC010000005.1, from coordinate 12,353,867 downwards.
TCACCCGGACCCGCCTAATAAACTGTCAAACGACCTGAACTGCCTCCTGGCGGCTCAGGCCAACTCTAATTAAATTATTCATAATTAATTTGCCTTCGTAGGCACTCCCTCAGCGGCTCGTAGCCGCCTGTGCCCTCTTTTCCCAAAAGAGGGTCGCTTCCGATACGGCATAAGAAGCTTTAAACAGCTGGTTGCCAGTTCCCAAAGGCGGTTTTTAGCGGGTACCACTTAGGTCCCCCGGTAGGCAGTGAGTTCCGCATAACCAGAACAGATCGGCTGTCGTGGTATGCGTAATGCATTTTTCGCCTCCCTACGGGGTAGCCCTTTTCCAATTGCTTCGGGCGCAAAAAAAAATCGCTCAATACAATTCCATTGCCAAGTTCTCTGTATCACCTACTATATTTTAAGTTAGTTCAAAAGTATTAAATAAATTTATTTTTAAAAGAGTTTTTGTCTCTGCCACATAACACATTAAAAAAGTTAAAAATGTATATAAAAATAATACTGCACTGAGGCATTTTTTGTATATATAAATACACTAGAAACCGAAAATAATTAAATCTTGATGTGAATCAATTATGAAAACAATGTGAAGTCACACATTGTCATCATAATTTAAAAGTTACGAACTAATTTGTCACGCAGATGGTCATCTGTGTAATAAATAAGTCCGCCTTAGTTCCAACTAGCTACATCTTTTGAGAGTAAAATTTTAGCCCCCATTGGAACATTATTAAATTAAATTCTCGTTAAAGAATTACATTATTAAAAAAATATATAATTAGCATATAAATATTTATGTCTAATTATTATTATCTTACCGATTTTAAAAAGCCATTATTATTCCCAATAAATTTATTAAAATTATCACACTGCTATATCTGTTAAAAAATAGGTAGCCTTTCTTAAGTAAAGATGTGTATTAAGGGTTTTTTAACACTTAGTTGATTTATATTTATAGCTGGCTAATGCACAACAGTGCCTGTTGCTATGCAACAGGCACTGTTGTGCATTAATGCTGTTTTACGACTAGGAAAACATGATATTTTGATATCTACCTAGGCCGCCAAATAAATATTTTGTAGCAGACATAATTGGCCGACTTCATAAGAACAGGCGCTAAACCCGTCTGGTATTAAAACTTCATTAGGAGAAGGTGTGTTGACACTTACTTATGAGAACAAATTACTAAGTGGTTGGCCCTTTCTATCCCTAACGTTTACTGTCGCCGAGCAGCATAATAAGAGACTGTAAAGTATTGTAAGTATTTGTTATTTAGAGATGTAATGGTTTATGTATACTTCTTTGTTTAAGGTTGACTGCAAGTGCAATAGGCTTCAATACCCACTTAATTAGTTGAAGAGTTAGTTCTTTTGTCACAGTTATGTTACGTAAATACTAAGTCAAAAAATCTGTAACCTATATACAATAAATATGTTGGGTCTTTTCACTCTTCACTCATTGTATGAAACATAATATACACTGATATATTATAGTCATATACGAGTATATAAAAAAAATTACGTGGTTTTTCACTGAAGTCCTAAACGGCCCAATTTTTATGTGTATTTGAGTTGGTCCCTGAATGGTTCAGATTCACAATTAGACCTGGTAGGTGGCGCTGTTTTCATGATTCAGATATCACCCGTGCAAAGCCTGAGCGAATCTGTAGAAACCTATAAGTATTTGTCACAATCCGTGAAAATGTTTGCTCACTGCCAGACAGTTGTGGAATTTAGCAATAAACTTTTTGTTATTATTATTAAGTAGCTGTATTATGGCTGCAGAACTTAGACCATACAACCAAATGTGTTTGGTATAAGCCGCAGAAATAATTTATCTCCTATGACCGGGAACTAACCACGCTCTCACATCATGGCAGCCTATGATGGCAGCATAAGGGACCAGTAACACTTTTTACTAGTAACGAGGGCAAGGCTTGCCATCTTAATCATCAAGGGGGACAACGAATCTGCATTTCATTCCGATGAATAATCGTCAGTCATCAGTGATGACGGAAGTAGGTATACTCGTATGTGGGCCACAGCCAACTTTCCAGCTGTACTATGTGCTCGTTTGTCACAGTTGTATAAAAAACACGTATACGTCCGATGCGACATGCGGAACCAATCGAAATGATTCCATTATTTTCAATTTATTTTTTGAACGGCCGAGACGAAGTAAAAACAAGGCCTGGTAAAACTGATTAGTAAAGCAGAGACTGGCTGGCGGGCTTCCAATTGTACCGGCTGTTAGAATAATACAACCTTGTTATTTTTTGCTCCTCGTATCCCTAGATAAAATAAAAAGAGCTTTACAGTTTTATGTTCTTAATGAATGTATTTTGTGGCTATTTTAATTACATTAACGCTACAATACAACAGATTGTAAAGTTTATTTCGCTATGTATTACTATGTAAAAATATCATGATTATAAAGCCGTGGGTATCTTTATTTATTTCAATTATAAACATTTTATATACGATTTTTTATTTCTATAATCTGAGAGACTGTAAAGTATATTTCGTGATGTATTACTTTGTAACAATACCATGACTATAAAGCGGTGGGTTTCAATATTTATTTCAATTATAAACATTTTATATAGGATTCTATATTTCTATAATCTGTCCTGTTATGTTCCTTCAAACAGTATCCTTTCAGTGAATATGTGTTATATGTGTATATAAGTATGTGTGTTGTGTATGTATATCACTTTCCTTTATAAATTTATAATTTAAAATAAATTAAGTACCAGCTTTCATATAAAAAAATAATCATCGAAATCGGTTAACCCAGTAAAAAGTTATGAGGTAACTAACACACATAAAAAAAATAAAGTCGAATTGAGTACCGTCTCCTTTTTGGAAGTCGGCAGAAAAGGAGACGGTACTCAATTCGATGATTCTTTTTTTATATGAAAGCTGATACATCTCGTGTGGTCCCATATAAATTTCATCAAGGTCAGTTTTTGAGTAATTCTTAATAACTCATATTGAAGTCGGCTGTAAAAAAAATTTAATTTTAAATTATTGGAAGTCGGCAGAAAATATTATGTAATTTCATGTATGTCAAAAAACAGAAAACATTATAATTATAACTGTTGGAACACTACTGGGTTTTATGACACTTCAGCCGTCCCTCTGAGTTACGTTTACCGTTACAGCTATTAAGGTCCACTGAATATAGGCCTCCTCCATAGGTTGCGCCATAGGGAGGATATTTGCCATAGTTGACAAGCTTGGCGAGTGGGTTTATAATGACAGTTTTTTTAGCCTTTAATATGAATTATTAGGTTTATGATAATAACTGAGAACAGGATTAATAGACAGCTAGATTCTCATCGGTCCCCAGAACAGGCTGGATTTAGACTGGGCTTATTCACAACCGGCCACCTGCACGCTGTGAATCAAACCATTGAGAAACATACAGAGTATCAACTTCCTTTATATCGGGCCTTTGTCGACTACTCTAAAGCATTCGATAGTATAACACATTACTATATTTTCAATGCCTTACAAAATCAAAACATAGAAACCACTTACATACACTTAAAAATATTTATAATAACAGTACGGCAACAATAAAATTGAATACCATAGGGCCTTCTTTCCCTATTCTAAAAGGAGTTAAGCACGGCGACTCGTTATCGCCAAAATTCTTCACTGACACTATAGAAGAATTATTTCGGAAACTGGCAGACAGTTGGCTCGAGAAAGGCATCAAGATCGGATCAAAGAGGTTAAGCAATTTTAGATTTGCTGATAACATTATTCTCCACGCATCCTCGGCTAACAAACTGGGAGAAATGCTCAACGAGCTTCGAACAGCTAGCCTGGAGGTTGGAGAATATGGAAAAGACCAAGTTAATGACAAACCATGTCAACACAGGATACATAAATATGACGTGGAGGTTAAATATGTTCATGAATATGTTTATTTGGGCAAAATAATCTCATTCCAGACGAGGCGGGAAAAATAGATCGCCCGACAAACAGATAACGCCTGGAAGGAACAACTGTTTGTTTGGCCTACAAATAATTGTTCCTTGTCCGGATTATTTGTGCAATTAATGTACTTTATTAATGTACATCGTCTAAACAAACAGCAAACAATCCTGCTGTGGGGTAATATAATTAAAATAGAAATAAAAGAATAATAAAAATAAATGAGTTATAGTAAAAAACTACTGTTTACACGTTTCTACAAATGTATCTCATCAATCACTGTCCTAAAACTAAGATAATAAAAATAGGCGAGTTCTAGATTGTTATGGTACTTTTTGAAGTGAAAACTTCTTTAAGCACGTTGGACACTGCAGGGATGGGGAAAAAGCACTGCACTGGCGTGACCGCCACGCTCAGACTCATAACATTAGTGAAAGTAATATTGAAAATCCAATTGATTCGATTTTATAAAACTGATATTATGTATTTATAAATTTGTTAATGTTATATATGTAGATAAAAGTCCCCAAAAATAATGTTTACAAGTATGGGAAGCTAAGAAGTTTTCACTTCTGACGTGCACTCCTACGACTGAGCGTTTGTTAATAGATTAGGGTGCGAATAGCGCACACAGTCCTACTGATGGAAAGTAAATGCCATAGACATCTACATTAATCCTCGATTAAAAATTAAAATGCAGATGCGTAGTCACCTCTGAGGACTAAGCTAGAATAACACAATTCCACTAAAAAGGGTCTCCGGTTCTCTTCACTCATCATACGAAACACAGAATTAAGCTACATACTGGTTACTCACTGTCTCAAAAAAAAACCTCTGTCCTGGGAAGAACCAGCAAGAAACCCAGCGGGACTTTTATTTAAAATAGCAGCTTACATTCATATATTATGTTACACAATTAACAACACAACAAGTTAGAAATAGTTTGGTAGCGATCACCTCATTCCCAGGGGTTATTATCATCCATAAATTTCTTAATATTATAATAGTCCTTTTTATACAAACTTAGTTTAATAAAGTCTTGGAACGTTGAGCGCATCAAATTTTGTTAATTTTCTGGTATTTTGTTGTAAAAGCGTATACATCGCCCCAAGAATGAATTACTGACTAGGAGGAGTCGAGTAAATGCTACTACTATTCTGTGTCTTTTTCTATTATTTACAGAACGAATATCACTTATTTTTGTAAAACTACTTTTATTTTTTATACGTACATTATAATTTCTAATCTTTTTTACAGCATATTATGCTGCAGAACTAAGTCTGCAAGTTTCGATATATGGGCGCTCCATGGAAGCTTTACGTCTAGTGTGATTCCAAGAAAAATGGTGGTATCGACAAGACTCAGTTCCTTCCCATTTAAAATTACATTAGTATTTAATTGTTTGACATTTGGAGTCATGAGTATCATACTTTTCGTTTTAGTGACATTTAAATGCAAATTATTAACATTGAACCAATTTACTAATTTAGATATAACATTATTTACTTCGTCATATTTTAGTAATTTTCATCTTAATTTGAAAATTAAAGAAGTCTCCTCAGCAAATAATAACATATCATGGTTATCCCATACTATATAAAGTTTAGGTATTTAAATTCATTAATGTGTACAAGAAAGAGAAAGCGGCCGAGAATTGTGTCTTGCGGCATGCCCATGTGTACCATCGACCCGGAAGAGCTCATACTGTTAATGACAACTTTTTGCGTTCTGATACTTTAATTTGTTACACCGTATTGTTGAAGTTTTCTGATTAATGTTTCATAGTGAACACAACTGAAGGCCTTGGATAGGTCACAAAATATTCCCAAAGTGTCCTGTGAATTCTCCTATGCTGCAATATTCTGTGAGCCATATATGCTACAACCATAATATAGCTGCATATTACTTTCTTTGTCTTTATTTTTGATGATAAGGTAATTTGTCATTTGTACGTGAAAAACATTTCTTTGTGACACGTGAAAAACATAATTGGCGGATATGTAATAAATGTCATTAAATTGATTCCTTTTGTCTTAATTTCTACAAACCATCTGAAAGAGCAGAACAACGTCTGCTGATTCAGTTAGTTAATATACAGAAACGTGAAATCCGAGTACAAAGTACTCTTGATAGTAAATAAATGTCGTGTAGATGTTAAACCTAATCTTTTAACAAATGAGAATCATAATCCAGGTTCGATGTCACTAATGAAGGCTAGAATGGTATATCTCGTCACCAGTAAACCAGTTCTCATCAATCACCATACTGAACATAACAGTACTATGCTGGTAATTTTTGCAGCCTGTAAGGATTTCTGTGTGTTGTAGCTTGGCTCTAATATTAAATGTATCCTATGTGTTAATTCATCCAGAAATTCAAAATGTGGATAAATTTTAACCTTTGTTATTTTTAAATTACTTTTGTTACTAAATTCACCTAAATTGTTATTGCGTGATTGAGTAGATAACAAACATCCAAACAACTTTATAAACTTCTATGTGTATGATGTAAGTAAAGTTTATTGCATCTAATTGAGGGTGGCATCATTGCTGTTTGTATTATTTATTCGTTAGGAGAAAAATAAAAATGTAATTAAAATTGTTACTTTTCGATTTCTTTTTTTATAGAAAAAGGGTCTATTTATTTATTTATTTATGTATTTATTTAGATAGATACACCATCGACGATATCAACGTGCATTGTTACGAACAAAATACATTTTTTAGACAAAGGATATGCCTTTACAGGTGTATACATCCTTAAATGAAAAAAAAAAACTAAACAACATACATATAAACTCTAAACAAACACAAATCAAACTAATTGAGTTATTGCACCAAATCCAGTAAAAAAAATTGCAATAAATAATAGTTTAGAATCATTAATCGGGCAAGGTAGGTTAGTAAGTATTTACATGTATAGTCCATCCATGATAATAAATGGATGCTGTGGCCCATAGACATCTACATTTATGCTCTATCAAGAATCTAAATGCAGATACGTTGTCACCACCGAGGACTAAGAAAAACGAAGCATCGTTTCCAGTAAAAATTGTATACGGTTCTCTACATTAACCATACGAAACACAGCAGCATTAAGTTGCTATTTTACGCTGGTATCGTGATCCTTTCCCGGTCAAGCCAAACTATTCGTGCTACAACCATAATATATCTGCAGCGTGGTTTTACTATGTACTTATTGGGTACAGAAAAAAATGTAAAAGTAATTAAGGTAGATACTTTACTATTTATTAATAACTTTTATGAATTTGTCACTATAAAGAACGATGTAAATTCCTGGATGTAAGTTTCTACACTGTCTGAAAAAATCAATACTTTAACGAACTAAGCTACCATAGCAACCAACTAACAGCCCCAATAACACCAAGGAGAAGATTAATCGTCTGACAGTTGCACGAAACGGACACAGTATAAGGTGCTACTAAATAGTGCGAGCTTTTTGGGGCGTTCTACCAATAAAATGGTAGTAGTATCAATTTTACCGTACCGATAAAATATGGTCTGATTTAAAATGGTATTTTTATAGGATAATAGTAACAAGCGAGCACACAGTCCACCTGATAGCAAATGGTTGCCGTGGCCTATAGACATCTACATCTATTCTCATTTGCGAATAAATGCAGATGCATTGTCAACCGTGAGGACTAAGATGGTATACCTATTTTCCAGTGAAAAGGGTATTTGAAAAAATATTTTAGAATGAGTTACAGGCAAAAAACAAACCTACATGACCATAAGTAGTTACAATGCTTTAAAGAAAACATTATCTATGCTCTTCCTTTTCTTGAGGTTAAAAGGGAATGTCTCATTTTCACATGTGGAGTCCCCAGCTTTGTCAATCGTAAAAAAAAAATTAAAAATAAGAAAAAAAATGAAGCGTAGAAGCAATGCAATAACATATGTACATACATTTTTGATAATATAATCCCGATCACTAGTAAAGGTCTGGACATGGACAGTAGATTTTGGCAATTTTGAGAATGATGAAAAAGAAGAAAAATATAATATAATAATTAATAAAATTAAATAAAAAAATAAGAAGAATAGCTGTTTTAAAGGATATTCCTCTATATCATCATAATTATTGTAAGAGTGTATACTTAACCTGATTCTCTTTGAACTGTCCAATATAAAAACCAAATTTCTAATCTCTAAAAAATTTTCAATATGAAATAAGCAGTGCCTTTGTGCAAAAATATCTTTCTATTTAATTTATAAAAATAATACTTTGTGTGTTCATCAATTTTTAAATAAATAATAACTAAAAGGCAATCACTAAAAAAACTTTGATTTACTAATAATTTTTAGTTCAGAATATAATTCCTAAAAGTTTTTGTAAAAAAAGTAACTAAACATCTAAGTACCTATGTAACACCTAACTAAAAATAAATAGTATGTTGACGTTGATTTTTCACCTGAAATTTAACCATATATTTTTTATATGATTATATATCTGCATTGATTACACTATTAAAACCAAGTTTCCTGGGGTTTGCTTCAGTCATGGTTCAACAGGCTCTAATAGAATTCTGTCAACTATAGGAATATTGATAACATAATACGTAGGGGTATCTGATGCAAAGCTTCCTGCTCGCAAATGGCGCAAACAATTTATCACTAGACAATGCCACTGCAAATGCATTGTTGAGAAAATTTAACGATTTTGTCTTGCTTCAATGTAAATTGTTTTAAATCATACATATATTACGCAAGTATTTGGTTATTATTTATATCTTTGTATAATTTAAAAATGTTCCTTAGAATTTTATAACATTCTTAAAATTAAAACTTTAAGAAAATTAATAGTAAGAAGAAAAAAATGTAAAAGATTTCTTTGTTTCTCGACGCTGGAAATTAATATTTCATTTAACAAACTTCTTTATTTATCTAATACCGTTTAAAAGTTCCATTCCTTTAATAGGACTGAACGTGTAGAAAGACAATTTGTAGGTGATACAATAAAACTGGGTTATGAAATAAAAATGAAAAAGTCCCATATGTAAAGATAATATGTTTTTTTAAATCAACTTTACTAAATAAAGGTGCCTTGCATTGACGGCATAAAGCAACTATTCTAGGTCATACCGTGAGTATAGTTAAACACGACAGAAGGAAAGAGAGCAGCAGCTTTGTATCATATGATTTTAATGATAAAAAACTGCGGTTGATCGTTCGCCCAATATGCAATAGAAACATGTATCGAAAAATGTGTATTCTAAGTTTTTTTTAAATATATTTCTTGCGACGACGTCATTGTGCGGTCATTGTTATTATTATTATTACAGGCTTTTATAATTCCTTAAGTATACATAGTCCCTTTATATTATTAATTGTTAGTAATATTTAAAAATATTAACTACATTCTTTTTCGTTATTAGCTAGGTTGAGTATCCACGGGTCAGCTTATAATTACCATGCATGCCGGTCAGACCTTTAATATTGTCGAGAAGGGTAATAACAGACACGTGTCATACTTGTGAGCAGAAACCTGTTCACAAGTATTTTTTTTTATAGGATAACGGTGACAAACGAGCACACAGTCCACCTGATGGTAAGTGGTTGCTGCGGCCCATAGACATCTACATCAATCCTCTATTACAAATCAAAATGTAGATGCGTTGTCACCCGTGAGGACTAAGATGGAATGCCTCATTTCCAGTAAAAAGGGCCTCCGGCCACCTGCACTCACCAAGCGAAACGCAGAGGTAAACCTCTACTTCACGCTGGTTTTCTGTGACGTCGTGGTACCACCCCGGTTCGAGCCGGCCCATCCGTGCGACAGCAAAAGCTGCCGCGTGGCTCTACCACTGTTAAAAGTATGTAACGTATGTATGACACGCGTCAGATCAACCTCACTAAGCAGAACTGCTTGGTCTTATATGCGATGCACATCTTCACCTCAATTGTTCATTAAACTGATTAAAATCCAGTGCTGGTCATTCCCCTATATTGTCTCAAAGGAAGAATATTAGCCATACTTGCCTTTCTTGGTATTTTCTTACGCTGCCTTACCACGACAATTTATAATTATAATTGAAATATTATATCAAATATTTTATACAACTTACTCACAGTAGTACAGAGAGTAAATATCTTTAGTGGAGAGAGAATATACTGTTACTGTGCTTGCGTTTTCCCCTAATAACTCAAACAATTTGTCAATGGACAACGCCAATACAATTGCATGTCGTAACAACTGAGGTCTGGACTAAAATATCTTAATTTTACTTATTTTATACGATAGGCGGCAAACGAGCATACGGCTCACCTGATGTTAATGACTACCGCCAACCATCGCATATATTGCAGGTGCGTTGCCAACCTATTAAAAAGGAGTACGCTCTCTTCTTGAAGGTTCTCAAGTCGTATCTCTCCTGAAAAATCGCCGGTGGTAAGCTATTCCATAGAGAGATCTTACGCAGAAGAAAACTCTTAATGAAATGTACAGTGGTGGACTGCCAAGCATCCAGATGGTGTGGGTGGTAATCGGAAATTTTGCCACGATTTACGTTCGTGAAATTTCGCAGCTGGGATTAATCCGAACAATTCCTCAGAACACTCCCCGTGGTAAATGCGAAAGAAAATGCAAAGGGATGCAACATCTGTTCGCAGCGCCAGTGAATCATATTATATGTTATTTATGTTTAATTATCGAAGCCAGCCTCAGGTTAAAATTATAGTAGAGGGTTCTGCGGATATACTTTTAATAGAAGTAGGGATGACAACCGAAAACACAGTTCTATCCTATTGTTAAGTAGATCCTGGGGCCCTAATTAATAATTCTAGCATTGTTTAAGGTCAATATTTTAATGCGTTGTCAAATTAGGACTAAGATGGAATGCCTTTACAGAAATGAGTTTTCAGTTCTCTTCACTCACCAACTCACCATACACAACATTATGCATCATTATGCTTCACGCTGGTCCTTCCTAGTTTGACACACTAGATTGAGTTAAGCTTAGAAGGAACATCCATAATAAAGCTGCAGCGTGGCTCTGCAATGTATAAATTTACTAAGAACAAAATATATAACATAGACAATAGACAATGACTACTTGAAAATTTAATGTGTTTTGATCCTAATACGAACACATACTCATTGTTACCTGATAAGAGCTTAGATTTCGACTTTGCCATTGTGATTGGTTAATAAAGTGAGAAGAAACAAAAAGTTATAAAGTCAAATTTATAAGAAACTCTAAAATATTTATATGTAACGTCATATTACGTCCCATAATGGCCTGAATCTTGTAGTTCCTATGTTTATGTGGAATAAATCTATAAATTATAAAAGTTAATATATTATTTAAATAGTAATAAGTTTATTATTTAATATAACAAAATGCTATATCAAAATTAGTGAGACTTATTCATAAACTGCCGCTTACAAGGTAAATGAAATGTAGGACGCCCACTGGATAGACGAAGCGTCGATTAGTGTAAGGCGGCAGGCAGGAACTGGATGCGTAAATCCTAAGATCTTAGTCGAGTGGTTGACTTCCATAGGCATATAGGTTTTGTCTTTAGAGAATAAGTTGCCAGGATCTGTCTTTCCATAGGAGTACAATGTGGGTGTCTGCAAGGCAAGTGTGCACTTATCATCGGATGGGATTGTACTTAAGCACTGACTAAGAATAGTAAAAACAACACTTAATAACTGCTCTAATTCTATAAAATCACTACTTACATTGCCACAAAAAAAAGCTTTGTTCAGATGTCATACCACTCGTACAGTGGATTTTATAAAATTAGTATTGAGTTTTACCGCAACGCGTAACTTTCAGTGATTTTTTTTATAGAATAGGGGGCAAACGAGCATGCGGCTCACCTGATGGTAAGTGACTACCGCCGCCCATGAACAACCGCAACACCAGGGGAATTGCAGATGCATTGCCGGCCTTTTAGAAAGGTGTAAGCTCTTTTCTTGATGGTTCCTAAGTCGTATCGGTCCAGAAAATTCGCTGATGGTAATTGATTCCACAAGGAAGTTGTGTGAGGGAGAAAACTTCTTCTAAATCGCACAGCGGTGGACCGCCAATCATTCAGATGGTATGGATGGTAACGCGAGTTTTGTCGCGATGTGCGATGGTGAAATTGAGCGGCTGGAATTAGTCCGAACAATTCCTCAGAGCACTCCCCGTGATAGATGCGATAAAATACGCAAAGAGATGCAACATCTCTACGCAGTGCCAGTGTATCGAGACGATTAGAAAGAACTCGGTCGTCGACGATTTGAATCGCTCTGCGCTGGATGCGGTCAAGTGGAAGGAGCTGGCACTGGGGTGCCCCGGCCCAGAGATAAAAACAGTATTCCATATGGGGCTGAACTTGCGTTTTGTAAAGTTGCAAGCGATGTGCCGATGTGATATTTATTTCTATACACGCCCTATAAAAACTATCATATTAAAGTAAGTTTTTCTTTTCATTTTTTTTAGAGCTAATGTTGAACAATAAGTAATATTTAAACCAGCTCGAATATTTGGCTTGGTTCCAACTATCCTGACTGCTAGAATAATGTACGTTATTACATTTTAGCCTTGATGCAAATATGAAGGTTATGTACATTGACATTTAAAACGTTCTGACTTCGTTCGTAAAATATTACTGCAACTTTAATATTTATATTTTTAAGGAATTTACGGATTTAAAAATATTTAAATATAATTGCTACTTTATTCCTGTTAAAATTTTAATTTGAAATGTAATCAATTCCATCAAAAGCTTCATAATTAAGCCTAATCGTGATGACTTAGGTGAATAATTTTTCCAATGGTGAGAAACAATGTTTTTTGAAGTCGAGAGGCAAAAATAAGATATAATAAACACATTATCTACGGTTTGAAGCTAAACAAATACATTTTAAAGATTGGTGCACAAAATTATCTTAAGCAAACGAATGAAAATATTTAGATTACATTGAAATATAAATATTATTTATTTATAAGTAATTGAAAATACAATTTCAATTGAAAACTATAAATAAAGAAACTGGACATGTATATTTGTGCGATGCTCTTGTGGCTGCTGAATATTGTTTCTGGTGTGTAAACGAGTCTATGCGTCTATGGTTTTTTTATAATGGTTACAATCGAAAACTCAGTAACTGGTAACAAGGCTTTTTATCATAGGCTTTCGGACGATAAACCCATATATTGAAAGATTAAATTTGCCACAGTAGATGAATGTTTGATTGTTAAACCTAATCATGTAAGCAAACAAAACTCTCATTTCCTTTGTGCAATTTTGTCGAAACAATTCGCTTTTTCACGGCGAACAAATGCGACAACAAAATAAATTCAATTGTAATGTTTGGAAAAGTGTATTGCCGGATTTATTAAAACACGTATATGTAACAAGGTAACACAAAATTCTACTTCAAATAAATTGTTACTGTAGCTTAAATTCTAATTTCATCTGAATTATATATCTGCATATAAAACATGAGTTTTAAGCAGAGTTTGTTTGGGACACAGGGACGAAGCCAATATTATTTTAAGTTTTTCATCTGATTATCAGTGCGACTGTCTGTTTACAACCGATGAACTAAGGCCTCTCTATAGATTGCCTTATAGGAGGGCTATTTGCCAAAGTTGTCAAGCTTGGCCGGCGGTTTAGAAACAGCATTTTTTACTATTTTATTCGTAATGATAATAAAAAAGAAGATAGACGGTATCGTATAGTATCGCATCATCTTTGCTGTAACAACTGAAAATAATAAAAAAATTACAGTTAACAATCTTACGGCCAAACTTGGCAACTATTGCAAATATCCTCCCTTGGACGAAAGAATAAATATATGAAAATTGAAAAAAGAAGTATTTTATGTTAATATTACAACGACGATTATAATATAATGCTGACGTGGAGGAGCTACGTTGCACCTATATGTCATGGCTGCAGCACGAATGCAAAGAGAATATAATCACGACGTTTATACGTTGCAAGAATGATTCAGCTCCAACGGGGTCGGGCCACGCTCTCACAGAACTCTAGCGTCAAACAATATAATAATTCCGCAGTATTTTGTATGGTGATTATAGATAACCGGAGACTTCTTTATCTTCAGGGGCGACAACGCATCTGATATGATAAATTTAGATGTGTATGGATCATGGCAAACACAGGGCAGGGCTAGCACAGGCAGGAGACAATTTTATCCATGGGGATAGGAGAAAATGTTTATACCCTCGCTTAGTTTTATCCACCCTTTGATCATGGACACACCAGTGGATATAATATCCACAGTAGATAAAATTGGAGATAAACGATATTCATAAAAAAATCTATCTAAGTGTATTAGATAATGAATATAAACTTAAGCCCACGTCCAATAAACTAGGATAAAATTGTCCATTTCAAATGTTAAAAAAGCATAATTATTTTTTTTTCTTTCATTTGACTCCATTCTACGGACGGGAACATATGTCTACTCGTTATATCAAACGGGGATATACTTCTTGCCGTTGGCGTGCTTTGGCATAAGGACAAGATAATTTTATCTATTATTAGTGGATATAATTGGTGGATAAATTTTTTGTCCCCAGCCCATGCTAGCCGTGGTGGTTTGTTTTTCAGTGGATTTAATAAGGCTAAGGAAGAAAAATAAATTATTTTATGTAATAAAAAGTAAGTACAGAAAATGGGCAAAATATAATATGGATTTTATCTCAAGTTATAAGTCGTAATTTTATGTGTAATTACGTGTAAGAGGTTCACTGTGGTATCTTTGGACCAAAGCCAAGGCTATGGGCGACATCTTTTCATTAGATCTGATTAAGCCACAAAACATTGTAATTTTTAAATGCCTTTTAGTGAAACTTTTTCTATTTATAACTTTACGTGTGTTGTTTTATATAACAAATCATATGTAATAGAAATTAAAAGAAATGAAAACGTAAAGATTTTTTTTAATTTTACCTATGATACGTATTAGCCCTTAATTATTTATTTTATTAATATGGCGAATGTATACTTATAACTTTTTATAAAATTATCATAAAATTAAATTAAATTATTGTTCTTTTTCAAATCAAACCGTAAAATTTGTTTGTAAGACATGGGCCTCCTTTGTTGTGTAATAACTAAATTTTGTAAGCAGATAAGTATAATCACAGTACCATGCTTCTCGCACCTTACAAAATGCTCCTCGTCTCCTTTTTTTCTAGATATTTTACATCTTTACCCCAAACAAGATAGGTATAACGTCATGTGTCAGACGCCATGAAATATTTTAGGCATTTTCCATATTCACCTCCGCCACTCAGGAGAATAAATAAGATGGTGGATTATTACGCCCTTTCTGCACGTTTTAAGTTGTAAATTTTTTAACAAAACCTAAATAGGTTTATATATATATATTAGGTTTATTATAAAAGGTATTTTCAACGTTAGATAACTGTAATAAAAGAGACCGACTATAAACTAACATTTACAACATTATAAACCTGAAAGGGATAATAATTTTACCATACGTGACTTTTCGACCTGCGCTTGTTGAAGCAGTTTCATTAATTATTAAATGTATCTAAAATGGCAATCAAAATTAAGTGCAGTCGAAATATAAATTATGCTGCAAGTTTTAATGATGTTTGTTCACCTAGTTATTTTTTTCTAACAGCCATTTAAAAAATACAGATTATATGGGATCTTTTGCCTACGTTATCAGGTGTAAGCAATCTGTAGCACAAACGAATTCATTTATGTTCGTTAGTTTGTGAACTGCGTAAATGTGTCTACTGTGTTAAGAGAATTTGTGGTATTCGCCTTTCTAGACGTCGCTCTGTCATAATTATGGTTATTTCAAAACTGTTATTGATAAACAAATGGAATACAATATAGATATTTTTCATTAGATTAGATTTAATTAGATTTGTGGACATTAAATAGATTTATAATTATTTTACAAAATAACAGTTATTAAAAGTATTTTTTAAATTACTTAATGGTAGCCAACACTTAGTAAGATTTTTAAAAACAATTTTTCTTGATCAAATGTTAAATTTCTTTAATATTAATAATTTACTTCATAAAAATCAATTTGGTTTCACAAGGGGTCGATTGACAACTGATGCCGGTGTTGAGCTGATTAAATATATCTTTAATGCTTGGGAGAATTCACAGGATGCTTTGGGTATATTTTGTGACCTATCCAAGGCCCTCGATTGTGTTCACCATGAAACATTAATCAGGAAACTTCAACACTACGGTGTAAGAAGTGATGCTCTTAAATTAATTATTTCATTTCATTTTTTCATTAAGTAAGAGAACGCAAAAAGTTGTCATTAAAAGTATGAGCTCTTCCGGGTCGATGGTACAAATGGGCGTGCCTCAAGGCTCAATTCTCGGCCTCTTTCTGTTTCTTGTATACATTAATCACTTACCTTACATAGTAGGGGATAACCGTGATATAGTATTATTTGCAGATGACACTTCTTTAATTTTCAAATTAAGTCGACAATTGCTAAAATATGACGAAGAAAATAATGCTATATCTAAATTAGTAAATTGGTTCAATGTTAATAATTTGCATTTAAATGGCACTAAAACGAAATGTATAAAATTTATGACTCCAAATGTCAAACAAATAAATACTAATTTTATTTTAAACGGGGAGAAACTGAATCTTGTATGTACCAACTTTTTTTTTGGAATCACACTAGACGCGAAGCTGCAATGGAGCCCCCATATATCAAAACTAGCAAGCTGACTTAGTTCTGCAGCATATTCTGTAAAAATAGTTAGAAGTCTAACCAGTGTTGAAACAGCTAGACTTTACTTCAGCTATTTCCATAGCATAATGTCGTATGGTATTTTGCTATGGAGACATGCAGCTGACACTGAAATTATATTTGTTTTACAGAAGAGGGCCATAAGAGCACTTTATTTTTTAAAGCCTAAAGAGTCGCTGCGACAAAAATTTAAGGAAATTAATATACTAACTTTGGCCTCTCAATACATTTATGAAAATGTAATGTACGTACACATAAATTAAAGTAGTTTTTACAAAAATAAGTGATATTCATTCTGTAAATACTATGAACAGGCACAAACTAGTAGTACCAGTTACTCAACTCCATCTAGTCAGTAATTCATTCTTGGGCGATGTATACGCTTTTACAACAAAATTAAAGAAAATATACAAAATTTGATCTGCTCAAAGTTCAAAAACTTTATTAAATTAAGTTTGTATAAAAAGGGTTATTATAATATTAAAGAATTTATGGACAATAATAACCCCTGGAAATGAGGTGATTGCTACCAAGCTATTTCTAATTTGTTGTGTAACATACATGATTGTAAGCTGTTATTTAAAAAAAAATCCCGCTGGGTTTCTTGCTGGTTCTTTCCAGGACAGAGGTTTTTTTTTCGAACCAATGGTAATCAAACAAAAGAGTGACTTTCTATAAGTATTATTTATAATCTATATTGAATGAAAAGTTTCTGTTTCTTTAGAAAAATACTTCTTTCCAAGTAAAAGGTAGGAAAATAAACCTTGGATGTTTCTTCATTATTATTTCATTACTTGAATTGTAAATCTATTACATACAATAAAAGCCCAATGCTTAACTTAGGTCACTCGAAAGCTGGATAGATGTTACTTCCCATCTCCAGTTTCAGTTTTCATATTTTGCCTTTTACAACACCAATGGGACGTTAAGGAATAGTGGATATTTTAACACCACACAGTAAATGGTATTTATAAATTATATTAATACTAATATATTAAAAAAAAACTGAATTAGAAAAAGCTTGGTAGCGGTTATAAATTTACATTTTATCATTAAATCTGGGAGTGACGTTCGTGTATTAGTTATTGCATGCCTTTAGAGCAAAGCGCGTAGGTATGTTATACTGGCGTCTAAAAATCAAAATACCAACGTTTTGTCGCATAAAATCCAACCAAATGTGATACTTTCTTGACCAAGGTTATTATTTTTATAATCACAGATTTTTATTACAATATTTTGTCGCTAAAAGTACGAAGGATTTATATATAAATATACTTAGACGTACCAGCAGACGAAGTGTAGAGCGTCCTCCCACTAGATTGGATTAACGACCTGGTAAGACATGCAGATAGTCAATCGATGCAGGTGACTCGTGACCGTGCTTTGTTGCATTCTTGGGGGAGACATATCTGCAGTGGACTTGTGAAGGGCTGTAATGTTGATGTTGATGATGATACGCCTTGAACTTTATGGAGTAATCTGAAGGTGTACTTCGGTGAATGCTACTAAAACTCCTCGAAGAGTAGAACTAGATGTACCGAGTTTGGCCTCGTTTTGTTAGGTATGATGAGACCTTACCTCTGGACTTGATAGAATGACCTGACAGTGT
The DNA here is from genome assembly GCA_033319125.1 of Parnassius glacialis. NCBI lineage: Eukaryota > Metazoa > Arthropoda > Insecta > Lepidoptera > Papilionidae > Parnassius > Parnassius glacialis. The sequence goes on along the minus strand of JAVANC010000005.1, from coordinate 12,335,563 downwards.
TCTTCAGTGAATGCTACTGGATCTTCTCGAAGAGTAAAACTAGGTGTGCCGAGTTTGGCCTCCTATTGTTAATTATGCTAAGAATTTATCTCAGGACTTGATAGAATGACCTGAAAGTGTACTTCGGTGTATGCTACTGGAACTCCTCGCAGAGAACTAAGTGTGCCAAATTTGGCCTCGTTTTGTTTGAATAGAACTTGATAGAATGATCTGAAGGTGTACTTTAATGACTGCTACTGGAACTCCTCGAAGAGGAGAATTAGGTGTCCCAAGTTATAATCGTTTTGTTAGTAATGAATAGACCTTACCTCCACACTTGACGGAATGACTTGAAGGTGTACTTCGGTGACTGCTACTGGAACTCTTTGGCAAAGAGGACTACAATTTACATTTTTTTTTAATTTTTTTCAAGATCATTATGCAAGAGCATTATTATTCGTTCACATTTGGATTTTCTAAGCTTTTTTTTAAATTGAAATCTGACATAAAATTATCGGAAAATTTAAAGTATATTAATAGTTTTAAGGTTTTTAGTGAAAGTTAGTGCGTACCTAAACTACTTTAAAAATTATTAAAATAATATACGTGAGAGAGAGTAGTATAGTTGTAACACGAATGGATCGGCTCGACCGCGGAAGGACCACGCTCTCACAGAATACCAGCATAAAATAGCAGGTTAACACTGCTGTGTTTCGTATGGTGAGTGTAGAGAATCGGAGACCCTTTTTCGGATAGACTGTGTGCTCGTTTGTCACCCTATCCTATAAAAGATAACGTTTAATCATGTTATAAGTTACTTCTTTAATGCGCTTAAAACACGCACAATTGGATTTACTAATAGTTTTGTTATGCGGTAACCTTCAAATTGTCCTACTGATGATATAAATAAATGTTGCCATAGGGCTACTCGGTGCCATATTATTTAAGCCATTTTTTTTCAATTGCATGGAATTACCGAAGCACAGAAAGCTGTATACGAGCTGTATGGAAGTTCGTTTTTATACTAGAGGTTGTATTTTCTGGCTGTATAAAGTTCTTAAAAGTAAAAAATTGGCACAAATTATGCAGCTTTATGCGTTAGTAGCGATGTACAGTAGCTGTATTAGAATAAAAAAGGCTGTATAAATGCTGTATTACAGCTGTTATTTGGTTTGCAAAGAAACTATTACACTTCAGATATTGTCTTATAACTACTCAACCGTCCACGGTAACTACAGTCCCCAAAAACAATTATTGCCTCACATATCTAGTTACCAAACGACATATTTGGGTTTAAACGTGGACATCGCAAAAGATAGCTGTTATTAATACAGTAAAAATTATAGATGGTGCTATATGAAATTTGTCATATGTGAAAGTGAATTTTATCTGTACAATAGTAACAAAATATTTAGAAAAAAAAGTTAAAATTAAATTTCGCCATTAATGTTTGTGGAATGTCAACGTGTGAGTAATTCGATCAGAAATGTGATAACTTTTCTGTTTTTATACGTTATTTCTAATGTTATTTTACATCAAACTAATTGTGAAGATATTTTCTTAAGTAAATATGTATCATTACGACAATTCCAAAAAGTTTTCATATAATAATTTAGATCTAAATTTTAATCACTATGCGCGATCATCGTTTATTGATTATACTATGTTGTTTAACTGTATTCTAATCGGTGTTTTTGTGTTAAATGAATGCTAAATACAAAATAATGATTCACTATTAACACGTTGATAGCAATTTATAAACGAAATATCTGTTGAGATGTGTCTAGAAATTATTAAAACTTATTTTTATTTATTTATAAACTTATTTATTAAAATTTATATTGAGTAAACATTATATACTTATGTATAGAATAGAACAGAATAGAATAATGTTTTATTCAATATAGATCACATGTGTAATTCTTATTCAAAGTCAGTTTTTTACTTTACCACTGGTTCGAAAAAAAACCTCTGTCCTGGGAAGAACCAGCAAGAAACCCAGCGGGACTTTTTTTTAAAGGCAAATTTTACATTAATGGTTGTACAAACTATATAACTACAAAATTTATTTTAGAAACAGCTTGGAAGCGACCACCTCATTTCCAGGGGTTATTATCAACCATGCATTCATTTATACTATAATAACCCTTTTTATACAGTTTCAACTTAACAAAACATTTAAACTTGCTAATAGAGAGAGCCTGTACACTTTCCGGGACCTTGTTGTAATAGCGTATACATTGCCCCAAGAATGAATTACTGACTCTGTGGAGTCGAAAAACTGGTATCACTAGCTTGTGTTTGTTCCTAGTGTTTGCAGAATGTATATCACTTTTTTACTAAAACTACCTTTTTTTTTGTGAACATACATTAAATTTTCGTAAACATACTGAGAGGCCAAAGTTAATATATTTATTTATTTAAATTTATCTCTAAGAGATTCTCTCGGTTTTAGATTGTAAATAGTTCTAATGGCCCTCTTCTGTAAAAAAAAATAGTTTCTGAATCAGCCGCATTTCCCCATAGCAATCCTATAAGACATTATGGTACAGAAATAACTAAAAAATAAACTAATCTAGCTGTCTTGACACTAGTGAGATCTCTAATCTTTTTTACAGCATAGGCTGCAGAACTTAGTCTGCTTGCTAGTTTGGATATATGGGGGGCCCACTGAAGCTTAGCGTTGAGAGTGATATCAAGAAAACAGTGGATTCAACAGGGCCCAGTTCTTCCCCATTTAAAAACACATTTTCACAGATTTTTAACATTCGTTGTTGTAAATTTAATACATTTAGTTTAATTTCCGTTTAAATGTAGATTATTAACGTCAAACCAATGCACTAATTTTGATATAGAATTATTAATATAATAATAATAAAAGTAGTTAATGGCCGGAGTCTCCTTTTAAGCAAATAATGCCTGTAGCAGGTGACTCCGCTCTTCCATATCTATATCTATATATTATATTACATACTTATTAAATATGTATTACAAAGAATAACTTACAGAGTAAAAGACAGTATGAGTGCGTGCGTGCGTGTGTGCGTGTGTGTGTGCGCGCGCGCGCGCGCGTGTGTGTGTGTGTGTGTGTGTGTGTGTGTGTGTGAGTGTGTGTGTGTGTGAGTGTGTACTATTTTACTGAATGTAAAAGCAACTCAGTGTTCTCATAATTGAGTGACTCTAACCAATGATGTACTACCTTTTTACACTCGAATAATTTTGTTTCGAGTAAATATCTATTGATTTTATTATAAATTAGAGCCGAACGACTATTGTATTGTGTTACAAACTTAGTTTTAGTTTGGGGCACTGTAGCTACATTATGTTTTTCTTCTATTTCCTTTTTTACTTGGATTGTAGGGTATATTTTTGTGTTTATGTAGTGTGATCTGTTTTATATACAGTTTTCTTACCGAAAGTAACCCACTATCGAGATATAGCCTTTCCGTGAGGTATCTAGTATTTTTAAAGTACATAACTTTAATAAGCACACGTAGTGCTCTCTCAACCTCTATAATCTTGGTTTTCGCCGCACCTCCCCAAACAGGAATGCAATATCCCAAGACAGATTGAACCAAGGCGATGTATATCTCATTCAAAATATTTCTTGATGTTTCTCGGTCATAATTTTTTTATTAATACCTGGTACCACATGCCTTAATGATCGAAAGACCCAAAACAACTTTCTAGCTCTTCCGGCAACTTGCTCAAGCTGTGGGTACCAGGACAGTCTGCGATCCAAAATGACGCCCAGGTACTTAGTATGGGTAACTTTATTAATGATCGGGCAGTTGTAGTTTTCATCCTCGGTGTTACTACAATCATGAACCCTACTAAATTTTTCAGTAGGCTGATTTTTATTGTAGACACTGAAACATATATAATTTGTTTTATTTATTTTTAGCGAGAGTTTGTTGCATTTTAACCAAGTAGCTATTTGGGCCATTCCTTTTTCGGCACTATTTTTCACAACTTGCCAGGAGTTTCCAGTAAAGACGACTGCTGTGATACAGCATAGGAAAAGATTTTTGCGTTATTCATTTTTAGGCTACAAAGGTCGATGATATATACAAGAAATAAATTAGGGCCCAATACACTTCCCTGTGGGACTCCGTATGCTACTTCTGCATCTTCACTGTAGTACTGTTCCAATTTGACTCTTTGTTTCCTATTAGACAGATAGATTTTAAAAATACTTAATGGCGTTCCTCTTATACCAACCTTTTCTAGCTTATTCACAAGGATAGGAACAGAGACGGTGTCAAAGGCTTTTCTGATATCAAGAAACACCGTTAAACATTTATTTTTTTATCAATTTCTTCAATTATTAGCAAGTTTAGGGAAGTTACAGCATCTTCTGTGGATTTGCCCGTTCTAAATCCATATTGGGAAGAAGAAATACTTTGTATTATATTTATTTATAAATTTTACTACTCGAGTGTTCATAAGATTTTCCAAAATTTTTGATATGCTAGATAAAATGGATATAGGCCCATAATTATTCACTTCCATCCTATCCCCACCCTTGTGTACTGGAATAATAATAGATTGTTGTAACAGGACAGGGAATACCCCTTTATTAAAACAAACTACACTGGCTCCTGAAACACAGTTTTACACTAGTTTGGGAGCTTATGGATTCAATGAAACATTTACTGTATTATTTTTGTGTCAAAATAAATAAAAATTATTTATTTATTTATAAAGGTTGGCAAGGTGAGTTATAATAGGCACGACTTCATTTCTTACAAATTTTAAATACTTTGTTGAGATCATATCCCAACCAGGGGCACTGTTAGACTTCTGTTCTGTTTCTTCTAGTTCTTCTTCTGTTCACTTCTCACATTTAAATGATTGACGTTTTAGTTTAAAAATCAAAGAAGTATCATCTGCAAATAGTACTATATCATGATTATCCTCTACAAGAGATGGCAAGTCATTAATATACACAAGAAATAGGAATGGGCCGAGAATCGAGCCTGAGGGACACCCATTAATACAGGTGAGCCGGAAAAACTTTACCATTGATAATAACATTCTGCATTCTATTTCTTAAATATGAAATAATAAGTTTAAGCGCTGTGTTCTTGACACCATAGTATTGTAGCTTCCTGATTAATATCTCATGATGAACGCGGTCGAAGACCTTGAAAAGGTCACAAAATATACCCAAAGCATCCTCTGAATTCTTTCGTGCACAAAAAATTTGTTTAATAAGATCAACTTCAGCGTCAGTTGTCGAGCGATCCCTTGTAAAACCGAAATTCTTTCGTAATAATACTATATTATTACCTATTTATTCACTTGAAAAACAAATAATTTTACTTACTTGACTACTGAATTGTTATTTACGTCCAGGTTAAAACTTTAATTAGAAATCTTTTATTATTAGTGCCGCTCCACACTGCATGAATATTATAAGCCACAGACTAACTAGTATATTGAAACCATACGAAATGACACACTGTACGGATTGCAGTACAGTTTAGTTAAACATAGTGTATGTTTGAAATGCGCAATCTAGTACGTAGTACATATATATCTATGCTTTTACAAATATTTTAAATAGATGTGTTATAAAATATTAGCTTGGTTCAAATATTTATGGGATCTGTGAAATCAACGTTTGTGTAACTTTGTTTTAAAAAGGTAACTTAGATCGCTTAGTTAGATAATGAAGTTAAGGAATATTAGAAACAAATTTACTTTGGGGAATAGGGCTTAAATAAATATGGATATATAAATAAGCGACTTTAAAAAGGATGACCTTTATATTTCGATTACGTTTATTTGTATGTATACGATATTTTCGTCAAATGTGAACCGATTCTGATGATTCTTTTTTTATTGAATAGGGTGTCCTTAGAAGCGACAGCAAGAAACTGAAATAAGACACTGACAGCAGCATCTTTCTGATAACCCTCGAAAATATTGAAAAACGGTGGTTTTCAACTGCTTATCGTAGCAATTATTGTAAAATATTCCTATGTTAAAAAGCGTAACAGCCTATAAGTCCACCGCGACTTTTATAGGCTGTTATGGGTAAATTTATGGATAAAGGTTATATTGCAGGAGTGGTCCCATATAAATTTGCAGAAAATGTTTAGTGGTAAAACAGGGGTTAATGTTTTTGTAACTATTTAGACGACATTGATATTATGGTATTCCTTGGTCCATTCAGTGAGATAAAAAGGATTATCGTTTAATAAAAGTTAAAAAATGACGATTTTTAACAATTTAAAAGTAATAAAAAGGATACAATAATTCCTCATTCAAAAGTCGGCACTATACACTTTGTTTTAGCACCGGCTTCCCCTAACAAATTCCACGAAACATTTTTTTTATAGGAAAAGGATAACAAACGAGCACACCGTCCACCTGATGGTAAGTGGTTGCTGCGGCCCATAGACATTTACATCTCTCCTCTATTTAAAATCAAAATGCAGATGCGTTGTCACCCGTGAGGACTAAGATGGAATGCCTCATTTCCATTAAACAGGATCTCCGGTTCTCTACACTCGCCATACGTAACACAGCAGCGTAAAGCTGCTATTTTACGTTGGTATTCTGTGAGAGCGTTCCTTCCCCGGTCGAACCAACCCATTCGTGCTACAACTATACTACTAATATAGCTGCAGCATGGCTCTACCACGTAAACATAGCCCTTGCATCCATCGACTTTCCTCAAGTCCTTCAATCAAGGTCATCACTCTATATAGTGTGGGAGGGGGAGGGGGCAACCAGCACCAGCTAGTGGGGGCACCACTAGTACGAGACTGCCACTCGAGAAACATTCTTACCATTTGTTGTATTTATCAATTACTTTAGTAACCATGCAAAATTGAAAAGACGTGAGCGTCCTAATTTGACGGACTTGGCAGCGTTAAAACAGTGCAAGTATTTCTAGCTTAGTACTGGAATTACAAGGTAACTTAACCTACATTGCAGACAAACAAAATAGCAATCACAAATTCAAATAATTTAAAAAAACCGGCCAAGTGTGAGTCGGACGCGTGCACCGAGGGTTCCGAATAAATCCGTAGGTATATAAGTTTAAAACTACTAAAAATATTTTTATTATATGATGAGAAAAAGAGTCTTGACAGACAGACAGACGGAGAACAAAATGATCCTTTAAGGGTTCCGTTTTTTCCTTCTGAGGCACGGAACCCTAAATATCTTATAATCATCTTCTTTCTCTCAGAATCTTCCTGATCTATCTATCCAATACAATTTATAAAGTTATTCTCGTAGGGGGATATATGCCATAGTTGCTATGATTGGCAACTGCAGTTTTCAATTATTTCGTGTTGGTTTCGGAAAGATGCTGCTCCACATCTCCTGTTTAAGTTTCCGATGGGGAAGATATGTTCTTAAGTGGCAGCCTCGTACCGGTAGGCGATGTGTAGGGCTGCTCACCTCTAGATGGAGCCTGATAAGACATGCAAGCATTCGATGGATGCAGGTAGCCGTGCTTTATGGCATTTCTATGTCCAACAGTGAAATTGTGAAGGGCTGTTATGAATTAATGGTCAAGTTCATAAAACCAATTTTCTTTCGCATTTACCACGGGGAGTGCTCTGATTTTTCGGATTCGGATTAATCCCAGCCGCCAAATTTCACGAACGCACATCGCGGCAGAACTCCCGATACTATTCACACCATCTGGATGATTGGCGGTCCACCACTGTGCGATTTAAAAGATGTTTTCTTCCTCGCACGACTTCCTTGTGGAATCGATTACCATCAGCGATTTTTCCGGACCGATACGACTTAGGAACCTTCAAGAAAAGAGCCTACTCCTTTCTAAAAGGCTGACAACGCATATACGATTCCCCTGGTTCCTCTGGTGTTGCAGTCATTCATGGGCGGCGGTAGTCACTTACCATCAGGTGAGCCACATGCTTGTTAGCCCCCTCTACTATAAAAAAAACTAGTTTTGTGCTATTCTTATAAAGACTATCATTTCTTTGTAACTCGTACAGTAATCTTAAGCATTCCTCTATACTTGTCATGAAATATTGCTTCGATACATTCCAAATGCCGTCAATCAACTGCCTCGTCTCTGAAATCTCAAGTGACGAATAATATGTTTCGAAAGTTTCTAGAAAACTACGAGAAGTGCGTTCCTTCAATTGAGTTATCAATTAAGCAGCGGTAATATTATTGGGCTAAGCCCTTGTCAGACGTAGTTAGATTATTATATTTATTTGTAAGTTCTTGGCAGTAAGCGACTTATATTGTTAACGTAGTGATACCACTTAAATGATAAAGTCCCTTTAAAGAAAATAAATATATTTTATTTTATAAGAACATGTATAGTGGCGATACCGTGTATTCTCAGTGTAAGAATATACACTACCCCATATCGTCCCATGGGTATCGTAAGAGTCGACAGAGTGAAAACAAAACAGGTGATGTGTAGAGCATCTTACTGATAAGCACTCAAAATAATAAAAACTGCGGTTGCCGACATGCCTTCCAAACGTAGTAACAATGACAGAGTCCCCCCTATTAGGCAATCTGTGGACTTTAACAAGCTGTAATGGATAATAATGGATGATAATTTCTATTAACAAACCTCATTTTCATCAGCTCGTAAATAGTCCTATATGTCTTCTATATAATTGTAACGTACCGTAAACACCAAGATTAGTTTAATCCGCCTGGGATTAACGATCGTAGAAGCAGCTGTATTGCACCATTAACCCTGCTGCTGTTGCCTTATTTCATTCATCATCATCATTACAGCCTTTCATAAGTCCACTGCTGAACATAGGCCTCCCCTAAGGAATGCCACAAAGCACGGTCCTGAGCCGCCTGCATCCATCGACTTCCTACATGTCTTACCAGTTCGTCACTCCATCTCGTCCTATATCACTATCTTCATCATTATATAATATCAAAAGTCTACTGATTAACATAGGGCTTCCCGAAACATTATCACAATGTGAATATTTGCCATAGATGCTACGCTTGGGTTGGCAACTGCAGTTTTTATTATTTTGAGTTTATCGGCAGGATACTACTCCCCATCTTCTGTTTTATTTTCCTTTGTTACCTCTTACGATAAGTACGGGATTATATGATGTAATAGATTCTCTATCATCTCCACCTCACAGTGGTATGTACGACAGTTTTTTTTTTTAATGAAATATGAATGACAAACGACCATATGGCCCATTATCACCACATTTATAATCGAATGCGAATGAAAAGCAGAATGCCTTATCATACCTAAGGGCCTAAATGGAATGTTACATACCGCAAAAAAGGGGTCTAATATTTTATAAAATCATCATATGAAAAACTCATAAATGTCCTTCCGCCATTACATCTTTCTGGCTATTCCCATTTTCGTCTTTTCTCGCTGACACACACTTAGACATATTTTTTTTTATAATTGGGGGCAACCGAGCATACGGCTCCTATGACGGTAAATGACCACCGCTGCCCATGAACAACAGCAACACTGGTGGAATTGCAGATGCGTAGGCGGCCCTTTAAATAGAGCTTGAAAGAAAAATCGCTAGCGGCAGTCTATTTAGGTAAGCTCATTTAGCTTATGTAGGTATTTAATATTTTATGCATTATATAGCTAAGTTAAATCCAGACAACTTTTAATAAAATGGGAAAAATCAGCAATCTCGAAACATTGTTAAATATTATACAAATAGAAATAACTATATGATTTCAGAATATCTCAAATATGACTGTTTAAACTTTTCATTACAAATAATGAGAGCTTATTAATATCCGTTGTTGACGTAATGGATAGTAAGAAGAGAATAAACAGAACTGTGAATTGATATGCTACGTTAAAATCTGTTTGTTTCATTTAAATATTAAATGTAAAATCACTAAAACCATAGGTAAAATATTTGAGAAAACATGACAGTATGTAAAATTATAACAATGTGGCTAACAATTATTTTATAACCAGAACAGTAAATACTTTCCTATTTTTGTCTATATTTGATTCTTGTAGAAATTTAATGAAGTAATTAAAAGATTCGATAATACTGTTCATTTCATATGATGCTCATTTTATCGCTGATAAAAACTAAAATCGAGAAAAACTGTGATTGAATTTTATTTATCTACATAATATGTTATATTAAAATAGAAGAAAACTCTTGCCCCAAGAAGAGGCAGCCACTGCATAAACGAAATTCAAATATTTGCCGACGTACGGAATACCAAGTGCAACATTTTTTCGAAGTTACTCTTAGTTGGTTTAGACTCCATGAATAGGCGAGATTTATAGTGCAAAACATAATATATAAAGAAACTTTAAAGTCTCAACGGTTGATGCAAATTTTCTCTTTTATCTGTCTTCATTATTAGGTTAAAGTTTAGAATAATATATTTAATACTTCCATTTTCTTACCTTTATCATTGGTTGGTCACGAAAGCGTATGAAAATAATTTACTTTTTCATAATGCGTATTCCGCAACTTTTTAAATATTTATTGCATCATTTGGCTGCTAGATTAGATTCTAGTCTCTCGCCAAGGCTGTCCAAGGGAATTTCTGTAAGCCATCACTACCATCTCTGCACAGGGAGGACGACTCACTGACCCAAGCCGCAAAAGACAAAGCCGACCTTTTAGGCTCCCTTTTTGCGTCCAACTCGACTCTTGATGAAGGGGGGAAAACACCGCCGACCATCCTGCGTTGTGAGTGCTCAATGCCGGATGTGCTGTTCTCACAGCGTTCGGTTCGCAAAAAACTCCTATCCCTGGACATCCAGAAGTCGAGTGGGCCTGACGGAATCCCCCCAATTGTGCTGAGGACGTGTGCTCCGGAGTTGGCACCGGTCCTAACGCGTCTTTTTCGGTACTCCTACTCCCAAGGCGTAGTCCCGAATTCTTGGAAGACAGCTTTTGTCCACTCGATCCCTAAAAAAGGCGACCGCTCAGATCCGTCCAACTATAGGCCTATCGCGATCACCTCCTTGTTCTCCAAAATAATGGAATCCATTATCAACTGCCAGCTCATCCGGTACCTTGAGGATCACCAGCTGATTAGTGACCGCCAATACGGTTTTCGTGGGGGTCGATCAGCTGGTGATCTTCTGGTCTACCTGACCCATAGATGGGCGGAGGCAGTAGAGTCCAAGGGGGAGGCGTTGGCCGTTAGTCTGGACATTGCGAAGGCCTTCGATCGGGTTTGGCACAAAGCGCTTCTCTCGAAGCTCCCTTCCTATGGGCTTCCCGAGAAATTGTGCAATTGGATCACCAGCTTCCTTGCAGATCGGAGCATCAAGGTTGTTGTAGACGGTGCATGCTCCGACTACAGGCCTATTAACGCTAGTGTTCCACAAGGCTGTGTGCTATCACCAACGCTGTTTCTTCTGCATATCAATGATATCTTGCTAAATGGTAACATTCATTGCTATGCGGATGACAGCACTGGTGATGCTCTATACACAGGCCGTGCCAATATTTCTCGGGAAAACGTCACCGAGTACCGGAAAAAACTTATATCTGAAGTCGAGTCTTTGCTGAACAAAGTCTCGGATTGGGGGCGACTAAATCTAGTCCAGTTTAATCCTCAGAAGACACAAGTTTGCGCGTGTATCGCTAAAAAGAACCCCTTTGTCGTATCTCCTCAGTTTCAAGGTACTCCTCTTCTTGACTCAGCCAGTATCGGAACCCTCGGAGTCGACATATCGAGTGACGTGCAGTTTCGTGGTCACTTGGAAGAGAAGGCCAAATTGGCCTCTAAAAAGCTTGGCGTGCTTAGCAGAGCGGGACAGTATTTCATGCCGCCACACCGCCTGCAACTTTGCAAGGTGCAGGTTCGGCCTCACATGGAATACTGTTACCATCTCTGGGCAGGGACTCTTCAGTGCTGGCTCTTTCCACTTGACCGCATCCAGCGCAGAGCGGCTCGAATCATCGACGACCGAGTCCTTTCTGATCGGCTCGATTCATTAGCACTGCGAAGAGATGTTGCATCCCTTTGCATTTTCATTCACATTTACCATGGAGAGTGCTCTGAGGAATTGTTTGGATTATTCCCAGCCGCCAAATTTCACGAACGCACGTCGCGGCAGAACTTCCTATAGCATTCACACCATCTAGATGTTTGCGATTTTTCCGGACCGATACGACTTAGGGACCTTCAAGAAAAGAACGTACTCATTTTTGAAAGGCCGGCAACGCATCTGCAACTCCCCTGGTTCCCTTGGTGTTGCAGTTGTTCATGGGCGGCGGTAGTCACTTACCATCAGGTGAGCCGCATGCTCGTTTGGGAGGAGGGGTCCTATAAAAATATAATAAAAATAGAATCTCCTACATTAATCGGTCGGCATTTACAGGTTTCATCTTTAGTGTTAAATAGAGATTTCCCGCCGCACAAGGTGTTCAGCCCGAGTAGCACATCATGTATGTAGCATATATGTAAATGTGTAGTACGAAACTATAATAAATACATCACATTCGCTCTGAAGCTTCTATAGCGTTTTGAACCTTATTACAAACTATAAGCAACATTTTAAAAACAAACTTCATTAACGTAAATATTGTAGACGATGGCATTACAAATAAAGAAACAAAAATTTCCTTATGCATAAAAAAACGCAGTCCTCAAATGCGGCCAATGTGTTTGGTATTTAAAAAAAAGACATTTTCTCAATGTTTTAATGTAATTCTTATAGTGCCAACGTGCTTTCATGTGGCATTCTATGCATCGTTGGTAGCTTGGCAGTTTTTGGAGAAAATATGCAAAAATAAACATTAAGACTCATATTAAGCACCAATAAAGGATGTTTACGAAACCTTCCATCTGGTCTTTCATTGCCTACAATCTTCAAATAAAACGGGCGATACTTCGGTAAAATGGAGCTGGTCTAGCTTGTCTTCATTGGTCAAGACAGGGAGACGCTAAGCAGAGGAACCCACATAGCTGACCCGAGTTGAGGGACCGGCACAGGTGGCCACTCCGAGTGGGCTTGGCGAGCCCACTTCGTGAACGGTGGCGAGAGCGTATACTGAGGTTATGAAGGCTAGGTAAAAGTTCGAGGCTACAAAGGAAGGGCGCTTTGATTTCTGGTGCACTTTACCTGATCAGGAAAATGATGAACTAGCCCTCTTCCAAGAAGAGGCGGTCATTGGGTGCCAACGCTATTGGGGTCACGGATGTGTACGAAACCGTTCTCGTAGCCCTGTGATCATGGAACACCATAGGGTTTTAATGGGTGCGAGTCCTACATAACCCGTCCATGGCCATGTACGGCAGGCTTGCAATTGGGCACTATAATTCAAACCTGCGCGGATGGCTATTCTCCGTTAAAACTGGGCGCCGTGAACAAAATTCGTCTGATGGACATTATTAATATCAAAATATATCGTTTAATGAGAAGGCAGCAGTCGATGTTTACATGCTGTTTAAGAAGCAGAGAAATATTTAGATAAATATAATAATATCAAATCCTCTTACCTCAAAAATAATAAAGCTTAAAAAATTTTTCTTCACTGAAGCAAACGAGAAATTCATATTCCAACTTCAGCACAGTTGTCATAACTTTAAAAAATTTCATCTTAGTTGCGCATGAGAAGATTTAAAAAGTTTTGGCCGTGAGTTTTCTTTAAGAAACCATAAAAGTTTATCATAAGGAAATGTTGATAGTTAAAAAAAGACATGAAATTTCAAATATGTATTTTAAATATTTAAATAAATACCATGAAACAAACTTCACTAGTCATGAATTAATTACTAAAAAAATTTAATATTATTTTATAATGATCAACATATAAGCCAATCGCAAACCCACTGCTAAAGGAAATGCACGAGATAGAGGCCAATAATTCTCCTAAAATTAGCACAAAACACTGTTTTAAACAAAGACGTATTAAAAAAGATAGACAGGTTACACACTAACATTATTGTATTTTAAACTGGCGCAGGTAGCACTATATCTACGTACAGTTATTTATTATAACACGTTGCGCTAACAAAAAGAGACAAATGATACCTGACACCTATCGTTAGAAAAAGATGAATATACATCATTAGTTGCGTGTTGATTGCTGCCGAGCGCTCATTGGCGCGAGCACGTGACATACCGATATGGAAAATGAACACTTTAGCTAGCGTAAAAGTTTACACTAGCGGTTAGTGTTGAAATAATAAAACCAATTATGAACAAAACATCTATATTAAAAATATTAGTGAGACGTTTTTCTTGTCTATAACACTTGTCGTGTAATTTGTGCACCACTTAAAAACACAGGAAGGCATTTTTGCCACGAATAATTAGAAGATATACGCGATGTAGCGAAGGTATAGTCGCGACGCGAGTGCGTGCCCGACTGAATGCGAGTCGGGCAATTACCTTACTTTCGTTTTGCCATTTTAGAGCGAGTATGACGTATCTATACCTTTAAAAACATCTTAGGTTTTAAATTACGTATCAAACATATCAAGACTTCATTCCATTCCTTACATTCATTAAGTATGAAACCTATACAAACTGCAATGCTATCTATTTCTTAGTTACTTTTTTTCACTTTAGTTAGACAGAGCTTGAATACAATTCCACATGATGAAAAAATGTGATGTAGGCGAAATTGATGAAACGAAATGATTTTGCAGCAATTTTTTTTATGTCTTACTGCTCAGAGAGACAGAGCGTATTAAAGACAAGGGAATGTCTGCCGCCCTTACCCAATGCGTGTTGGAGGATTTCATGTCTTAGAATATTTTGTTTTATTTATCAGACTAGTACATCGCAACTAAGTTTACAACATTATCACATCGTCTGGATGCTTTGTGATCCACCATTGTTGCGATTTACAAGAACTTTTCTTACTCGCACGACTTTCTTGTGGAATCGTTTACCAACCGCCGGATTTTTCCGGAGCGATACAACTCAGAGACCTTCAAGAAATGAGCTTATTCTCCTGATGTTTCAATTGTTCATGGTTGGCAATTGACAGTTAACATCGTGTGAGCACCATACTTGTTTACCCCCTCTTCTAAAGAAAAATTGCAGGTTTCTTGAGAATGTTTTCCTTTACTACCGATAAATAAGCGCACGTGGAAAATTTTTACTTAAAATAGCAACAATTAATTTCATCGATGTCAGCGGGGGGATAACCTGGGTTTGCATGGGTACAGAGAAATTTACAGTGAGCGCTTAACGCCTAAACTACAAATATCGGATAGAGAGATAGGTGCTGGCGGGTTGTCGATTTATTGATCTATATCTGTTACTCTGGTTCTACTGCGGATAACCTCATAACGTATACTATGACGCAAAGAAACTCCAAGCATAGCCTCTCCATAGCCAGGTGAGCGACATTTATCTTCCTCTCTGGATACAGATGGTTCATTACCATGCTTTGTGGCATTCCTTGGGGGAGGTCTATGTTCAGCAGTAGTAAAGGTTGCTATGATGATGATGTTGTTATATCCCAAAATGTTTCTGTTGCTGCTAAGTCGTAGACAACATCGGTATTCTTGTATAACACGAACGATATTTTGCTTGATATTATTGAATTAAAAGCAGGGGTGCACGCACCTTTGTGTCAACTACTCATAGTTGCATTATTCAATAGCATATTAACACGACTCAATATGTTTGCATCATCTCCCTCAGCTCATGAATTTGAAAATCGTGTAATTTGCTATCAACAAATATTGGATAATAAGATTAGTTGAGTTTTCTTGTTTTGTAAAAGAGAGGATAGTAGTTAAAATATACATTTTATAAAAAATTTACAAAAGTAGCATTAGATAAACTTTTGCATACTAGTATGTAATTATTTGAGTAGCACAAGCCGGTCAGTCAAATTGTGGATAACGGAGTGGGTTATATATATATATATATATATATATATATATATATATATATATGCATTAGCAAATTGTATTTTAAGGCTATGTTAATTATCTTACATATATACACATTTACTACGTTTTAAGAAAATTCGAACATTTCAAGGATATACAGTCATCTTTACATTTATTTTTTTAAGACATTTTAAGTGGTTCTCGACAAAATGTTCCTTTTATATTTTAAGTAGCTATATTTATCAAGTAAATTGTATTTTTGATATTTTATTTTAAACTTTTCATTTTTAAAATTAAAGTTTAATCAGTATGTCTGAAAAATAAAAGTAGTTATTCTGTGGCGCAAAGTAGCCAGCCTTTCGATTTTTTACAGGATGCATTTCGGAGAGTGTGCGCAGGAATTGCTTAATTTAAATCCTCCCTCTACCTTCCACCATCGGACAACCAGACGTTCGGCCAATCCCCACCGTTGTTGAATTACGCATTCGAACCAAACGGTTTGCTAGATGGTTCGTCATGGATACAGCAAATGAGTGAAATAAGTAGCTAGTATCTGTCTTTCCATCCGATTACAATATGGGTGTCTTCAAGGTAAGAGTGTATAATCTTTTGTTCAGTCAATGCGCTTCACCATCTTAGGCTACATCACCACTTACCATCAGGTGGGATTGCAGTTAAGTGCTGGCTCTGAACTTAAAAAAAAACTATAATTATTACAAATTTTCGTTAAATTATCCGATAAATTTGACGCTATTGCAATGTTAAAGAAAAATTTTTGATTTACGTAAATGTGTATTTTATGTTTATAATACACAAGTTCTAAATGTAATCTTGTATTAAGCAGTTTTTTTTTAGAATTTATTATTCTAACACAATATGCATCACATAATAAATTTACAATTTACATTTTACTTAACCGTAAAATGTATTGCTCATGATTTTTAAATTAAGCTATTAGTTTTAAAACGGCTTTGCTAACAACAATGTTCAAATCTATGTATACTAATAACTTAATGTTCAATACTTGTCTAGTGCCAGCTTCAATATCTTTTGACTACAAAAGAAGGCATGTTCTCTGCAGAGCGTGGTACCTATACAACATATCATAGATAGTACCGCAAAAAGTCGATTCTGCCAGATCTTTGCACGCTTCAAAAGAGAAAGTAAAAAAGGAGCGACGTTATATT
This sequence comes from Parnassius glacialis, assembly GCA_033319125.1. Classification (NCBI taxonomy): domain Eukaryota; kingdom Metazoa; phylum Arthropoda; class Insecta; order Lepidoptera; family Papilionidae; genus Parnassius; species Parnassius glacialis. Next base: position 12,318,596 of record JAVANC010000005.1, on the reverse strand, counting down.
ACCCAAACAACTGGAATCGTGCCAAATTTTTGCTCTAGTTCTATCTGGCCGAATTTAAATTCAATATGTGATACAAAAAGGTTCACTTAGCTAAGAGCTTACTTACGTGTGCTCAAGGTAGAGTAAAATAAGTAATAGTAACAAATGTTCCGTTAATTTTTTTTTTCTCATATATACACGATATTTTAATAAACTGATACAAGATGGCAATAATCCTACTGTTTAAACATATCAACAGTACTCACAATAATTCGATCAGATCTTTTTTTCGCAATTTAATTTTATTTCTTTCATTTCATTATAAATTTTAGGTGGTATTAAAATGTATTTGTTATATTTATTTACATTTTTTAAGTTGTATTTTCAAACAACTAATTTTTTTTAAAACGAAAAATTAGTTGTTTGAAACGAACGCATAATAAAGTCCACTGCTGAACATAGGCCTCCACCGTTAGATTGCTTCATAAGGGGAACGTTTGGCATAGTTAAAATACCCGCTTACCAAGTGGGTTGGCGACCGCAGTTTTTTTTATTTTTAGTCGTTGTTGGGAAGACGCTGCTTGTACGTAGTAGAACCAAGCTGCAGCTATATTACTGGTATAGTTGTATATGTTGTACAAATGGGTCGGCTCGACTAGGGACGGACCACGGTCTCACAGAATACCGTTTCGGATGGTGAGTGTAGAGAACCGGAGCCCCTTTTTACTGGAAACGAGGAATTCCATCTAAGTCTTTGGGGATGATGACGCATCTGCATTTTGATTCGTATTCGAAGATGGATGTAGATGTCTATGGGCCACAGCAACCACTTATCATTAGGTAGACTGTGTGCGCGTTTGTCACACTCATCCTATAAAAAAGACGCTGCTGACCCTCTCCTAATTTGTTTCTCTTTGTCACCTATTACGACAACGACAGGGTGATATAGGGTAGTGTATATTCTTACGCCGCCACTTCACAGTAACGGATTATTGTAACTTAACAAAATATAATAAAGATATATTTGTGAAAACTATGCGTATTTTGCACCTTCGTAACTCACTGCCAGATCACCAAATCTTTACTCCTTATTAAACACATTCACATATTATGTGAAGTTGGTATATATTGCATCCATAACTTGTAAGGCGGTTAATCTGTGGAACTCAGTCCTACCAACATGACGTATGATACATGCTAGATCGTTTTGACATCATCATATTCGTCATTATTACATAAGTCCACTGCCATACATAGATCGGCTTTGATCATTTATCTGATCGTACATATATTATAGTAGCTGTTCCCGGAGACTTTGTTCGCTTGGAATTTATTGCAGTTGGATTTCATGGGTTTTGATTTTATTTTTGCTCGGAACCCTAACTGCTTTTCTGAAATAAGAGTAGCCTTTTTTTTTTTTTTGCGGATGGAAAATCATCAAATGACGCCTTTCGCTCTGGGTGGAGCGGAAGGGAGTGTCAGACTTTTACTGACTAAAAACCATCCGTGTTCCTTCAGTGCCCTTACGTTCCGGAGCCGCGGTATCTCTTTCGAACAGCCCGCAGCCCCGGCAGGCGTCGGCCCTTGCGGGCCCCTTCACGATGCTGACAGCTCTTTGAGGCGCGCGTGGAACAAAACGTGCCGTCGACACGGCCTGTCGTCGTTAGACGGACGGACGGCGAGCTACCCATTGCTCGCCATCCACAGGCCCGCGCCTACGGTGGCTGGGGGCCACGACGTAGCCCCCGACGCCCGGGGCGTCTCCCGCGGCGGCCGGGAAGGAAAGCTGCTGCTCTCTCCTTCTCCCGCTCCGCCACCTCCTTCGCTAGCATCACTGCTTCGCAGAAGGTGGTGACGGCATCCCATTCCGTCTCGCTCCGGACCATGGCTTCGACCAGGGCCGGAAGCGAGAGGTCGCCGCCGCCTATCGCCGCTACGAGGACACGGCGGTGCTCCGCCCAAGCAGGGCACACCTCCACGGTGTGCTCCACCGTGTCCTCCGGTCGATCCTCGCAGTGGGAGCACCCGGGCGTTTCCTCCCGCCCGATTCGGTGCAGGAACCTCCCGAACACACCGTGTCCGGTGAGGACCTGCGTCAGGCGGAAGGTAAATAAGAGTAGCCTAAGTTATTGTTTATTTATCTGCCAGTGAGCTGCCGGACTAGCGATTTGAGAGATTATCGGAACAAACAGATGTACAGACAAAATTATTTAAATTTGTTTTTTGTTATAAGTAAGTATTTATAATACTTGCATATGCATTTAGTTAAAATCTGTTATTTTGACATTACAGCCACTTCAATTATATCTACCCAAAAGACAACCTTTTACTTATATGTCATCAATTAGACATATTTTTAGGATTTTGACTAGCTTTTACCCGCTGTTCTGGACGCGTTTAATTAAAAACTGACCACTTTTTATTGAACCATGGATAGGAAAACAGTAATTCGGGATAGACAAAAACATCATTATACAAAAATATAGCTTATGTCTTATCCTGGTTTGTTATCTATTATATTGTTAATTATTATCGAAATCTTCAGTAGTTTTTCGACTGTTTCGAAAGCATATAGCTTGCTACTTTGCAGTACTATTGTGAGCATCGAAATTCTAGTCACTTATTTGTCAATGGCATTGGAGTAGTATTGGGGGAATAATAAATATCAATTTTAAACTCTATTACTTCAAATAAAAGAATAAAAATAAAAATGCGTTTCAAATATTTTATCGTTTGTTTTCACATAATATCATATTTCGAAGTCATAATTGAAATCCATTATACTGTTATGAAAGTTTGGCAGTATTGGTTCAGAACATTACCGTCACGGGTAAATTGGCGGAGGCCCAAATTAAGAAGTTTTAGTGCAACAACTATAAATTACTTAAATGGACAAGTTTTAGTTTTATGGAACGCTAGCAATGTTTACTTATTTACCTTTTTACTTTATACATTTACCAGACACACTATATTTTTTCTTTTTTTATATAAACACGTTACCTAAATATAGGACGCTACAGAGAATATCGAAGCGAATGCTAGGATTTTCCTGTTTTGTGGAGGCCTAGTTTACATACATGACGGCATGACGGCGGCGTCGTCGTACGCCGGTACAGCAAAAACTGTAAACAACACGTGCACCGATCACGCCACCCAGCGCGTCACTCGATCTCCCCCACCGCCCCACTACTCGACTTATTTTGCAACGTAAATAAAAGGACCGCACAGCGACGGAGCAGTCGTTCTAAACCCCCTTGCCCCTGCGCGCCCCTTTCCTAAAGGGGGTCACTTCCGATTCAGCACAAAGGACATTCAGGCCAAAACCAGTCCCACAGGTGGTGTATAGTGGGTCGGCACTTCATTGTGAGTTCGACATAACCACGCTGCTGGCTGCGTGGTATGCTATGAGCATTAACCACCTCCCTCTCCTGCTTCCGGAGGGTAGCCTTGCTTTGGGCGCAAAAAAAACGACGGTCCGGGGTCTCTGCGCCCCCTTTCCCCAAGGGGGTTTGCTTCCGATACGGCAGAAAGGCCCTCCAGGCCAAAGCCAGTCACAGGTGTTGTGTAGTGGATAGGCACTTAGGTTTTCATAATGAGTCCCACATAACCACGTAGCCCGCTTCGTGGTATGCTAAAAGCATTCACCACCTCCCCCCCTCGCTTCCCGGAGGGTAGCCCTTTAATTTGTTTATGGGCGCAAAAAAACGACCGAGCGGGGTAGTCTTGGCTCTGGCGTGACTTGGTGCACTGGTTGTGCCAAGCTAGCTTATCCTAGACGCTCACGGATTATTGATTTGAAATTAGTTATTATCATTAATTATAAAAGTGCCCTGGTGCAATTTATAATCAATAATACTAAAGATTATCTTGCAATCCCCGACTTCTTTTTCAGCATGGCCGACCCCTTCTCCTACATACATAAATTGTACAAGCATTAAAATCCAGACCAATAACTTACCGATCAGGATAATTATATTTTATTTGTGGACCATACAAATACTTGTTCTGTGCGGATTCTAAAGCGCGGCCCTCAGCGCCGTGAACTATTGCTAAGTCACTGTGCTTGGAAGCCGTAAGTTATTAATTGAAAGAAAGAAAGAAACATCCTTACTTAATGCTACATATTAAATAATTGCACGACATGAATATATTATATTATATTATCATTAATGCAACATCAAAATGTGCCGCGGTGTAATAACCACAGCACTGATATTCAGCCGGGGTACTCTTCAACAAATCACGAACAGTCGCCTAACATGTTTTCTCTATTCCTAAGTAAAAATTGAGAAATTAAGATTCAATAAAATATGATGATAAAATAAAATACTTATTTGAATTTCTTCATTATCTTCATCTTCAGCCCGTAAAAGATAACTCCTAGAAATTAGACTAGATGGGAATACTTATATGTGTGTATTTTTATCACAATCATCAAAAAGAATGTCAAAAACAGTCCCGAGTCACATAAATTAAGCGACTTACTGCATGTCTTACTTAGCTTTCAGTCAGTTGTGTTTGTATGCAAGTGTGAAATAGAAAAAAAAATATTATACCTTAGTGATTAATAGCTAATTTTCAATTTACTTGGAAATTATTATTATTTCTATTACAACCACACAGATTACCACATAGATATCAAAAATATAAAACATCTGGCCGTAATATCTAAATGACTTCCTACCGTAGAGCTGAGAGGGTCATTTGCATACGATTAAACTTGGATAACCATTTTTAAATTTTTCGGCCTGTTTATCTATCTATTCGGGTTTTATCTTCGGAATGGCATAAGCGATTTTAATACAATGTCACGAACAGATGCAATGTAAGAGGCATGAGCTAGGCAATATTCATCTGAAAACCTTGGAATTTAAAAAAAATTAAAAAATAGATGGTATATGGCTATCATATATCCAAATAACGCCAAATTAATAGATTCTACCCAGGAAAGCCAAGGCAAATTGCTAGTTATAAATAATAATAAACAGTCACTGTACGAACTGAACTTTTTCATCTCACGAATTCGAATAAATAATTATGATATGGCTTTCGAACCAAATCATTCAAAGATAACAGAAAACGGAATAAAATTTCGTTTTAATTGATTTTGTAAATAACGTTTAAAATAAACTGAACCTACATATTACAAATCAAAATGCAGATGCGTTGTCACCCGTGAGGTTTAAGATGAAATGCCTCATTTCCAGTTAAAAGGGTCTCTGGGTCCCTACACTCACCATACGAGACACAGCAACGTTAAGCTGCTATTTTACGCAGGTATTCTGTGAGAGCGTGGTCCTTCCCCGGTTGAGCCGACCCAATCGTGCTACAACTATACAACTAATAAAGCTGCAGCATGGCTCTACCACGTAAAAACCCACCAAATGGAAATTGTTTAGTGACAGCAGAGAGGGTTGACACACATATTTTTTTTTTAATTTGCAGTTTTAGTTTGAATAACATGTTTTACATTTAATTATATAAATATATATTCTTACGCCAAAGTATTGAACGCTAGAAACATACGGCAACCTATTTCTTTAATGTTATTTTAAGCTTAGCCAACCCTTTCTCTGACTAATGCGAGCGAATCTTTCAACGTCAACTGAAATTAACCTTTCATTTGCAGCTTGTTTGTTCCCTTTCTACTTTATCGATTAAATATTTGTAGGCTAGCTAGCTTTACACCGAATTTTATTCATATATTTGCTAAAGGAGACGACCAAGGTATGTATGATTCTGTGACCCGGACAGCACAGAGATGAAATCTATGTCATTTGAAAGTAGATATCTTCTATGTAAATAATTAGAAAAGTGCATACAGCTACGCAGTAGTGAAGAAGACAAAAGTTATGGAGGTTTAAAAAGTTAATTCCTTCACTCGGTTTTTATCATAATATACGTCTTCATAAAGTCATAATTTCATGTGTGTTATATAGGTTAATGTGTATGCATTTGTCCCAGATGTTTAGGATACATAGTAGTTTAGCTGAAAGAAAAACAGGGACAGAAGTTTTTTTCAATCTCTAAAAATATTTATATTTTTTGTATTGTAGCGTGAATCAAGTTTGATACTTTGTATGTTATGATACTTGAAGGACAGATTCAGCGTTGCAAGTACTAAACTAAAATAAACCTAGCAAGCTAACAGCATAGCAAAGTGGCGAAGCAATCAGCTTTGTAGCGGTTTCTAACGGTTGCCGTTGAGCAATCAGTTTCAAAATAGGAGGTTCAGATGCCTGGGTGATCAGTAGTCGATTGCTGAAAACAGAATTTCAAAATTCGAAACCGTTCTCGAGATAATCGTGGGACAGACTGACAGACGGACAGACGGACAGACGGACGGACGGACAGACGGACAGACATCGTGAAATCAATAAGTGTCTTCGCAAGCTTCGCAACTTAATAAGCCTATCCTACAATGTAATGCTACATGTTTAAGCTGTTGCTGTATTAAATAAATAAAGAAAATCCTGCCCGTCAGTGTATTTTAATTATCTTGAGTAATTAATTCATTAATAGAAGTTATGTTTTTATAAATAAAATATCACAAAATAAGTATTTTTATTAGTTTAGTTATTGTTTTTCCCTACTGTTATCTTTTTTAATATTATATGTCCATCTTAAAGGTACTTTAATGCTATAGAGCGACTTATAACAGAAGAAATCACCTTAAATACTTTTAAACCTGATTATTTTTCATAGTTGTAGGGACTAAAAAAAAAATTCCAGTTGCCAACCCGCTTGACAAGCGTGACAACAATGGCAAATATCCATCCTATAACGTAATCTATAGGTGAGACCTATACTGAGCAATAAACTATAATACGTTGTAGTTTAGCATAATTAGTCAATTTTAATTACGTATATTTTATTACATATTTCTTTGATTCGAGCAAGACGGGTTTGGATTTATGACGTTAAGTAAAGTGTGTACTAGATACTTTTAGACTTTTAGGAGCTGACGAAGAAGTCTTCTGTCAGTTCCTTAGGCATAATTTGAGTTTACGATAACTGTGCGGCTAGTTACTTTTAGCTAGTATGTGAACACAATTAGTCTTCCAAGTTAACATTAAAGCGTTTGGTGATTGACAGTTTTTATTTGAATGATTTCTTATATTCATGCAAACTCTATAGTAATTACATATGACATTGGGATATCGAACATATCCGTGTCTCTTTGCCATTTGTCAATAACTAGTTTCATTCTATCTACATTATATGAATAATTAATATTATATATCTTTCCTTAAGTCAACATAGAGCAACTGTACCTTTTAACAAAAGCCTTAAGTAACTTAAGTATATAAATCACATATATGTAGGTAAATTTAATACATAGCTGTATTATCAGCACTAATAACACATATAACAACCTTTTAAAATATGACATAGAATGTAAAAAACATCATATTTTGTGACTTTGTCCTCTCTCGATCTCCTCGTTCATAAAACGATGCTTATAAAAGATGTTGCCAAAACATTTTAAGATGTCAAAGGCGGGGTTGGTATTAAACAATCTGTAGCGACAGATCTTTCCGTTAAAGATAAAAAATAGTACTTTTACCATAAAGGAAGTTACTAGAAGATCGGAAGCTCAGTCTCATTTGATCATTTAGAAACATATAAGCGTAGATAATCGACGTTCTGGAGTTCATTTCACCCCAAGAGAATTGTAAGAGGCAATTATAAGAAATGCCATAAAATCTTATGGCTTCCGATACTTGATGTTATAGCCATCTTCTTTCCTTCAGATGTAGAAACTCAGACTGGCCACAGCAACGTCAATGGTGTGATACGTGTAATAATGCGACCGTCAATACGCTTACAAAGGCTTATCCTCCCTAGGTTAAATAAATCCTCCCTAGAACAGAATAATTCAATGTCTAGTAGTGGATATTTACGGGCTTGCAAAAAATGATGTGCAAGGTCGTAGTCTGCCAAGTTCTGCCAAGGAGTTCGTCTTAGTAGGAATCTCTTAAAGATTTATTCTGTCAAGTAGCAGGATGTGCACTTCTGTGTTCCGGTCTGAAGGGCCAGTACAGTTACAGGATGTGAAACATTAAGCCGCGTATCCACCAAAAATGTTGACAACATTTATGTTTCCCAACTGTTTACAACTCAACAAAAGTTACCAGCATTTGTTCCCGTTGTTGCCGACAAATGTTTTCAACAAGTGTCTCCACCGAGGGAACAAATGTTTCCAAAAAGCGTATTCCTTTGATGTTGCCGCCGAAAATGTTTGTGTGTGCCCGACATTGTTTCAAGTTTTGTTGCAAACACTAGGTAATTACAGAAACGTTTGTTATCAACACGTGTTGGCAACACAACAGTTGGTAACAAAACTTTGGTGGAGACGCGGCTTTACGTCTTAGTTATCACAGTTGTAAACGTATTGTAGGCTTCTTTGTTTGAATTTTGTTGCAGGTTTCTATGGGCTATAGGAGATACTTACCATCAGGTAAACTGTTAGTTTCATCGTCACTACAATTTTATAAAAAAAAATGTACCTAAGCCTGCTTAGAGTTAAACCGTAAGGTAGCGTGAATTAAATGAAATGCAATGCAAAGAATAAGAAAGCACTACTGTGCTGGCTGTATGAGGAAGCTCAAGATCGCTCAGCGAGCTATGGAGAGGGCTATGCTTGGGGTTTCTCTGCGTGATAAACTTAGAAATGAGTATGTCCACAGTAGAACCAGAGTAACCGACATAGCCCAATGGATTTACTAAAGCTTACTAGCTGAAGTGGCAGTGGGCCAGCCATATAGCTCGAAGAACCGACAATCGTTGGGAAAGTAAGGTTATTGAGTGGCAGCCTCGTACCGGTAGGTGAAGTGTAGGGCTACCCCCCACGAGATGGTGTGACGACCTGGTATAAAATGCAGGAAATCGATGGATGCTGGTGGCTCAGGACTGTCCTTTGTGGCATTCCTTGGGGGAGGCCTATGTGTTCAGCAGTGGACTTATGAAAGGCTGTAATGATGATGATGATGAAGATGGCACACATGTTATGAAAGAGCTCATCGGAAGCTTCATACTAAAAGTTTAAGCCTAAGCACGTAAAGAACCACTAACACCGTGTAGCGATGTTAAAAGAATATCCACTACCCTATATCATTCCGAGGGTGTCGTAAGAGGCGACAGAGGGAAACAATGGAGATGGGCAACAGCGTCTTCCTAATAATAATTAAAAATAAAATAAACTGCGGTTGCCAAACCGCTTGCGTGGCAACTTTTTTATTATAGAACAAAGGTGACAAGCAAGCACACAGTTCACCTGATGATAAGTGTTTGCTGTGGCCCATAGACATCTACATCTAACCTCGATTACCAATCAAGATGCGGATGCGTTATCACCCGTGAGGACTAAGATGGAATGCCTCGTTTCCAGTAAAAAGGGTCTCCGGTTTTCTACACTCACCATACGAAAACAGCAGCATTAAGCTGCTATTTTACTTATTTTTCGTGCTTCAACTATACAACTAAGATAGCCGCAGCATGCTCTACCATGTACAGAAATATAGCAAATATCTCCCTATGAGACATTCTAAGGAGGGGCCTATGTTCAGCAGTGGACTTAAATAGGAATTTTAATAGTAGACCTGCAAAAGCTGTACACTAAAAGCTTAAACCAAAACACGTAAAGATACGCTACCACGGTATAAACAATTAGGTTTTATCTACATAAATTCGCTTAAATATTGCTCTTGCATGTACAATATAGTTGCGATCGGATAATAGCCACCAAGTTTCACATGACCAATAATTGTTAGGAGCACGCCAAGAGGCTATTGTTAAAAATAATATAGCATGAGAGCTGATGTATGGTTTTCTCTGTTTCTTAATTAATTTTTTATTCATTATATTCATGCGCAATAATTCAATACCAGCAATAACAGTTTAAAAGCAATTACGTTTCAACCATACCGTAATACGTGATGGTTGGTCACTATCACACATCTAGTGTAACGTTATGGACGTCATTTTGATAACACTATAACAGATTATGTATGCAAGCCAACAGAAACACTGCTTATCACGATGTACATTGTTCAGCTTCACTACAGTATAATTATTATTCTCTTTAGTAATAGGAACTTTCCTGTGATGTCTGAAAAACATATATAAAAATCCTTTTATTCCGAAAGTAAAAAATATTACCTTACTACTATTATAAAACTCATCTATATCGTGGAGATATTTTAAATATAAAAATTGCACATGAAAAATAACATCTATGTCGCAAAAATACTTATTTCGTGCGAAATTAGAACCCTCGTTCTACACAATACCGCAGCTGCAACCTTCACCACATGTCACACAAGTTTTAAAGTTTTTAATTTACTTTATAATCTGAATATATGTTTATTTTAACTATTGATTAGGAAACCCAACATTTTAAATTTCAATTGCGTTAATAAATGAAGTCTATTTACATGCAGCCCCATTTAATGGTGGCTTTGAATTCTCTCTTGTGTCAGTCTAAAATAGACGGGTGGTCTTTTAAAAGGTAGACTTGAGAACTGCGTTTGAAAAGTAAAAGTTGTATACAGTGTAAGTTGCGTGCAGTGAAAATGTTGATGTAAATTCCGCAGTATTTTTGTTTCCTCCAAAACATTTATGTTTTTCGACTGCACTAGCTGGTTGGTGATATTCAGTAAAGAGCAGAAACATTATTTTAATATAATTACACTTTCATACATTATATTTTAGTGTAACGCATGAAGTATTTATATTATGTAATAATAATAGAACTTTGCTGCTGAATATAGCAGTTCTCTTAAAGTTTTTAAAAATTAACATATTTTAACCTTTTACGAGTATAGTTATATATATATATATATATATATATATATATATATATATATATATATATATATATATATTATATAGTAATATATTATATATTAGTTATGTAATTAATAAAATATGTCTGTAGGTAAGTAAATTATTTAGAATTTTTCATAGTTCTTATATTATTTTGTAAGGCTCAAAGCTGCTCCAAATTATTGTTAATTAATAATTGGTGTGAGTGCTCCATGCCGGATGTACTGTTCTCATAGCGCTCGGTTCGCAAAGCACTCCTCTCCCTCGATATCCAGAAGTCGTGTGGGTCTGACGTAATCGCCAAAATTGTGCTGAGGACGTGTGCTCCGGAGTTGGCACCGGTCCTAACGCGTCTTTTCCGGTACTCCTACTCCCAAGGCATAGTCTCTAATTCATGGAAGACAGCTTTTGTCCACCCGAACCCTAAAAAGGCGACCGCTCAGATCCGTCCAACTATAGGCCTATCGCGATCACCTCCTTGCTCTCCAAAATAATGGAATCCATTATTAACTGCCAGCTCACGCGGTACCTTGAGGATCACCAGCTGATTAGTGACCACCAATACGGTTTTCGTCGGGGCCGATCAGCTGGTGATTTTCTGGTCTACCTGACCCATAGATGGGCGGAGGCAGTAGAGTCCAAGGGGTAGGCGTTGGCCGTTAGTTTGGCCATTGCGAAGGCCTTCGATCGGTTTTGGCACAATGCACTTCTTTCGAAGCTCCCTTCCTATGGGCTTCCCGAGAAATTGTGCAATTGGATCACCAGCTTCCTTGCAGATTGGAGCATCTAGGTCATTGTAGACGGTGCATGCTCCGACTACAGGCCTATTAACGCTGGTGTTCCACAAGGCTGCGTGCTGTTACCAACGCTGTTTCTCCTGCATATCAATTATATGTTGCAAACTGGTAGCATTCATTGCTATGCGGATGACAGCACTGGTGATGCTTTATACACCGGCGGTGCCAATATTTCTCGGAAAAACGTCGCCGAGTACCGGAACAAACTTGTGTCTGAAGTCGAGTCTTTGCTGAACAAAGTCTCGGATTGGGGGCGACTAAATCTAGTCCAGTTCAATCCTCAGAAGACAAAGTTTGCGCATTTACTGCTAAAAAGAACCCCTTTGTCGCATCTCCTCAGTTTCAAGGCACTCCCCTTCCTGCCTCAGCCAGTATCGGAATCCTCGGAGACGACATATTGAGTGACGTGCAGTTTCGTGGTCACTTGGAATAGAAGGCCAAATTGGCCTCTAAAAAGCTTGGCGTATTCAGCAGAGCGGGACAGTATTTCATGCCGGCACACCGCCTGTAACTTTACAAGGCGCAGGTTCGGCCTCACATGGAATACTGTTCCCATCTCTGGGCAGGGGCTCCCCAGTTCCAGCTCCTTACACTTGACCGCATCCAGCGCGCAGGGGCTCGAATCATCGACGACCGGGTTCTTCCCAATCGGCTCGATTCATTGGCACTGCGAAGAGATGTTGCATCCCTTTTCATTTTCTTTCGCATCTACTACGGGAAGTGCTGAGGAATTGTTCGGATTAATCCCAGCCGCTAAATTTCACAAACGCACATCGCGGCAGAACTCCCTATACCATCCACCACGGTGCGAATTAGAAGATGTTTTCTTCCTCGCACGACTTCCTTGTGGAATCGATTACCATCAGCAACTTTTCCGGACCGATACGACTTAGGGACCTTCAAGAAAAGAGCGTACTTCTTTTTAAAAGGCCGCAACGCATCTGAAATTCCCTCCCTGGTGTTGCAGTTGTTCATGGGCGGCGGTAGTCACTTACCATCAGGTGAGCCGCATGCTCGTTTGCCCCCTGTCCTAGAAAAAAGACTCTGTTTATTAACCTTCTACATTAGTACGGTAAAACAACTGACTAGCGTAATTTTAACAAATGCACACATGTTGACACCCATTAATGATAAGATAAGATGACCTATAAAAAAGGATCTCCGGTTCTTCACTTTCGACGTGCAAAATACAGCAGTACTACGCTGTTATACTATACATTTCTCTGTCAGTCTATTTTTTACACAAGAGAGGCAAACGAGCATGCTGCTCTCAAGTGATTATTCCCGCTCATGAATAACTGCACCACGGATATTTGCCGGCCTTTTAAAAAAGAGTAGTTTCTTGAAGGTCCCCAAGTCGTATCGGTCCAGAAAAATCGCACATGGTAGTTGACTACACAAGTAAGTTGTGTGAGGAAGAAAAGTTTTTGTAAATCGCACAGTGTTGAATTGCCAGATAGTATATGGATGAACGCCTTATGGATGGTATTACAGTTTTGTCTATGAGATCTCATAAAATGGTAGGCAGATTATATATAGCGTTAAAGATATGAAATACTTCTTGTCGATGAATTATTGATTCGCCAATCCGCCCAAAGAGAATATAATCACTACGTTTAAGAGGCGGGACTTCCATAGTAAAAATAAATGCATGAAATTACGCCAAGTTACTCTACCAACATCAAGATATGACATTTAGTTTTTAGAAACAGTGTTGACAACATTGACGAATTACAATAGTGCTGAAATGTCTATCCTCGAATAATTTTATCGATATAACCTTTATCGATATATTGTTTATCGATATTTTTACATAAGAAAAGTTAGATCTCTATACTGAATTATTTATGAGAAATAAAATTTTTAACGTGTGGATTGAGTAAAAATGCCGATGAGGATAAGAAAGCAATGTATTTTACACACAGGAATTTGTAATTATATCTTTACAATTAGGTACAAAAATATGTATAAAGAAAATATAAAATAAAAAACGCACTTTTTTACTAGTAATTAATTAAGTAAAAAATAAATGACGTACAAAAATATGTATAAAGAAAATATAAAATAAAAATCGCACTTTTATACTAGTTATTAATTAAGTCAAAAATAAATGACGACTCCGTAGCGCAGTGGCTAAGCGTTTGGCTGCGGCACTGCAGGACCGAGGCTTCCTTCCCGCACAGAACAATTGTTGCTATGCTGTAAAATAAATAGTCTGCGTTTGGATGCTTGTTTTCAAAGTTAGTTTTTTTAAGGGTAAAAATATTGGGTTTTAATACTGATTAGATTAAATTGCTTTTATGTGTAACAAATACTATGTACAAATCGCTAGGCTTCTTCACAGAGGCACCTATGTACATACTATTCGCAGAGATCGTTTACTAATTGTCGCTTTCAAAATAAGTACTCATTATAGCTAATGTTTGTAGATGAATAATATAATGATTTAGTTATATAATCTAATTCTTGCCAAAATGTGACTTTGGAGGGATATTATCTTTTGCTACATGTAAATGAAACCTAATTAACATACACATAATTGTGGAAGTTTAAATTAAGCCCACTGAAGAAATAACAGTTCGTTTTAGTTGGGCTCATATGCAATGTGTGTCACAAATATGTCTTAACATGTGAATCTTTTCAATTGGTGCATGTGCCAGCTATTTCACCCATTGCTTGTATCTGAAAAAATAATATAAATAAAATCGCATTATTTTTGAACAAAAAGAATGTTAGCAGTCAGAATTGACTGTGTAGTTTCTAAGTATAGTTCGTTTCGGATTGCCAAACCATCGAACTATCAGATTGCATATGTATGCAATTTGATGCATGCAAAAAAGATGTGCATACAATCGTACACTATAAAAACCTGTCCAACATAGATGGCTAGTCCAAAAATATACTCGCGTTGAATATCATATTACTATTAAAGTTGAAATCACCACATACCTTTCATCATCTAAGGGAAATATTGCTACCAAAGAGATTTAAAATATATATATACTATAGAGCGGGCATTGGGGCAATTTCTATACAAAAACTTTAAGCTCGTCCGTGTGTGACGCCCTCTAGCTAAAAATAGCAAAACTACACTATCATTTATTAAGACAACATTTTAGCTATTACCCAGTAGGTGACGCTTCGACATTTTTTGGACAGACTTGGAACTATGGCCAAGCCTAAGAGTATAGTAGGTCAGGCCAAAGACAATTTTTTTTAAAGATGGTAAATATAACTTAGAGTCATTACTATGTTCTTATCCAAAAATTAAAAAAATATTAACAATTAAAATATCGAATTATTTGTATGAAGGTCAAGTGAGCGCTAGAGTAACGACAATTGCAAGACGATTTGTCGATAAATGAAATGTTTCGAGAAATTATCAATTGCTGTGTAGTGGCGGTGTATGAATATTCATATCATTCCGTGGGTGTCGTAAGAGGCGACTGATCCACTCTTAAGTTCCACGGTACACGTACCTTGTTACAAAGTGACAAGGTATGTGTACCGTGGAACAGAACGTGGCAACTATGACAAGTATACCCTCTATGAGGAATATAGTGGAGGCCTATGTTCAGTGGGTTTTTTTTAGGATGTAACGGTGTTTGTGGTAATAGTGATAAGAAAAAAATGTTGGAGGGAAAAGGCGAACATTTTTTCTAAATTTAATCTCGGTGAAATGCGGATACTCCGTGCGATGTTTAGGGCAGGGTTGCAAAGGTGGGTGATATTTGTGGCAGGAAAATTCTGTGCTCCCCTTTATTTCCATGGCCCATGACCAGCAGTGGAAGGAAACTGTAAGGAGAGGGAGGGATTAATTTTATTATTTGAAACAATATTTTTGACTGTAAAAAAGTCATCAAACATCAAACAATTTATTAAACAAAAGTTGCGTAAAAAAGTTCAATGGTTAGAACAGTAATAAATAACAAAATCAAACAATTCCACTGAAAAGAAAAAAAGAACATATTATGTCACTTCTACAACTAAAGCAAATCTAACGAATCGTCAAATGTTAAAATCAAATAAATACTATGAAGAAAGAAACAAAAATATAGAAACACTCAATTTTCATAAAGAAAAGAAATATATAATATTACTAGCTGGCCAGGCAGACGTTGTTCGGCACTCTCCGATGACCCTGTGTCCTATAAAAATTATTAAATTCCTAATAAAAAATATTGAGGGTCACTTATCGGCATAAAAACTATCATATCTCTCAAGTTAGACCAAACTGCACACAGTGTGCAAAATTTCATTGAAATCAGTTCAGTAGTTTAGGAGTTAGTCGCGGACAAACAATGTGACACGTAATTTTTATATACAAAGATTATATTGATATACTCAGTAGGAGCCTCAAAAAAAAATTTAATCATAGGTATATACTTTATTATGAAATCTTTGACCAACGCCATTTTTCTACTGACTTCAAACAGGAGGAGGTACTCAAGTCGACTCTATGTTTTTTTTATGTGTGTTACATCATAACTTCCTTCTGGGTGAACTGATTTCGATCATTCTTTTTTATTTGAAAGTTGGTGTTTCACATGTTGTTCCATATAAATTTGATCAAGGTCTGTCTAATATTGTTATTCTTAATAATTTATATTGAAGTTGGTTGAACAAAATTTTTAATTATTGTTGAAAACAACTTCGCCATAATGTTCATTATATATCGAAATTATAACATAAAACGTAATTTTAAAACTTTGTGGAATATGAAAATTTGTGTTAATTACACATGATTTATAGTGATCATTCACACCTTGTATTTAATTTTCAGTTAATTCTGTCTATTAAATATAGTGATACGTGAACGACACAGTACTTGAAATGGAAATTTTATAAAGTATATAAAATTGTTACGAAGCAAAATATAAGGAATTAACTTTAAAAGACAGTGTAATTACTTACCCTTTATATAAAAACTAACAAAAATTTCTATTGTACCCACTTAATATTTTAGAAATTTGTAGTTGCCTCTTACACTCATGCGGCGAAGGAAATAGCACTAAAGTATGTGACGTAAACGCGACGCATAGCGCGTAACGACGGAAACTCGTCATTTAAAGTAAATTCTGTTAATTTAGAGAAGCGTAATTTAGTAACGAAACTAATTCTAATAAAATATTAGTTTTATAATTCATATAAATAACATTTAAAAAATAATTGTTCTGAGCACTCTTAACTATGGTTCTGACTAAACGTTGTTATCATATATATACTCTTAGGTTCTGAGGGTCCTTTCTAAATATTACCATACTCTATGGAGCGTTCTACAAAGGTGACATTTGACTTTGACTGCCCCTTGTGTACTTCAAAGATTTGAAAGATTACAATATAAGATCGTTTTAGGAATGTTACCCTTTCGATACCAAAGTATCGATAATGTTGTTGAAGGTTACTAATAGGAGTGGGCGATACAAATCGTATATAGATACAATATCTATATATCAGTACAATATCCAATATCTATATATCCGACGACAAACTAACTATGTATTAGATATTACGATTTTACGATACCGTGTTGATATGAGTCATCGCAGAATATCTAATATCTAGTCAAAACCGAAACCGCCGAATACTCTAAGCCGCCGAATCGTAAAATATCTAAGTATATACATTGATTCGGATACCGAACAAACCTTGAGCGCGATAGAATATATAGCTAAAACAGATATTACGACTACTTTACAACAAAAAGGTGATACGCTAACGCCTAATATTTTTAATATTAATCCTTATTAGTATTATTATACGATCTATTACAGAACACATAATTTTCAATATCCAGTCTAAGTAGTATAATTTTATTATTATTTTGTTGTGTTGCACTGTTTTCAAAATAAATTATTTTAGATCTTTTTGTGTATTTAATAGAATGTTATTTTTGGAATGTAAATTAAAACTGAGAAAATTATGAAGGAAAGTTTATTTCACTGATTCTGAAAAATTATACCCACTTTCTAGATATCTAAGGGATAATTTCTTTTGGCGTAGGGGTAAAACCACTAACCATAACCACAAGTGTGGCATAAAATATAAAAGTTTAAATTTATAGCAAATAAATGTTGCAATCCTTATTTTGAAACATGTAGAGCCTAAATTTAAGTGTAATAAATTAAAATAATATATTCTTTAGAGTGAAGGAGTAAAAAATTCTTTGTAATAGCGCCACCTACTAGATTCTATACGTAAAGTGATTTTATCGAACAAAAATTGATTAACTCTCAAGGTGGTACGTGCGATATACGCTAGATGGCATAAACACGACACGATTCAATTTAATATTTTATTTAATTATCTCGCAGGATAAATCCTAATGATATATGTATGTTACTTTTTATATTAAAAGATACTTTAAGAAAATTTATATTACATAAATAATACAATATATCTATAAATCTATATAATATAGAAATTCGTTCATAAATCGCATATCACCATGTGAGTACAGACTTCTATTCAGAACGAAGATATTAACAAATATATAGATATTGAAATATATAGATACAAAATCGGATTTTCATATCCAATACATAGGTACGATTTGATATAGGGTAAAAGTGATATTACCCATGCCTAGTTACTAAGCTTGAAATGCTTTAAAATCTAATAATAGGGAGTAAAATGATTGTTTCATTGTATAAATCTATTTATCATGACTTCCATCACATGAAAAAAATATCTTTAACTTTTTATGCCTCTATTTTATACTGATCCTGCTTTTATATCTTTAAGTAATTATAGTGAAAAATAACCTGTTACAATGTAATAACAGTGAAAAATCACCTGCTACAGTGTAGGTAATAGATAATCTCTATTTTACTTATTCTACAATAACTCAGCTTCTAGATTGACAAATCTTTTCAGCTATTAATTGTTTATATATACGCTTTCAAATGGTACTTTCATCTTGTTAACACTTGGGCCCAAGAATGTATGGAGACGTCTTCCTCTCCTTTTATATTATTTTGTCACTTTCATCAGCTGCACTACTTAAAAGACACTACACACATCAATAAAAATTGTTATATTAAGATTTTACCTTATTTCCTAACTCAGGCTTAACCTACAACTTCTTGTATCTAATATCTTTAACAGTACAATTTTTTTAATGTCACAAGCCTATAGCACTCTCCAATCACTGTAAGCCAGGATCTATAATGATTTTGTCCTTGACTACCACCAAACAATGACGCCCGGTATGTGAAAGAGAAGACTTGCTGTATTGCTAAACATCAACACAGCAAGTATCCTCAGCATGTACATAAGCAACACAGAAAATCTCATCATCATGCCTAAAAAAAATTTCCCACCCTTCCACATAAAGTAGGCCACTTAGCATAGTTGCTATATGCTACTCATTTTTGTTGGTATGGGTACAGTATCTTTGACTGTTTTACCTCCTTAAATATTGTAAATGATTAAATCGGCATCCTGTATATTATTTTTATCGATAACCCCAACCCCTAAACGTCGTCAATCACTAACTTTAAATAAAAAATAGTGACGCTACAGGATAACAGAGGGCGCTTAGTACAATAAACATAAATTTTCTAGAACAATCTACTAGAAATAATAAAATTTAAAGATTATTCGGTAAATATACATTATAATTACGATAAAAAACCAAAATCACGTTCATTTTTTGCTCCATATCGTGACTTACAATATCTTAATGCACAACCGGGCATATTTTCTATAAAAATATTTTTTAAAGATATGAAAAGAATGCGTCTTGACTTTATGACGATGTCACTAAGACTAACAGAGATATATCCTATAGGACATAAGTTACAGACGACAATTTTGCTGCTGATGTCCGGTCTATTACTACTACTACTTAAATGTCTTTGATTGCTACGAATAGCCTTTTCTTGTTATCATTTTTTCCGCTTCTTGCACCATTTAATTAGAAAGTTTTATAATGCATATTTAATTTCTTAACAATTCTGTAAATGAACAACGGCTCCTATAGCAAAATTAAAAGCAATCTTAATTAATAAAATATATACAAATATAATTGTTTGATTTGACATTTGAACCTATTTCATTTGACAATGTCGTTAATAGACATATCACGAAAAGCAGAAAGAAGAGTAACCGTCATTAAAATTTGACCCCTTTAGTACATATAATTTTCACTATGGAAGTTGCACCAGCCTGAATCTGCCTGTTTACCAAGAGCTCATATCAAGCAGTAGACTGTATTCATACTGATAAAGGAAAGAGGAATAGATATATTTATTGATACAAGAAAAAAATAAAACCGTATTTGCCCAGATTCAAGATTCATGACAGCGGCAAAAAGGTTTTATAGTTCATATTGTTAAATAATAAAGTTCTTTTCTCTTGAGGATTGCAAGTATTTTTCGGGGTATAAACACATTTGCGCACCTTGCTTGCGATAGCGGGTCGGCTTTTTTACTGTCAATATCTGCCATGATGCTATTTTATATCATTTATATGTCGGTGCGTCTATGGAGTACCGTTTGGATCGAAAGTGAGCGAGAGGCTGCGTTACTCTAGCGATAACAGAAACTTTTTTATACAAAATAGATTATAAATAATCTTAATGTAAGACACTATTTTGTTTAATTACCATTGGTTCGGGAAAGAAAACTATGCCCTGGGAAGAACGAACATAAAACTCATTGGGACTTTTAAAAACCCAACATTATTACAGCCTTTCATAAGTCCACTGCTGAACATAGGCCTCCTCCAAGGAATAATAAAACAACATATAAATATTAGGTCATTTAAGCAAAACTACAAAACTAAACATTAAATAATATAGAATTAGGTTATATTATAATAAGTTAAATATATTATATTATAAAATATCATCATCATCATCATTACAGCCCTTCACAAGTCCACTGCTGAACATAGGCCTCCCCCAAAGAATGCCACAAAAAACACGGTCCTGAGCCACCTGCATCCATCGACTTCCTGCATGTCTTTCTTACCGGGTCGTCACTCCATCTAGTAGGCGGTCACCTACAATTTGCCTTAACTTAGTAAAGGACCACGTCTCAGATCCGTAAGTCATCACTGGCAACACACACTGGTTGTACAATTTCGTTTTCAGGTTTTGAGGTATACCTAACGAGAAGATGTGTCGAAGTTTCCCGAACGCTACCCAGCCGAGTTGAATCCGTCGATTGACCTCTCGGTCGAAGTTGGACTTACCTAGTCGGACTATTTGTCCCAGGTAAACATACTCGTCAACAACTTCGAGTTTAGTGCTCCCAACTACTACCGGCATAGGTGTGACATAGACATTAAACATGATCTTTGTTTTGTTTGTACAATGTAATAACAGTGAAAAATCACCTGCTACAGTGTAGGTAATAGATAATCTCTATTTTACTTATTCTACAATAACTCAGCTTCTAGATTGACAAATCTTTTCAGCTATTAATTGTTTATATATACGCTTTCAAATGGTACTTTCATCTTGTTAACACTTGGGCCCAAGAATGTATGGAGACGTCTTCCTCTCCTTTTATATTATTTTGTCACTTTCATCAGCTGCACTACTTAAAAGACACTACACACATCAATAAAAATTGTTATATTAAGATTTTACCTTATTTCCTAACTCAGGCTTAACCTACAACTTCTTGTATCTAATATCTTTAACAGTACAATTTTTTTAATGTCACAAGCCTATAGCACTCTCCAATCACTGTAAGCCAGGATCTATAATGATTTTGTCCTTGACTACCACCAAACAATGACGCCCGGTATGTGAAAGAGAAGACTTGCTGTATTGCTAAACATCAACACAGCAAGTATCCTCAGCATGTACATAAGCAACACAGAAAATCTCATCATCATGCCTAAAAAAAATTTCCCACCCTTCCACATAAAGTAGGCCACTTAGCATAGTTGCTATATGCTACTCATTTTTGTTGGTATGGGTACAGTATCTTTGACTGTTTTACCTCCTTAAATATTGTAAATGATTAAATCGGCATCCTGTATATTATTTTTATCGATAACCCCAACCCCTAAACGTCGTCAATCACTAACTTTAAATAAAAAATAGTGACGCTACAGGATAACAGAGGGCGCTTAGTACAATAAACATAAATTTTCTAGAACAATCTACTAGAAATAATAAAATTTAAAGATTATTCGGTAAATATACGTTATAATTACGATAAAAAACCAAAATCACGTTCATTTTTTGCTCCATATCGTGACTTACAATATCTTAATGCACAACCGGGCATATTTTCTATAAAAATATTTTTTAAAGATATGAAAAGAATGCGTCTTGACTTTATGACGATGTCACTAAGACTAACAGAGATATATCCTATAGGACATAAGTTACAGACGACAATTTTGCTGCTGATGTCCGGTCTATTACTACTACTACTTAAATGTCTTTGATTGCTACGAATAGCCTTTTCTTGTTATCATTTTTTCCGCTTCTTGCACCATTTAATTAGAAAGTTTTATAATGCATATTTAATTTCTTAACAATTCTGTAAATGAACAACGGCTCCTATAGCAAAATTAAAAGCAATCTTAATTAATAAAATATATACAAATATAATTGTTTGATTTGACATTTGAACCTATTTC
This sequence comes from Parnassius glacialis, assembly GCA_033319125.1. Taxonomy (NCBI): domain Eukaryota; kingdom Metazoa; phylum Arthropoda; class Insecta; order Lepidoptera; family Papilionidae; genus Parnassius; species Parnassius glacialis. Next base: position 12,296,388 of record JAVANC010000005.1, on the reverse strand, counting down.
ATTTGACAATGTCGTTAATAGACATATCACGAAAAGCAGAAAGAAGAGTAACCGTCATTAAAATTTGACCCCTTTAGTACATATAATTTTCACTATGGAAGTTGCACCAGCCTGAATCCGCCTGTTTACCAAGAGCTCATATCAAGCAGTAGACTGTATTCATACTGATAAAGGAAAGAGGAATAGATATATTTATTGATACAAGAAAAAAATAAAACCGTATTTGCCCAGATTCAAGATTCATGACAGCGGCAAAAAGGTTTTATAGTTCATATTGTTAAATAATAAAGTTCTTTTCTCTTGAGGATTGCAAGTATTTTTCGGGGTATAAACACATTTGCGCACCTTGCTTGCGATAGCGGGTCGGCTTTTTTACTGTCAATATCTGCCATGATGCTATTTTATATCATTTATATGTCGGTGCGTCTATGGAGTACCGTTTGGATCGAAAGTGAGCGAGAGGCTGCGTTACTCTAGCAATAACAGAAACTTTTTTATACAAAATAGATTATAAATAATCTTAATGTAAGACACTATTTTGTTTAATTACCATTGGTTCGGGAAAGAAAACTATGCCCTGGGAAGAACGAACATAAAACTCATTGGGACTTTTAAAAACCCAACATTATTACAGCCTTTCATAAGTCCACTGCTGAACATAGGCCTCCTCCAAGGAATAATAAAACAACATATAAATATTAGGTCATTTAAGCAAAACTACAAAACTAAACATTAAATAATATAGAATTAGGTTATATTATAATAAGTTAAATATATTATATTATAAAATATCATCATCATCATCATTACAGCCCTTCACAAGTCCACTGCTGAACATAGGCCTCCCCCAAAGAATGCCACAAAAAACACGGTCCTGAGCCACCTGCATCCATCGACTTCCTGCATGTCTTTCTTACCGGGTCGTCACTCCATCTAGTAGGCGGTCACCTACAATTTGCCTTAACTTAGTAAAGGACCACGTCTCAGATCCGTAAGTCATCACTGGCAACACACACTGGTTGTACAATTTCGTTTTCAGGTTTTGAGGTATACCTAACGAGAAGATGTGTCGAAGTTTCCCGAACGCTACCCAGCCGAGTTGAATCCGTCGATTGACCTCTCGGTCGAAGTTGGACTTACCTAGTCGGACTATTTGTCCCAGGTAAACATACTCGTCAACAACTTCGAGTTTAGTGCTCCCAACTACTACCGGCATAGGTGTGACATAGACATTAAACATGATCTTTGTTTTGTTCATGTTCATCTTAAGACCTATCCGTTGGGAAGCACTTTTGAGGTCATTGAGCATTGTGCTTAGGTCCTCCAGCGATTCTGCCATAAGGACTATATCGCGACTATATAATCGAAGGTGAGTGATGTACTCGCGTAGATGTTAATACCGCATCCTTTCCAGTCCAGAAGCTTGAAAAAGTCTTCCAATGCAGCGGTGAAGAGTTTCGGGGATATAACGTATAGGTTTCGTACTCTTATTCTGTACTCGGATAGCCACCGTAATTCTACTGTAAAAACACTTAAGCACTTCGCTATACCAAAAGTCAACTTGGTACCGCTGAAGAGACTGCAGCACCGCCCAAATTTCGACGGAATCAAAGGCTTTCTCATAGTCCACATACGCCAAACATAGTGGCAAATTGTACTTCTCTGACTTCTGTACAATTTATCGAAGGCCCTTTCGGAAACCGGCTTGTTCGGGAGGCTGGAAGTCGTCACGTCTACGCGCGAGACGATTCGTAATGACTCTCGAAAACAGCTCGTAGACGCGGCTTAGAGAGAAAATCGGTCTATAGTTCTTCAAGAGAGCGTTGTCACCTTACTTGAAGAACAAGACCACCGCAATTCTGCTCCACGCCTCCGGTGTAATGCCACCATGGAGGACGGAATTAAATAGCTTCTGAAGGACTTCAAGTACAGCTTTTCCACCCGCTTTTAGAAGCTTCGCTGTGATTACATCCTTGCCTGGGGCTTTGCCGTTTTTAAGATGTTGGAGAGCCATTTTAATCTCGCTCAGACTGACGTCCGGGATGTCATCGGAATAACGTCGGACAAGACTTGCTCTTGGATCGTTACTCACACTTGCGTGTGGCTCCAACGATGACGTGTACAGCTGCCCACAGAACATCTCAATCTCACTCAAAATCTCAGGTGCCCCGGGAACGATGCTGCCACATTCGGTCTTCAGCTTTGACAGTTGGCTCTTTCTGGCAGACAGATCTCTGGCAAAGACTTTGCAGTCTTGGTTCCGCTCGATCGCTTCTTCAATACGAGCTGTATTGAAGTTGCGTAAGTCCCGCCGCAAAAATTTGGAGATCTGTTTGTTCAGTTGCCTGTATGCTGTCAAATCTGTTGAAGAATGTAGCTTCATCTCCCGTCTAACAGCCATGAGATTAGAAGTGTGATCGGAGAATTTTTGTGTTCTTCTGCGGCGGGTCTTGCAGAACTTAGCTCCGAACTTAGACCGAATGGACAGTTTCAACGAGTTTGTCATTCATATCGTCCACTTAATTGCTGTCTTCTAGGCACTGGAAACGGTTTTGTAACTCGAGCTGAAAGGTTTCGGGACTTTGGATTAGAGCACGACGGGACGTAGCGTTGACTTCATCAGACGAGACCTCTCCAACTTAACATTTAGGTTCAGTGTGCCTCTAACCATTCGGTGATCGCTGCCGGTTTTCACCCTCGCGATCACTGAGACATCACTTAACAGTTGTCGGTCTGATCGTCATAATGAAGTCAATCTCATGTTTTGTCTAACTGTCGGGGCTCCGCCAGGTCCACTTCCTGTGGGGCCGCTTCTTGAAGAAAGAGTTCATCATAAAGAGTCCCTCTTTCTCCATGAATTCGTCCAGCTGCTGGCCCCTTGGGTTCCGTTGCCCTATTCCAAATTTCCCTAATTTCAGCTCACCGTTCTCTCTTGTTCCTAGTTTTGCATTGAAGTTTCCCATTAACACCGTATATTGGGTTTTGGAGGAATGCATGGTTCATGGGAGATATCCTCATACATTTTCTCCACCTCCTCATCGAGGTATGCCGAGGTTGGTACGTAAACCTGTATGACCTTCAACGAATACCGTTTGGTGATTCTGAGTAAAAGGTACGCAACCCTCGTCGACACACTTTCAATCTTTACAAGGTTGTTACCGAGAGACTTGTGGACGATAAATCCGACACCTCCTTGGGACAGATGGTCGCCCTCCCGGTGATAGAGCAAGTTGCCGGATTCGAGGATTACCGTGTCCTCCCCCTCTCTTCGGACTTCGGATAATCCTATAATATGCCAGCGCAACTTGTCTATCTCTTCTTCCAGCTCCACGATCTTCTCGTCAGTACTCAAGGTGCGTGCGTTGTATGTTGCCAGGTCGAGTCGTCGTAGGTGGCAACGGAACCTCCGCCGGAGATACTTAGCACCCCCTACCCCGCCGTTACCATGGTCGCCACCGTAGCCAGCAATAGTTGGGCCGCCGGGGGCTGGGGGCTTCCTCTTAGTAGCTTTATCCATTTGGGGGGTATTTGCCATAGTTGCGACGCTTGGCGAGTGGGTTGGCAACCGCAGTTATTTTTTATTGTATTTTTGCTGTTACCAGGAAGATGCTGCTGCCCATCCCCTGCCTGTTTCCCTTTGTCGCCTTTTACGACACCCACGGGAAGATATGGGATAGTGGATATTCTTAACCGCCACTACACGGCGAACCTAACGTAATCAGTTAATATATTTTCAAACAAATATTTGACACCGTGCCTGTCTATTTGTTCTACTGTTAATAGACTTTTTTGTAAATTATGATTTACTATAATAAATATACATGCATTATAACATGTGTTTTTATCCTTATGCAACCAGTTCAAAACATCTTTCTTACTATATAGCGTGTGTAGGTAATATTATCCCTGATGTACATATTATCCCTGACTCATCTTGGCTTTAATATTATTTCTTAAACGGTAAAGGACTGTATACTCACAAACAATACATGTAAAAATTAGTATCCATACCATATTCTTGCACAGATTATTTTTACGGAATTACTAAAAAGATTTTCCATCAATTTTAAAGTACCTTTAAATACTGAATGTAACTACAACTTTGTTTTATACTATTATTTATTGAACAGTGCACTATTTTAACTTATAATACCGGTGAAAACTAATAAACAATAGCTTTTAGTTTGTTTTTAGGTTATAGTAAGCTATTGCTAATTACCATTAGATACGGTAAAACTAATATTACTATTGTAATATTATAATAATATAAATAGTAATATATATATAGTAATATTATAATAAAGGTGAAAATTGTTTTTAGGTTATTGTAAGATACATATTTTAATTGCTAATTACCATTTAATACGGTAAAACTAATATTACTAATGTTGCGCGCCACTATTAATGTCTTGTACATGGCAACACTAGTTACACAAGCGCCCTCTAGTATCGAGTAGCAGAACTAATAGAGTCAAGATCCTTCCAGAAATTTCGGGACCGGTATGTACTCGAACATTCTAGATGTTGCTACAGTAGAATGTTCTGGAAACTATCTGAGGCCCTATATAAGGCTGGTATAGACCACGACCGGGGAGTATTGAATTGGCGATACAAGAGAATACTTCGAAGCGACATAACTGCGAACTAAAGTGATTGTGTTTTATTATTAGTGTGGTTTTAGACTGTAATTAGTGTTGTGTGATTAAAGTGTCAATTTTGGTAATTTAATCGGCAGTTTTTAATTGTCTTGAACCCCAAGCTTGTAACACTATTGTAATCTATAGATTATAATAAATAAATTGACATGCATTTCATTAAGGTTCCCTAAAATTTGTGGTGGGCCCATTCTCCATACAAAAAGGAACTGTCTCCTTTCTTTCGCAGCTTTATAAGCTTTAAATCATAGATTTCTCTAATGCCCCTCTTGTGTTTGTATATTATTTACCTCTTTTTTATATTTTATTGTTAAAAAAATTAAAAATTCAAGAACATTTTTAAAAAATGTTACTAAGTGTTGGTAGTACAGAAATAGGTCTAAAATTGGCATGGTCTAATGTACTATCGGATTTAAACAAAAGTATTACTTTACTATGCTTCATTAAATCAGCGGTTAGGTCAGTGGTGCGTCATATCGATGGTGGCATAGTAGATTTGAGGGTATATCGAGAAAACCCCACTCGTTTGTGCAGTAAAGTTCACTGTAGGCGCCATGTGTGATTGTACCGTACCGCTTAAGTCATTCGACAAGTGTTCGATGAATGCTAAAACTTTTACGTTTACGGTATCGTAGTTCTGTCCGTCGTAGTAATTCTTTTAGTGCAGGCAAAGAACATCGTGTTGCCGAGAGGCTGCTCTGTGTTACAATGAAATGGGTAGTGTTGCTGTGTGTTTGCATACTTTGGTGTATCGTGTGCATGTAATTATGGCGGGGTCAAACTGTAACTGCTCTATAGTGAATAAATTGTGCATTACGCTGTTTTACTGCCGATAATGATTAGGCCGCTTTCTGATTTGTCGGTGCGGGAGCGGTGCGGATTCGTTTCGCTCGGTATACGCGGTACCGAAAGCTTGCCGAGCGCATATATTTTAATGTGCGTCTTCTAATTGGCGCGGTATGTGCGGGAGCGGGGAGGGATCGTTTCGTTTTACCGCGTCTCGGGATGCGTGTCCAGGCGCCACTCGACATTTACTGCGCACAGTCATGCAAACAAGATGGCGGAGCGAGATATTCATGTCGTTAGCAGCCACAAAAAGTTGGCAATTAATATTATTTTCGATATATGGATGACGCCAATAACGTTTTCTTCTTTTACGTAGACGATTAACATAATAACACGCCAAAATATCGTCATCACTCGAAGACGAACTCTTCGGTACTGCAGGATTTTATACCGATAGGTGAGTAGCTGAAGGCAACGCGGTATCGTTTCGGTACATAGCTTATAGATCCCGCACCGCTCCCGCACCGACATGTCACTAAGCGGCCTTAGTTGCGTAAGCGGGAGAGCAACTGGAGCGTCCACCCTTACACTATTATTATTGTTAATAAATAACCTTCTTATTTATTGATGATATTTCCGACATATATAACAATTTATGTACTTTTAGGAGAATGGGTCGGTCATGCGGAAAAACAAGTCAGTGGTTATGAGATAATATTTAGTTTTATTAGGTATAAATTGCACCAGGGTACTTTTATAATTAATGATAATAATTAATTTGAATGTTTAGAATAAGCTAGGTTGGTACAACTAGTGCACAGAGTCACGCCAGAGCGAAGACTGCTTTTGCTGTTAACTAGCGGATGGAGGCGACTAGTAACGAATTTTGCACGGTTTCGGACATCGCAACAGTGTTTCGCAAATGTTATATCTTGGTCGGATGTAACCCCTAGGTATTTTGTCGTTGGTTGTCAGGGGATCTGGCAGCCGTACAGGGTATCTGATTTGACGACTGAAAGTGGAGATCCTTTGAAAGCGTATTGCTACACTTTTCTCAGGATTCACTTCGATTCTCCATAACCAGAACTAATCGCCTAGGCGGTTGACGGCTGTTATGAGCATCTTAGTGAGATATCTTTGATTTGGATGAGTGACGAAACGTGCAGTTTCATCTGTGAAAAGAGCAGTATTCACTACTGGGTGCATAGGGAGACATCCCTTATACTCTTCACACTCGCCACACTCTTCACAAGAGACAACTCGTGAAGAGTGTGACGAGCAGTGGGGAGACGACTACGGAGAGTCTTGTCTCTAGCCTTGAGGGGACGCTTTGTAAACCGGGAAACCTCTATTCGATAGTAAAAGTGGCGATTGGCAAGAAAGGCTCTAATGATGTGGATGAGCTGTATAAACTCAACGCGCCTATCAGGCACGTCGAGTTTATACAGCTTCTAAAGCAAGCCGTCGTGCCATCGTGCAATTTTGTCAAAAGCTTTTGCGACATCGAGGAAAAGGGCACCGGTTACGGTGATTCTGCGACAATTTTGTGGGAGGTTAACTCCTTACAGAATGTATTCTGTGAGGTGATGTAACTAGTCGGTGTACGAGTGTTTGGGTCTGAAATCTAACTGCTCGTTTGGAAGAAGTTTGTTGGTGAAGACGTATTTACGAATGCGATTCAATATGAGGTCGTAAACTTTCCCCGGTGTGATGAGGAGACTAATTAGTCTGTAACTAGAGGCTAAGTATGCGCGGTTTCCCGGGTTTCAGGATTCCTATTACATGTGCCTCTTCCCATGCATCCGGAAAGGAGCAGCTGGAAAGAAGAGCGTTGAATATGCCTACCAGGAAGCATACAAGCGACGTGGAGAGAGATTTCAGTACGCTGTTGCTAATGTCATCGTGGCCGGGTGCTGATTTCTTTTGAAACCTGTTAATTACTTCTGTAACTTCATCGACAATCACAGGTTCTAGGGTTCACTCAGTGGTATTGCAAACTTACGCTCGACCTTCGCTTTGACCTGTGCAAGTTGAGCGAAATCTATAAGTTCGTTATAAGGATAACATCAACTCTCTTAACAATCAGCGAGGCATTTGGCCTTTTCAGTCGTCAAATGCGAGATAAGGGTTTCTTAGCCTGATGAGAGGCGGCATAGGTGACGATTGTTCTGCTTTCAAAACTCGCGACAACTGTCAGAAGGCAGTTTATGATGGCTCGATGTCCGTAAGCAGATTATCCAACTTATCCTGTCTAAACTCTTTAACGCGCTATTTCACCTCGTTTTGGAGGTTGCGCAGTCAGAATTTGTTATTTATGGTACGATAGTGATCGTACTGGTTTAGGGCCGCGTTTTTGGCTCTAATCAGTTGTCGAATATCACTCGGAAGCTTTATGTATTGATGGCTCGATACACGAACCTTACGAGAGCATTCTTCAACTGTAGATGTGGATGGGCTGATAGGGTGCTAATCGCCTCCTTGGCCTCCTCAGGCGAGTCTATCTTGTTTGGGATTTTTTTTAGGTGCTGGAAGGTCGTAGACTCGAGTTTTATCTCGAGTTTATGCCAGTCCACGATTTTTTGGTCTGAAAAGTATCACCTTCGGGCTAGCCTAGCTGCAATAGGACCGGTCTATGGTCTAAGTGGAGATCTACTATTGTTTTAATTGATAATAGCGACAAACGGACATCTTTGAGTATCGCTACGTCAAGGACGTCCGGTTGATGACTGATAGCGAATAGGTAACGTGTTGGAGTCTTACGGTACGTGTACACCAAAACCGATTTTGTCGGCCGATGGCGGACAGAACTACCCGGACGAGTAACTCGGACGTGTAAGTGTTTACACTACAACAGTGTACCACGTGTGCCGACATTGAACGTTACCGGTATTCTGTAGTTGACTGTGTTGCTTAACAGAGTGAAGACGCATTTTTTTAAATATCTGAAACCGCTATATCCATTTTTTATAACCGTGGTAGAGCCACGCGGCAGCTTTTGCTGTCGCACGGATGGGCCGGCTCGAACCGGGGTGGTACTACGACCTCACAGAAAACCAGCGTGAAGTAGAGGTTTACCTCTGCGTTTCGCTTGGTGAGTGCAGGTGGTCGGAGGCCCATTTTAGTGGAAATGAGGCATTCCATCTTAGTCCTCACGGGTGACAACGCATCTGCATTTTGATTCGCAAACGAGGATAGATCTAGATGTCTATGGGCCGCAGCAACCACTTACCATCAGGTGGACTGTGTGCTCGTTTGTCACTCTTATCCTATAAAAAAAATTTGCGATCCAACTTCAGTCCATAACTGTTTCGAAACCTCTCGATTATTGTAATTGTCTATTATAAATACAACTAATTAATTTTTCAATATCCATAGTCGTTTAGGTAGATAACAACACTGACAAAACAACAGAAGAAAGACAAAATTATTAAATTAAACTATAAAAACACTCAATTTGCACTGTAGACGCCGGCAATTTGGCGAGAGATCCCGACAAGTTCGGACTCAACGGTTGATCGGTCGATTTCGAGCGTCATCGGAAGATGACGGTCGTGTTTATGTACGCACTCTCTTTCTTTTACAAGTGTTTGATTCGATCGTCCGAGTTCGGCCGTCATCGCCCGAGCAAACTTCGGCCTTCGACGGATTAGGTGTACGCGTACCGTCATGCCGTCGCTCACATACAAATGAATCAATGAAAAATTAATAATATATTTGGAACAAAGGCACTGCTTAATTTATATTAAACTTTCTTTCCGCAGGCACATTATTAGACATATTTTTTAATTATTATCAATTTTTTTATAGTATATGGTGACAAACGAGCTCACAGTCCACCTGATGGTAAGTGGTTGCTGTGACCCATAGACATCCACATCTATCCTCAATAAAGAATCAAAATGCAGATGCGTTGTCACCCGTGAGGTCTAAGATGGAAGGCCTCTTTTCCAGTAAAAAGGATCGCCTGTTCACCATACAAAAGACAGCAGTGTTAAGAGCTGCTATTTTAGGCTAGTATTCTGTGAGCGCGTGGTCCTTCCCCGGTCGAGCCGACCCATTTGTGTTACAACTATACTATTAATATAGCTGCAGCATGGCTCTACCACGTACAAAAATTAGGATTAAGTTGTAATAATTGCTGTAAATTGCAGCTGAATAAAAATAACAAACTGCCGATTCCAACGCTCTTGCCAAGCGTGACAAGTATGGCAAATATCCCCTCTGTGAGGCGATCTATGGCAGGAG
>JAVANC010000005.1:12174202-12284202 GCA_033319125.1 Parnassius glacialis | reverse complement strand
TCAATGTGTAGTATTCGCGTAAATATAAGAAATCATTATATTATATAATTTGTAAATTTGTTACTTTCGCTTCTTTTTAAAAATACCTCTTGTGTAGGGTTACGGATAGTTTACTATACCAAGGTGGATAAACAACTTCCATAGATTTGACACAAGATTTGTGCTATGATATCGTGACAAATGAGAAACAGTTTTAAGCTTTGAAGTGGAAAGGTCACGATAAGATATCCACTTGAATACCTTTTCTGAAGGATCCTTTAATCAACATTTTGTTACAGAAAATTAAATAGCAGTAAAGATCTCCCCTTTAAGATTACCCTGTAAGCATTTCACAGAATTTAAGGTAAATTTAATTTTATTCAAAAGCCGTGATACCTTACAATAAAATTCCATCGTAAGCGGGCGAAACGAATTCGATTCCTACCGGCTTCTTAGATATGGTTGGTGTATTTTGAGTGATGATTTACTAAGAATTGGCTTTTGTGAAGCTAAGTCAGTGCACTTTAACATCTTTAGCTACACCACAATTTACCTAAAAGTGGGATTATAAAGGACTTGCCGATAATTTGTATAACAATATTTTAAGGAAAGCTACGTGTCTCAAATAAATAAAAAAATAATAATTTGAGGACTTAATATGAAGTCTGCCAACATGTGTCAGGTCAGCGCGATGGACTCTTCTCTACCCCAATAACACTCTCAGAACTGACAGAAGGCCTGTTCGCAGCTGAGGGTCGTATTCTGAATGTTAATCTATTTTTATAATGTCATTTATCCTAGAAGTTTTTGAAGTAAGCTTTCTTATGACATCATCATCATCATCATCATCATCATCATTACAGCTCTTCACAAGTCCACTGCTAAACATAGTCCTCCCTTAAGTAATGCCACTAAGCACGTTCCTGAGCCACCTGCATCCGTCAACTTCCTGCATATCTTACCAGGTCGTCACCCCATCTAGTGGGGGGACGCCCTACACTTCATCCGCCAGTACGAGGCCGCCACTCAAGAACCTTTTTTCCCTATCGGTTGTCGGTTCTTCGAGCTATATGGTCGGCCTATTGCCACTTCAGCTTACTAATCCGTTGGGCTATGTCAGTCACTCTGGTTCTACTGCGGATATCTTCATTTCTAAGTTTATCACGCAGAGAAACTCCGAGCATAGTCCTCTCCATAGCTCGATGATCAACCTTGAGCTTCCTCATCCGGCCAGCATCTTCATACGAGTTCATTCTTACGACATGTGGGTAACTATTATCTCTTTTCGAAAAGAGTTAACGATCAGTAAAACCGTGTAGTCGCGTTGTAAGAATATCTACGAAGCCAGAAGCGACAGAGGAAAACTAAATCAGAAGATAGCCAGCAGCATCTCTCTGATAACAACTCAAAATAATAAAAATATATGGTTGCCAACCCCCTGCCAAGCGTGACTACTATGACAAATTTCTCCCTATAACGTTATCTATGGGAGAGGCCTATATTCAGCAGTGATATCTTATTGGCTGTAATGGATGGTTGGTATGATGGATGTATGGATCGAATATCTATAGTCTGGTTACGCAGTTTTCACAATTATAATATTAACGATTGACTATTGTATTTCGTGAGTATTTATTATGTTTATACACCATAGATTTATTATAAACTTACGTATATACATAATATCTGTAACTTTCAAAACAATATACATTATGCTTAAATTCGATTTTTATTTTGTTCAATAATAATAATAATAATTAATTTCATGATAAATTTTTTTAAGGAATTATAAATTATATTTTATAAATTAAAAGTAAATAAAAATTATAACATTAAAATTTGGAACACAACAGAAGTTAAGTTTGAAAGCACTTTTTTTAAGCTATTTAATAAAAACTCTTAATAATATTAATATTAATTTAAATACACCTAACTATTTCAGAATAAGGCTAATTCTTTTATCAATATATTAAAATATTATCATGATAGTACCATGAAAAACCTATTTTGATATTTTAAAATACGTATAATACAAGTTCTTGCTCTCACCTTGAAGATACCCAATTCATGTTTGCAACACGCCGGGGTACTCACAAGCAAAAAACGAAGGTTTCATCAAATACTTTGCTCACTTTCATATTCTCTCAGCCTATGAAAATAGGTCAAAGCAATTCGAGTTGTTTTTCAAGATGCCCTAAAGGTCTATTCATACTATGAAATATATAACACCATTAGTAAGGCTTTTGAATATTGACCTAACATGAATTAGGTCCATGATAATTTATGTATCTAATCAGTCTGAAGCATTTCACTGCAGAACTTACATACGCTTCTGCCTGCCTCTGCCTCTATGATGATGATGATAATGTGCTATCCATTGTCACTGCGCTACTGAACCGTTGAAGTAGAGTAGAAAGTAAATAAGAATACATTAAAACTCTGTTTTCATATTACTTTTTATCAAAACTTATTAACTGGTTACAGCTGTTGTATATAATCAAAACAATTTCCTTTACCTTGGATCTGAGAGAAACGTGACCGTATTTCGTTATCGACATATTACCTCTTTAGCTGTAAAGAGATTGACAAAACAAAAGTCATACTAGGAAACAAAACCGTTCTTTCACATCACTTTATAGATTCGTATTGTAAACAACATAAAAATTAAAATTAATTTCTTGTTTTTACGTGTCAAATTTGAATCTTGATTATAAACGTTATTTTTTTAAACTGACCACCTTTTGAAAATACGCTTAGTTAGTACAGAAGAAACCTATCACTTCAATCCATGACCATTCTTAAAATGAACATAGGCCTCCCAAGTCTTTTCAGGTCATCACTCCATATACTGGGGGCCCGCCCTACATTTCGCTTACGATTTTGGGGCTGCTTGAAAAGCTTTCCTATTGGTTGTCACTTTTTTGAGCTATATAGCTGGCCGAAGGCTCGATGTTATTCAAAAGCCCCTCAAAAGAAGGTACGGACCTTGGTTTGAACCACTATCACAATGTAGGAATGACATCTATTATCGTAGCGCATGGCTTATATAAAGCTCTGCCAATTGTTCCTCTTTCTTGCACTTAGAGGGAGCGCTCCGAGCGAAACAGATAGTAGTGTGCGGAAAAGTATTCGACACCTCGCTGCGCGTGAAATGCATGTTACAGTTGTAATTTCCAGGTGCTGCCCAGCCTAAGTGGACTCGTCGATTGACCTCCCAACTGAATAAACGTAACCACCTGATGGTAAGACGATATTGCAGTCCGTGGACACCTACAGCTACCACAACGGAGGCTACAGATGCACTGCCAACTCTATGGACTAAAATAGAATGCCTCACAGCAGTGCAGGCACTGCAAAATGATGATTAACAAGCTAGTGTTGTAAAATAAACGAAGTATCTACTATGTTAATAAAACATAATTTTCTTCTTAATCATCAGCCAGTAAAAGTCCTCTCCTGTTACAGTTAAGTAAAATTTGCCTTAGTCGTCAAATAGGCAGTTGGATTGACGATCGCAGTACCAGAAGTCTAGCACGTTTGACGCTGCTCACAAAAAAACGAACAAATCCCAAAAGTCCGTAGTGAGAGATGCTGCAGATAATATATTATGGCTGGAGCATGAATAAGTCCACGGGAATGACCTTGTTCGCACAGAATACCAGCGTAAAAAAGCAGCTTAACGCAGGTGTTTTTCGTGTGGTGAGTGTAGAGAACTGGAGACCCATATTACTGGATTCCATAGTATTTTTCATGGCTGGAAACACATGATGTCTATGGCACTTATCATCAGGTGAACTGTAGGCTCGTTTGTCATTCTTATTATATATAAACAACAGGATACCCGATTATAATATTTAAAAAAAAATTGCGTGTAGTCCATTGCAAACGAGTACTCTTTGTAAAAGCACTCACATCGCAATGTCCAAGAGGCGGAGAAATAATGTCAACTTAAGAATCTTAGAAGTAAGAACGCGACCTCAATGAGCGCTAGAGGACTCTTATGTACTCTCTCTGTAGCCGTGTCGCATACAGATGTCTCATCGTGTGACGTAATCTCGCCCCCGCTGTTAGCTAGCCGACGCTTCTTTTTATGACGTGTAAGTACAACAATTAAAGTCAATCCTATCAAAAAGAAAAAGCACAACGTAATAATTACACGTTAAAGATATTTCTGCTTATTAAAAATACATTGTTTACTTTAATTAAGGCTTAAAATTTTATCTGATATTTTTTGACATGTGGTAATCAGTTAATAATTAAATATATCTTTAAATTTGACTATGGACTATAATATTGAAAGTATTAGACAGCTAATCTAACCTTTAACATTAAATAGGGTTACATTGATGTATGTTTAAATTGTTGAGATTTATGCAATAAAGACTTTTGTTTTTTTTTTGTTTGTCACAGGAACTGGGTTCGAGCTGAAGCCGAACGTAGCGTATTTATAACGCAAAAATTATTTGTTTTCGGCGGTCATCCCACCTAAACGATTTAGTAAGTGTGACTTGGTGGCTTTGAATGTTTAGTATGTGTGACTTGGTCTCCGAAGCTGAACGAAGTAGAACTCACTTGCCTGGCCCGAGGTGAAGGACTGAAAGGGTTTGACAAGCTCACTCCGGATGCGCGTTGATAGACTACAGCAAGAGATACCTATGTCCTCTCTCATTGTCCCCGTGGCACTTAAGGTGCAATCGTGGCTCTAATGCGACGGTGGAGTTGCTGGTGACGAAAGTGGAACATCAGGGAATTTTAGTTAATGCAAGTAAGACACAACCAGTCCTTGTCCCCCATAAAGAAAAGGTATTATGCTCGAGTTTGTGACACAGAAACCCAAACTATTCGTTATTAACGCATTATCCGGACCTCAAACTCGTAAATTAAGGCAACTGGTAATGTGTTGGAGCTACAGCTGTAACATTTAGTATAGTATATCCTGTGAAATATCAATTCTATTCAATTCCATTATTACACTAACTTTACTAGATATTACAGTAGCTTCCCTCATAGACTGTTTCATAGAATTGTCACACTTGGCAGGTGTGCACCCGCTGTTTTGTATTATTTTGAATTTTTTTGAAGAAGACGCTGCCCTTCTTGTGTCTCATTTTCCCTATGTCGCCTCTTATAGCACACACGGGATGATATAGGGTAATAGGAGATCATTCTTAAAAGTAAAATTAATTAAGTTAAAAACGTTTACCTATTTAAATTCGTACTTAGGATTTTTTTATCAAATTGACAGTCACAAACGAGTATACAGTTGTCCAAGGGTATGCGAATGCTGTGCCTCGTAAACTATCATCATTTATTCTCAATTAAGAGTTCAAATGCTGACACATTGAGATTTCTGAAGATCAAGATGGAATATCTCATTACCATTAAAATAAATTGTAACAGTGAGTGGTAAGACACATTATATTATTTGACTACGCACATTTTAGATAAATAATTTTTTACATGTTTAATTCAATGGATTTCCGCAAAGTAACACCTGATTCTATAAATTATTTATACTTTTTACTCAGGATTTAGCCTGTGAACCGTTTATGTGGTAGTAATAATATGCTGCAGTATGGCTCTACTCTTACAAAATTTGTACGTATTTATTATTTAAATTATTGCGGTAGTACTTCTCTGCTGCGCTGAGGTTGAAAGTTTGGTATAATATGAAAGTTGCACGCGAATAGTAACGCGAGATTTCAACATGTTCAACATTCACAATTGATAACCAACGAGAACGAAAGACACATTTCACTCGTAACAATTTCACATACGTGATAATATATAACTGTTGTAAATTTACATATAAGTTAGAAGCAAATGTAAAGCATATAAATGTAAAAATTGAAGTGGTAGAGCCATGCTGCAGCTTTATTAGTAGTATAGTTGTAGCACGAATGGGTCGGGACAGGCCTCCTCGACCGGGGAAGGACGACGCTCTCACAGAATACCAGCGTAAAATGGCACCTTGATACTGTTGTGTTTCGTATGGTGATTGTAAAGAACCGGAGACCCATTTTACTAGAAAAGAAGCATTCCATCTTAATCTTCACGGGTGACGACGCATCTGCATTTTGATTCTTTATTGAGGATAAATGTAGATGCCTATGGGTCACAGCAACCACTTACCATCAGGTGGACTGTGTGCTCGTTTGTCATTTTATTCTATAAAAGGAAAACTTTATTCCTCCCCTATAGATTGCCTTAGGTGATTGACTTCACCACCTCGTTGGTCTAGTGGTCTGAAACGCTGTTGCTGATCATGAGGTCTCGGGTTCAAATCTCAGTTCAGGCGAAAATCAGTTATTGGGTTTTTTTCTGTCAAGAAATTCTCAGTAGCAGTCCGGAGTGAGAAGGTTGGCGATGTTTTACCTCCGTGCTTCAGAAAGCACGTTTCGCATAACCATTCCATCGGACTATGACAGTGAAGGAATAGAGAGCGCACTTGTCCCTGTGAATACACTCGGGCAATATAATCCTGACTTGCACAAATGGCTAGTCTTCGTTGAGAATATAGACATATATTATCATTAACTTTTATATTTCATGTCATTTTATACATGTCATTAATATGTCACTTAAAAATTGAAAATTATTACTTAACAGGTGGGTTTAGCATCCGTAGTTCTTTATTAGTTTAAGTAACTACTAAAATTAATAAAAAGCTACGGTTGGTTTTTATTATCAAATATCAAACATACAAATATGTAAGCATCTCATAAACTTTTACAAATTTAATAAATTAATAGGATAGAAGGAAGTAGCGTAGGACTAGTAGGATAGTATGTTATATATATATTCATACTCTAATTTTTTAAATCTATGTAACAACAGGGGAAATATATACAAATATGGAATGAAAATAATATCTGTACATAATTTAGATATAAGTTTCAAGTTCTTGTGTAACAAAGCAGTTAACAATATATCATATTCCTGCAATTAGTAACTTCTAAACTAGTGGCGTGCACCATTGAGCGTTATAAATCAAACCGTTTAATAAACAAATAGCGACATTAATTGTTCAAATGGTTCTTGTTTAAACGTAGACTAATTTGTATTCGTATATTTAATAATATGCATTGAACAAATTAGGGCATCCTAGACTTTATATGCCACCAGGGAGGCAGTACTTTTTTTAATAAGTTAGGGTGACAAACGAGCACACAGTCCACCTGATGGTAAGTGGTTGCTGTGGCCTATAGACATCTATATCTATCATCGTTTGCGAATAAAAATGTAGATGCATTGTCATCCGTGAGTACTAAGATGGAATGCCTCGTTTCCAGTAAAAAGGGTCTCCGGTTCTCTACACTCACCACACGAATCACAGCAGTGTTAAGCTGCTTTTTACGCTGGTATAAGTACTTCTGTATGAGGTCAAATATTTGAAAGATTTCATGTCCAAGGAATGTCATTGGTTAGGTAAATGTAAGAGTTTTTATTTCTTTCTGAAATTGTAGTTATATTTTATATTTATTATATTAAAATGTATAAACCAAACTGTGAATATACCTGATAGTAGAAAAATACTATCTAATACAAAGAGAGATAAAAATGTGCAAACTATTAAAAAGCAAACGACTCAGGCATTGTTTTGTGTTTTTGCATTATCTAGGAACCAAAGAACTTTTATTTTATTTTAGCACATTGGCAGCTCCGTGGAGCAGTGGCTTTACAGGGAGTTGCTGCGCTGGAGACTGCGGGTTTGAATCCTACACGGAACAAGTATTCGTATGGCCTACAAATAATTGTTCCGGTTTCGGATATTTGTCTTTGTGCAATTTGTGTTTGTAAACTGCTTTAGAAGAAAAGAAGCCGTAGTTGCTGGGAAGCTAAGCGCTTTTCCATAACTTTCACAGTAAAGAAGCAACCCTGGTTCTATCCCAGCAGTCACTAACGAAATTATTAATTGCAGCGTAATTGGTAGTGAAGGAAAATATTTTGATGAAAACTGCATGTCTGAGCAATAAAATATTTTGAGCAAGAATTATATGTCTTGATACTTATTCTCTCTCTTTCTGATAACCAGACTGTCCGAGGATCTTATCTCTATACGTGGTAGATGCATGTTGTAGCTCTATTATGGTTGTAGCCCGAATAGGTCTGCTCACCCCGGGAAGCATCACGGTCTCACAAAATACCAGCTTAATGCTGATGTGTTTCATATGGTGAGTGTAAGGAACCGGAGAACCTTTTTACTGGAACGACTAAGATGGAAGGCATCACCATCCACCTACCATTAGGTGGGCTGTGTGCTCACTTGTCACTCATCTTTGCGTCTCTTACAATAGGACGTAGTTATGCAAAAAGGATCCAACCCGCATTAAGTTAATTTGAGTTTATGATATTTGAAGTATCCATACTTCAAATATCATAAACTCAAATTATCGGTATGGTTTCTGTCTGTTTGTAATTTTTCTTCTTATTTGTGTTACGTTTGCTAAAACTGTTACATCACATAATAGTATAAGACCACAAACATTATTTTTCAAGTCAACATTTTTGACACAAAATCCTTTTTGCATAACTGCGTCCAATAAATAGTGCACATATAAATAGAGCAAATAAGGAAAAATACCTAGGATTTATATTAGATAACAGGTTGTCGTGGAAGAAAAATATAAATTATAAATTATGTTATTTTTTAGGAAGTGTGCGAATTATAGTAGGATGTTTGCCACAGAATGTTCGATATATTTTATACAATACACTTATCAAACCAAATATTGACTATTTAATCAAGGTCATAAAATGATTTCTTATATTTAGGCCAAGACTACACGTTAAATTAAACTAATTTATTTTTATTTTAAGGTCACAATACTAAAACAAAAGTAACTAAAACAAAAAAAAAACAAGAACACAAAACTAATTTACGTGAACTACAAACTACCCAAAACAAATTAATCAAGGCACTTATTCATTATAAATGTTTGACCTTATATTATATAGAAAGAAACCAAATTATTAAATATTATATCACAAATATATCAATATAATACTTGCATATTAATACGTAAAATACTTAACAATGACACTCATTTACAAATATTGTTTAAAAATATATTGATTTTTACAAGCGTAACCTAAGACGAATCCATGATATATACATACAAAAAGTTAGAACAGAGTATGTTACGAAAAATATAATGATTGACGATGCAAAATTGTGTCACGCTTTACCGTAAAATATAAAATAATCAAAAACATTGTCTTTCCTTTATTGAAACGCCATATTTTGGAATAAATTAACCACAAAAAAAATACAAATTGAAATTAAATGTAAATTAGTTTTACGCACTCTTATTTATGTTTTCGGTTGTATTTTCGTTGTTCGGTCATTACAATTTGTACGCGATGCTCAAACATATGTTTACTGTTCTTTTAAATTGTTTACGTCTTACCCACACCTATAGTTAATATTATGTATGCTTGTAATGGATTATTTTATTATTTTTTGTAATTTTTTTAATTTCCTATTAGCGATTTGTAATCTTTTGAGAAAGAAATAATATCTTAAACCTAAACCTATTCTATAAAAGATACGGTTGACCCTTTTGAGTTGAGGTCATCCATGCAATTTCCCGCTAAAAGCGCTCCAAAGTACACCTTGCTCGATGTCGAAGAGCTCGAAGAGGAAAATCCTCGTAGGAATAGTCAGAAGAGTGTCCTAAGACAGAACGTGAAGATCTGATGAGAACTCGATGTTCAATAACCGACGAAACTAATAATTTCCCGATTTTTTGAAAGTCATTGATTTTCGTAGTGGGAAGTTAAACATCACTTCAAATTATTTTATTACCTTAAAATAGCATATTTGTGTATCGTTCATATAAGTGAGTCGCTTATTTATGATCTTTATCGGTAAAAAATACTATATGTTTTTAAGTCTACCTAATGTAATATTCTATAAATTAGCAAAAATTAATTTGTAAATAAAGTAGTCTAATAACCACCGCCGTTACACGGTTCGACCATTACATTTCATTGCCGCGATGGATCATCTTACAAAACACTTTCAAAAGCCGTGGCTCCTCTATGTTGACGATGTTGTTCTGATCTCAGATAATGTAGAATAGCTTCAGTTACAATTATTATTAATATTAGTAAAAAGAAGACAGAACACATATCTTACGTCTTCAATAATTAACCCCAATAATATAATTGTGCCAATAGAAAGTACGGTAGTTCCCACGGTGATACAATATAAAAGCTAGACTAGCTAAGCTAGGCTAAGGACAAAGTAACGATCACAAAATTGATAATGATTTACTTACAAAAAAAACAGTTGGATGATTTCTTTTATAGAATAAGGTTGGCACACAGTCCATCTGATGATAAGTGGATGCTGTGGCCCATAGATATTTTCATTAATCCTCGATTAAAAATCATAATGGAGATGCGTTGTCACCTCTGAGGACTGAAATGGAATGCCTCGTTTTCAGTAAAATAGTTCTCCGGTTTTCTACACTCATCATACGAAACACAGCAGCATAAATACATAAATAGCAGAAGACGTAGAGACAGCTGACAGACTTCTCAAGAGTAAAGAGCAGATGTAGAAGAAAGCTATAAGACTGGCTGTTCTGTATGGCTATGTTACGCGATCAACAAGCGGCACCTAAGCACACTGCATACAACAACAAAAATGCGAATGCTACGCGGTTGAAAGTGGGTGTCATGCTACTAGAAAAAATTCAAAATTAGTATTTTCAAAGGTGCCCCGAAGTTGCCAAGGTGAAAGGGAAACGTTTGCGGCGGTACGATCACATGTCGTAAAGCTTACACTAATTTTCTAAAATTAATAAATCTTGATATCACATCTCATTTTGATATTATAATACATTTCGATAAAAATAAATTCAAAACTGTAATATCGTTTGTCATCACTGTATAAAGTAAAGTAGTATGACGGCTCTGGTGCGCAGTTGCCTCAGAACCATGGATTAAAATCCCGCACAGAACAAGTCTTTGTATGGCCTATAAATAATTGTTCGGGTCTGGATATTTGTAATTGTGATGTATGTCAACTACCTGCATGACACAGTTGAAAATCCTAGTGTAACGTCACGAGCTTAGGGGTAAGGTTTTTTAAATAAAAATTAAAACTGGTAAAATTGAGAAAACACATACATTAATATTCACGATTGGCCTTTCACAAAAAAAAATATCTAAACGTATAATAGTTCTCTTCCCGAATAACTGCTCCGATCTGATTAATATAAACAATTATGTGAAAGTATAATAAAATGAGTGTACATAAAGAAAAACATAAAATTATACGATATATTACAAATAATATAACTATCCTTAATATATTATTATTTAATATGTTAAGGATACTAAAATTATTTGTATTATAAAATTAATGAAATTAAATGAATTACATCTTCTCAATATTGATTGTATATATAAGCCCTAAAAATTTTCCAAATTTATGTTTTGATATGAGGTTCCACTAAGCGAAGAAGAGACTACGGAAGAAACTCCGCAAGTAACCTCTTTTGTTTTCATTTTTTAAAGCTTAATAATATTAAAATATTTAAAAATACAAATGACACATTCGTAATTCAAGCAGGTTCTATGAAATACTAAAAAGAGGAAAACGGAGAAGGACGTTAATATTTGGAGTTCATTAGTGCATTGCAACCCGTGCAGACCAGCCCTTACAAGTAGCACCTGTTCACAAGTATGACGCATGTGGTAGCCATTGCCCTCGACCATATGAAAGGGAAGTAGATGGTCCGTAACACGAAGCCGCTGCAATGTTGTTTCTATATTATGTAAAATTATGTATTTTATTTTTACTACAACCATTTTTTTTTCAAACTATAATAAAAATGTATCTAACTTATTGACTAATAAACGTAAATACTTTTAAAACAATTATGTATGAAAAGTTTTTTCAAATGTAAAAAATATAGCTATATATACCCTTAAACGTAGCGTCAAGGTTAATAGAAAATTGTGTATAATTTGTAATAAGCTTACATACTTTATACAAAGAGGGAACTTAAGATACAAACTATATTTAGTCCATTTAATAAGCAGATTACTTTTCAACACAAACAAAAATCAATTGCCATAAACTTTCAGTTAACCCTTTGTTACAATAATGTAATGCATGAACCAATAAAAATCGGCGCCCTGTCTATGGGAAACAAAATTTATTATTAATATCTAATACTGACCTATTTTTGCCGGGTTACAAGTGACACTGCTTAAGAAACAGATGAGCAAACATCCACAAGCCTTCCAATCCATCTTGATGCACACACTAAAAAAATCCAACACTCAGAAATGAATATTATCTTTTATTTCTTAGTTGCGATATCACATCTTTCCGCACACTGTTTCTCTCGTAGCCGCGTGCGTTTAGCGTAGCTCTTCACGTAGAGGCAACCGATCCGCGCTACGTCGCCCAGACAACTGAGGTTCACTCAGTCACGGGTTCTCTCAGAGTTGCTGTTATTGATTCTTTTAAATGTTATTTTTGGCCATTTAATATGTAACGTTTTAACATGATTGTAATTAAAAGTGACATATTTCTGTTCTCATTATTTTGGTATATTTTTGAAGCGCGTTGAAATAAAAAAAATAAAATAACAAATAAAGTAAATCATAGTCTACAACTATGCGGATAAAATTAGTGTTACACGTACACTACCTGGGTAAGACTTTTTCTCCCCAAGAGTCCATCTAAGTAGGTACCACCGGCTTAACTATTTCTGATGTCTGCAGCAATTGCACTGCTGTGATCATTTCTAGAGGGTGTAGAGACCTAGTGTAGTTACAGGCTGTGTATTATTCCATCGAAGTCTTCATAGACCACAATCATCTGTGTTACGAGCGCATCTGTAACAATAAAATATGGCTGCTGGTGTTCATGGAATGTATTTGCCATTTATACTACTAATTTACATCAATCTTGGAGAGCGTATTAAGGTCTACTGCTGGGCATTGGCCTTTCTAAGAATGCGCCATTCGGCATATATTTTACGAAAGAGCTATCTGTCTATACTTACTATGCTGGATGGATTGGTAATTGCAGAACCGAAAACTGCACTGATCATGCTGTTTTCTATCATCTACTAGTGGAATTTGAGATCTGCATTTTGTATATATTTTATTTTTCTACGAACGAAATTACAAAAACCTTAGTCAAAACCCATTTTAGGGTATGGCTGCCATACGAGGAATTACAGCTGAATGGCACTTTAAAAAAAATACTAGCAAGGCTATTAACATTACAAATATTCCCTTTAACTAATGGTGTCAGCAGTTAAAGGGAATATTTGTAATGTTAAGTCGAATGGTGTAGTCGAAACCACGACTTTTTGAGTTCATTCTCTGCACTCTACCATTGGGCTACTGTTGCTAACAATATTAAGTTAACAATACCACATATATATTTTCTTTCATGAGGGCTAGCTGTAATGTCTCAATGTCTCACAGCTCGTTTTTGGCAAACAAGTAATACTATATATAAATTGTTTAAAGTATTCTGTAATATCTCCCTTCCTTTATCGCAAACTTTTTTAATAATGTAAGCAAAAATTTTAAAAAACTTTGTTAGTTGATAGAGGCACGCCGAACTATATTACAGTTGCATCACGAAAGGATTGGCCAGACTGGCAATGGACCACGCTTTCGTAGAATACTATCGTAAAATATCACCTTAATGGTGCTGTGTTTCGTTTGGTGAGTTTAGAGAACCGTAGACTCTTTTTACGAGGCAATTCATTATAGTCCACGAATATGAAAACGCATCTACTTTTTTATTTTTCATAGAGGCTAAGGGCCACAACATTCCACCTACCATCAGGTAGATTGTGTGCTTGTTTGTCACCCTTATGGGGAAAAGAATGAAATAATAAACTCAAATATAAAACATACATCATAGGAAGAATATAAAAAAAATGTAATTTTTATGTTGATTGTATAATATAACGTTTAACATATAAACAAACTTAAAATAAATATTAACATATAAGTTATATATCATAAAAATAATATATACTTGTAAAATATACTTTATTAATATCGAATATATCGCTTCTTCAAACTCCTTCGTATTTGGTACATCATATACAAAGTTTCGAGACCCATAATAAAATTTCAAACTACGAGCATAAGCAGTGAACGCAATATTTCGCACTAGCGCTCAACCAAGATGATAGATATGAAATGAAATAGTTTCTGTCGAATTCAAAGCAACTTTGTCGAGACGTCGGATGAATAAAACACTCGTCAAACTTGATCCATTGTGACAGACTGTAGACAATCAGTATTGCAATTTCAAGTTTCGTAAATAGTTCTTGAAGGAGTTTTGGGGAGTCTAATACAAGTTATTAAATTTTGCTAAGTATTAATGCATACATGTAAAATATTTATGACACATTTTTAAAGTTTCTGTATGAAATACCGTTCCTTCGCTTCTTCTTTTTACTCTTTAAAAGCCGCTGATTGGTATGAACTTTTCTCGATGTAGGACAGATTTTTCGTCACGCTTGACAGTATATTGCCAATCTTATTACTAGCACATGAGTAAATAAACTGTATTTCTTTACTCACGTGTTACTAGATAAATCTTAGTAATGATATTTCTTTTTGGTATTAGATGTCTTGCGTCGTTGACGCTGCTGCCCGTTGCTGTTCTCAGTGTTTTGCGCCTGACGGAAACAAGATTGTACACTTCCATCTTTTGTTTTTTTCTGGCATTTCCAAACGTCGCCTTTTACGATAATCACGTGTCGAAATAGAGCAATGGTTTCATTTACGCTGCCACCACATGGTAAATTTTATAGTTATTAACATCTGGGCCTAATGAATCACGTTTGCTACTACACTATGGGTCTTTTGAATCATAACCGAAACTAACATTTGTTCAAAAACAAAATTTGGTGGTTTTTGAATGTGTTTGTATTTTAATGATGTCCGTATCCATGAGACTTTATCTTACCCTTCTATTTGATCTTTGTCTCCGTTACGTTAGGCTTAATCTCGGACTGATGAGTGTCAGTGTGTTCGCGCACATTTATGTAACTTTAATAGCTCACACGTTATATTGTCGCCCTAGGAGATATCAGCGGGGAAGGCATAATCATAATCATAACATTAAAATATTTAGGTATATTTCATATATTTGTGTGTATATGTATGATGAGTATATTATTTGTAATTTCACTATGTTAATTTTAGTAACTGCTTTCAACGTTTTATCACTTCCACTTTTGGATGACTGGCAAAGTATGCTTCACGCTAAAGTTGCCGTTTTTATTCCTCTACATTATGTAAGGTTCAACAAAGAATAAGTTAAAACATTTATTGCAGGTATGTTAGAGTTACACGGGCACGGTAAAGTACCTTAAACTCCAGAAATTAAAAATAAGTTAAAACTAAACGCGATCTAATATATAAACTTCATTTAATTTCATTTAGAGCCGATTTTTATTCGTCAAGTAAAAGTTATTCGTAGAATAACATACATACTAAAATAACATACTTTTGTATTCAGTCCGGTATTATTTGATGGATAACTTATAACAGACGATTGAAAAATCGGACCTTAAATTTTTATAATTTAATAAATAATAAAAATTTATTTCAATAAATTGTTTTAATTTATATATATTTTTAATTGATGTACGTACTCACTTAGATACAACTCTTTATAAATGTATCAAGAATGTTTGTTGCAAATACTTTTTCTTTTCTTGCTACATTTGATAACTATTTACTTTATAGAATTTGTCGAAGTCGAAAAAATACAATATAAACTTTTTATGCTTAGATTTAGTTTCGTACCTGTAAGAAAATCACATTGAAATGTAAAATTCAGTATTATAGATAATATACGACATTTTTTTTATATTTTATATAAATATAACATTGCTCTTTACAGTACAACATTGAGATATATAGAGGTCCGTTCCTTCTCTAGTGCGATATTCTTTTTAAGTCTGATGGTGCATACAGTCAAACCATTGGCAAGTAGATGGTGTTGCATCTCCTTAATTTGTGCCACAGTATCTCCATTTAAAATAAATATAAAAATAAACGTTTCTTTGTGCTGGGATGGAATGCCACGTTACCAGTTTAAAAAGACCCCGAGTATTGTCGCTTTCCATATGAAACACAGCAGCATTATTCAGTTACTTTACGCTGTTATTCCGATATAATATTGACGTGTAATAGCAGCTTAAAGAAAATAAATGAGAAAATAATTCAAATAGGGGTGATTTTTTCCACTGTTGTGAACTTTCTTGCTTATAAGGGTTTTTAAACTTGAGAGAGATAGTGCCCTTTATGTCATGACTAGGAATATTAAACATCTAAGACCTACGTGGAAAATAAACAGTGGATGTAACATGGAAAACACCTATCTCAGTCACAAATTTGCATGCACAATCACTATCACCATTAAACTTAACAAGACTACATACACACTTGGCATTATCGATGGTGGTGTATTCTAGTATAATGGTTAGAATGATGTTGGGTGTGATAAAAGTGTACATAATATTATATGTATTTTCTTGGAAAGCCATTAGTTGTTCTGTATAGTTCAATTACAAAACGTGCAAATTCCCAAGCCAACCCTGTTTTTGATAAATACTGGCTTGGAGTAATTGTTAATCGGGATTGACTTCTCCCAAGAGACAGACGCCTTACCTAACTCGTATTATTTATTAAATAATTAGCTAAGAGGAACATTAATACAGATAGATTGACAAATATTTATATTTATATGATATAACATTAGACCAGATTTTGGTGAAATGTTGGTGTACAACATTAAAAAAATTATAATGCTGATGATATGCATACAAATAAAAAGTGTTCTTGTGCAATTATTCAACACATCTGATAATGATTATAGTATTCGCTTTTTAACTTTTAATTCCCGATGTTTCGGGCACTGTTTGATGCCCTGCTGTTATACAATTTTTTGATCTAACCTACAACTTTTTTAAAATATTTTTTGCCGATTTATGCAGAACGAGCTAAATAATAACTAACAATTTTTTATATGTTGTAACACCGATTTTAATATAATTATATTTATAGCGCAAAGAATCGTTCACCGTGATCATTTATGCTCAATCAACACTCACTTTGTGATATTAGTGGAGCAGCATTTTTTAAAAGTATATTATGGAAAACAAATATAGAAATTATACTGGATATCCCGTAAGTCAACATTCTAGCTTGGGAGCCGATAAGCAGTCAGTAAGACCAAAATATCAAAATCCAGAGTAATGAAACATTGAACCACTGTTGAACGGAGGCCTCCCTCATAGATTGAATTATAGGCGTGATATATGCCATAATTGCCACAATTAGGACAAATAATCTTTTGTTAATCAGATGTCGCTGGTTAGGGCTGAGGTGAAGTTTTTTGTTACGCAATGTCCTATAACTAAGAATTTGCTTTTTAAATACAAGTTTATTGGTTACTAGAGTATTAAATAAATGCACAAAAAATGCCTCAGTGGTTTGCTCCTTAATATTTTTCATATTTTATAACTTTTTATTAATTTTCAACTTTTATGTAAATTTGTGGTATGGTTTGTTCATTTCTTATCTAGTTAATATAAAATAAAACTAATTTTACAGAAATAAACGTTGAAAATTACATTTTCCTAACATATAACTTCCCCGTCATGTAATCTGTCCAATATTTCTACGTGGCGTCGCCCTGGTGGCAAATAGTCGTGGATGCCCTCATTGTTTGAGTTGCTTTCAGGAGCTGTTGCCCATAGTCTGTTACATTTCTCTCTGTCGGCTCTTAAGACTACCACAGGATAAAAAAAGAAAATCCACATTCTTACACCACCAATACACGCACCGCGGATGTTGTTTGAAACAGAAATAGAAACTTTTTTATTCAATATAGATTATAAAAGAAATACTAGTTGAATGTCACTCTTTTGTTTAATTACCACTGGTTCGGAAAAACACATATGTCCTGGGATTTTTCGGGAAGTCGGAAGCGGAATACGACACGCGCATCTATGAAATATACGGTTTACCATACGTAACGCGCATTCCTGTTTTGTTAGCTTAACCCGGGACTTAGTGTCTAATTCAGAATCTGTATAAGTGGATTCGACTGTATTAGTTACTAGTGCGATATTTGATATTCTAGAAATAACTGTGACGGACGTATATATATAATATATATATATATATATATATATATATATATATATATATATATATATATATATAAAACGTACGGATCAAAGATCCGTACGTTCTGTGTTCATTTCGCGAGTTAGGCGTTATAACAAACGAGAGTTAGTGGCTTCTGTAGGGTAGTTAATCGTACGACAGAGTTACTGGACCTTCATCGTGACTAACGAAGAAAGTGACATGAGGTGGAGAGGTACTGAGGCCCGAACTGCTGCAGATGGTAACGGTCTAATAAGGTCAATAACACTACCAGCCACACCCAGATACACATCACTGACCCTTACTTTCCTAGCACTATACATCCACACGCGACCTGACCGAATCCTGAGGGACCAGTCGCTTTGGATAGAGGTAAGTAAGCTCCCTTTATTAGAATGTAACGCTCCCCCCTAATTGTTTATTGTAATTAGAAACTTTTCACCTTGGCCTGTAGCAGGCCCGACCAGCATCTGCTTGTAGGTTCTCCGTCTATGGGCCCGCGAGGGACCGTGCTCCTGTGATAAGCAGCTGCTGGCCGTAACACCCACTATACGGTGTTAATGGGAGACTACCATGCAAAACTAGGCACAAGAGAGAACGGTGAGCTCAAGGTAGCGAAATTTGGAATAGGTCACACGGAACCCAATTGGCTAGCAGCTGACCGAATTCATAGAGAATGAGACACTCTTTATGATGAACTCTTTCTTCCAGAAGCGGCCCCATATGAAGTGGACCTGGTCGAGCCCTGACGGTTCGACATAAAATGAGATTGACTTCATTATGACGACCAGATGACAACTGTTCAGTGATATCTCAGTGATCGCAAGGATGAAAACCGGCAACAATCACCGAATCGTGTGAGGCAATGTGAACCTAAACGTTAAGTGGCAGAGGTCAAGTATATGTGATGTCATATACGTAATGTCAGTAGTCAACGCTCCGTTCTCTTCGTGCTCTAATTCAAAGTCCCGAAACCTTTCAGCTCGAGTTACAAAATCGTTTTCAGTGCTTAGGAGATTGTAATGCAGTGGACGATATGAATGAAAAGCACGTGAAAACTGTCCATGCGGTCGGAGCTGAGTTTTGCTAGACCCACCGCAGAATAACACAAAAACTCTTAATCTCATGCCTGTTAGATGGAAAATAAAGCTTTATTATTCAGTAGATTTGACAGCAAACAGGCAACTGATGATGAACTGACAGATCTCCAAATACATGCGGCAGGACTTATTCAACTTTAATACTGCTCGTATTAAAAAAACAATCGAGCGGAACCAGGGCTCCAAAGTTAGTGCTAGAGCTAGAGATCTGTGTACTAGAAAGAGCTAACTATCGAAGCTGAAGACCGAGTGTGGCAGCATCGTTTCCGGGGCACTTGAGGTTTTGAGTAAGATTCAGAGGTTCTAAGGGCAGCTGTACACACATACACCACACTAGGCACAACACACCACTCTCGAAAATACGACACGTGTTTCGCTTCTATACAAGGCATCCTCAGGTGAAGTAGACTCTGCGGAGGCTGGTCGCTAAGCAAGCTTTTTGAGAGTGGTGTGTCGTGCCTAGTGTGGTAGTGCTTGGGATAGTAGTGTTGGGATTGACGGTGACGGGTATAGTGCACGCGATTGAGGGAGGGTGGGAGGTCCCCTTATAACCGGGCAGGACACATCATTATCTTTCTTTACGCGGAATTAAGCAAATTAATTAATAACAACCCCATAATAATGGATTTCCGCAAAACGCCTGATTCTATCAATTATCACATACATACCCTTCAGCAAAATGAACAGAAGTTCAAGTTCAAGACGTACAATTTGCCACAATATCTTGCGTATGTGGACTATTAAAAAAGTCATTGACTCCGTGGAAATTTGGGCGATGTTGCAGTCCCTTCAGCGGTGCCAAGTTGACTGTCGGTAAATTGAAGTGCTGAAGTGTTTGTACAGTAGAGCTGTGATGACTGTCCGAATTCAGAAATAGAGTACGATACGTATCTAACTGCAGAGAGGTGTAAGAAAGGAGGAAATTATATACCCGAAACACTTTATCACTGCATCGGAAGACGTTTTCAAGCTTTTGGCCTGGAAAAGGTACGGCATAAACATCAACGGCGAATAAGTCACTGACCTTTAATTTGCCAATGATATAGTCCTTTTGGCAGAATCACTGGAGGACCTAAGCACTATGTTAAATGACCTCAATAGTGCCTGCCAACAGATAGGTCTTAATATGAACATGGATAAAATAAAGATCATGTATAACGTCCATGTAACACTTATGCCGGTAGTTGTTGCGAGCACTAAAATTGAAGTTGTTGATGAGTATGTTTACCTGGGACAGATATTCCGACTAGGTAAGTCCAACTTCAACCAAGAAGTCAATCAACGCATTCAAATCAGCTACGTAGCGTTCGGCGAATTACGGCACATCTTCTCGACAGGTATACCTCAAAAATTGAAAACGAGATTGTACAACATGTGCGTGTTGCCAGTGATGATCTATGGAATTGAGGCGTGGTCCTTCACTGCTGGGCGTATGAGGAAGCTCAAGGTCGCTCTTCTATAATTAATAAAATTAAATCTTAATTCAAGCATACTACTGCAAGAATTCAAGATACTATAAACTCATTCTGCGTAGATCGGATCAAAATTAATATTCTAAAACTGAAGGCAGCCGTGCTAACTATGACATCGGGAAGTCAAACACCTCAGTCCTCCCCGTGACCACTAACACATTCAGACACCCGTCAGGAATTAAAAACATATTAAACGCGATAAAATCCGTAAAAAACGTTAGTTTGATTTAACTTAATGTACTTTGAGCAGGTCAAATTTTGTATATATTTTCCATTAATATCCTGTTCTCCTTTTCTTTGTTCGTGCAAATGTGACTCCACCAAAGGCATTTTGGATGCATTCATGAGTGCATTGATAAATGCAGGTGCGACTTCTAAGGAAGCTAATGCTGTTGTCCACTACTACTTTCTACCAACCGGAGGGACAAACCGACAAAAAACCGGCAAAGTGCGAATCGAACTTGCGCACCGAGGGTTCCGAACAAATCTAGGTAGGTTTTTTTTTAATGTTATAAGGAGACAAACGAGCACACAGTCCACCTGATGGTATGTGCTTGCTGCGGCCCATAGACATCTACATCTATCCTCTATTCCGAATCAAAATGTAGATGCGTTGTCACCCGTAAGGACTAAGATGGAATGCCTCATTTCCAGTAAAAATGCCTCCGGCTACCTGCACCCACCAAGCGAAACGCAGAGGTAAACCTCTACTTCACGCTGGTTTTCTGTGAAGTCGTGGTACCACCCCGGTTTGAGCTGGCCCATCCGTGCGACAGCAAACGCTGCCGCGTGGCTCTACCATTGTTAACAAGGTATATATTAGGTCAAAGGTATTTAAGTTTTAAATTATTAAAAATATTTTTATTATATGATGTAACTAAAAAATTTTCCTTTATCTGTGCTATAAAACGTTGATTCGTACCAAATTTCAAGATTCTGAATTCACGGGAAGTACCCTGTAGGTTTTGATTCCCTTGAGAATGTTGAAAATTTGTGGCATAAACGGCTGTATCTTTTGATTGCGTTGGCATATTTCACAGTTCCAAGGGACAGTAGACTTGAGTATTTGATATAAATTTCAGCTTGATACCTCAACGTGTTCCTGAGAAAAAGGGTCTTGACAGACAGACAGACAGATAGACGGACAATAAAGTGATGCTATAAGGGTTTCGTTTTTTCCTTTTGAGGTACGGAACCCTAAAAACGACTGTACCTTGTTCTTTACGGCTGCAGTTTATTATATTACACCATATTTTAACATTTAAATTGAAATAATCGAATGAAAATTTATATTTTCATCCTTAAATTCTCCTAATACTCATTTCTTTATTTTCTTCCAACTTTTCTATGTGCTGACATCGATATATAACATGCGTAACAAAACTTAAATCCATAAATCCAAAGTTATACCGTTTGAATACATCTGAATGTTACTCTCCTCATGCTGGTTAACCTCAAAACTTTACGTTTGTTTTTGTTTTACTGAGCAATCTTCGATTACCAATGGCTACTTTTTCCTTTTCGTTCACCCTGTGGTGGTATATAATATGCACTGCCCCAAATTGTCCCGTGATTGTTGTAAGGAGAGAAAATAAACAGAAAATGGGCAGCAGCGTTTTTCTAATTTAAACTAAAAAATAAATCTTGCGGTTGCCAAATCTCCTGCCAAGAGTGGCGGTTTTGTTATGAGGAATATATGGAAAGGCCTATGTTCAGCTGTGAACTTTGATTATAAAATTATAGTATTCTGGTACTTTCCGTCTATAGTTGTTTAATGTTTTGAATTATTTAATAAAAATATTTTATGACAAAATAGTATTAAAAGGACCTAGCCAAACAATCAGATGTTCGATCAAAATAACATATTTTTAATTATATAAGTAAAAGCCTAACTAATGTAATTAATATGTTACAAGTTTTATCAGTTGAAACTGTTTTCAACCCTTTATTTAAATAAATTGATAAATAAAACGTTGCATGCGATTTTATTTTTTATCAAAGTTGTTCATATTGAATACTCAATTTTATTAAGTTTTACCGATTTAACTTTTCTATCAGCTAGCTTACAAGTAGCATAAAGTTGGAGTCATTTTACGTTTTATAAAAGTTCTATACACTTATTGCAAAACACTTTCAAACTTTCTAAGTGCACGTTATATAAAAAGTGTTTTTTTTCCATTATTGACCCACATTTTCATTCACATAAATATAACGGATATTGGTATCACGCTGTGATCATTTCGGCGCTGATATTTCCAATAAAGTTACGAGTATATCCGTTCTTGCTTTATGTTTTTATATGCTGGTACTCATAAGTTTTATATTACAGAATACTCAGCTTGTATAAAAACAGTTATTATTTTCGTACTGAAATTTTATTTCCGGTACGCACACCATTATCATATTATATATATTCAACTCACGACAAATCATGTTTACTATCAACAATCTTACCACAACCGCTTTAATAAAAAAAAACTTTCCCCCCTTCTGTTTCTCCCGCCTACTCGACGATATCGCGAGATGAATTTTACACATTGAGCTCATAGATATTAAGTTCTTTTATATAAAATTATGTTTAATCTTATCGTTTTGTGGTCTGAGAAGTTCATCTGCTTAAATTAACTGTTTTAAGTATCAGGAGTAAACAAAGAGAAATTATGTAACTCCCTGGGATATATTATGCTAGACACAAAACATAGTAATTTTGGTAACGGCAAAATTGGTGACAAACGAAAGTATGATGTTTACGATAATACAATACAGTCATGTTTCTGTCATCATACATTACAGCGTGAATTTAATTAATTAATCCATTAATAATATATCCATGTAATTATAAATTCTTATTTAATCATAATAATTTATAATCACATGGATTGCTAGCCAGTAAATTATTTAAAAAAAAACATGTACGTGAAAAATACCAGAAGAGCCGCATTTGTCAATAAATTAGATACAAGCTGTGCATGACAAAAGTAACAATGCCTTTTTGTCAGAAACATTAGCGGGAATGTGTACGACAACTTACCAAAGCTTCAATAATTACGCAAAAACATCAATAATTAAATGGTCAAGTTTTTTATAAATATTAATCATATATCACATATCACAAATATTTATTTAAGGCTTTAACTACTCTGAATGACCTTGACGAAACGGCTATCGCAGAGATTTTAGCCAACGTCAACACCGTCTAGCAACTACGTTCTGTATTACTTATAAAAGTGCAAAGATTAATAGACTGCAGAGATGACAAATATAAAAGTGACATACTGCCCGTTATGCTTGCGCATCACTGAGAATTATGTTGTAGTTACGCATCTTCAATTACATTGTGCTGTAGCTTTGTCCGGTAGGCGTCACGAGCTATCAAGTGTTCAAGTTTCAAGTACGTAAGAGTTTTTTTTATTATATATGTTAAATCGTATTTATTTGTATCGTATTAGTAGATCTGGGTCAAAGGGTTCGCTGTAAATTTTTCCCGGGTTTAATCCTCGACAGCACGAATGCAATTTGTAATTGCGAATTTCGTCAACACGCATTGGGGCAGTTCAGCGGGCATTTCCTTGCCTTAAAACCCTCTCAGAAATAAAGAGTTCCGTGCCCAGTAGAGGGACTTGTATAGCCTTTTACATTACTTTGTAGCAATATTTATATTATTTATATTATATTATATTATATTTATATTATATTAGATACAGAAGGGTACCTTATGCTGACAAAAATATCACGTGGAGGCGACGAAAACGTAAAACATCTTTGTACCTAGATAAAACGTTCGAAAGATTGTCAATCATATCATACGCCACATTTTATATAGAGCCTAGAACATTGCAGATAGGGCAAAATAAAAAATAATCCAAAATATTATGGGAACTATTTATTAATAATATATACATTTATAGGTATTTATAATAAAAATAATGAACAAGCTGCAAGGTACAACTAATAATGTTTCTTGTAAACACAATTGTAAAATTCCTGTTTTAATGTTTACCAATGGTTATTTGATGAATCGTAGTCAAGATCACTTCATATAAAATATATTTAATTAAAATTGACACATGACCTGTTTGGCTTTCTACTTACAACTCAGCGGAAATTTAAAAAGAAGATTTTGTCTTTTCACACAAGTATTGTTTACAACTGGCGTGGTTTCGAAAAGCGTGATTAAGTGTCAGCGGTATATAATCAATTAAATACTGAACTTTTTGAAATTTTTTTTTGTTTATTTTTGTTATATCTTCTTAAAAACTGACGCCATCTGACTATTTTTTTGTAACGCATAAGGATAAGTTAGACTAAGTTAGATTAATTTGGATAAGTTTGTAATTTTTTTAATTTTATCACAAAACTTCCGCAATAAATTATTACCTTTTCTAAAGTGATTCTCTCCTCTTAGTTTCGGCGTCACTGTAGGATGTTATACTGAGTCACCGTCAGTTACTAAGCGGCCATAAATCATTATATGTATGTATAGACATACATATATTAATTTTTTGATTTTAATATTTATGTTTTTTTGAATTTTGATTGATTTTTTAAACCTGTAAAAATTATTTTTCCATACCAATTTATGGTCTTGAGTATAATGCCAGTTATGCTCTTTGGCTGAAGTTATTTTTTATTTTATGCTCAATTGCAGACAAAACAATATTGATTGCGCATTTCTAAAACAAAACTTTACCTCTTTTTTTCTAATGGAGCTATTATTAGTGTGCACCTAACACGGCGGAATAGTTATTATTATCTATAAGACCATTTGCAGAAACAGTTTTTAATTTTTTTAAACAGTTGTTAATAGTTATGAGTATAATATTTTATCAGCTGCTTTGTTTATAGTGCCTTGAGCAACACTTTGCCGGTTTCTGTACAGAAAATGATGCTAGCTTTGCAAATATGGATGGCCGCTACCTTTGTATATAATACCCGCTATGTTACACTTATTTACATAGAAACTTTAATTATCATTTGCATAAAATTCTAAATAGCACTTTTTACACAAGAAAGTAAACTTTTAGATCAGTCCATCTTGTTTTTCACTAATTAAGTGAAAAGTAAAACAAACCAATATGTGCCGTAATTTAAAAATTCTTGCAACTTTTTATAGAAAAGCATGACCTTATCATAATATAATAGTCAATCATTTAGCCATGTGATATAACTTTTATGTATGCCAGTCAAACATTAATGATGATATTCGGGTCATTATACTGGAAATAGTCTTTTAAATATTTTGTAGCACAATTGATAATCTTCAGTATGATTGACCGTGTATATGACTTTTATAACTCTATGTTATATTTGATGTAAATTATTATTGCAGATAAAAGCCCCTTCACATTTATTGTATTCTCGAATTAAATTAATCAAAATGAAAATAAGAATTTTGGCTCTTTATAACTGATCTTTAAATGTAAAACACTGACTTGAAATTATATAATAATCGGCATTTTTTTAATTCATTGAACTTTTTTAAGATTGTGTTGAAACTTTACTGGTAAAAAAAAACAAATATATATATATATATATATATATATATATATATATATATATATATATATTATAGTTCTCGATGAAAATAAAGTATGCGCGTTACATCGCATCCCATCAAGAATTTCTAATGTAATTCTTGGTGTAAAGCTAAGACGTGATAATAACTGTAAACAATAGAATAACAAAACAATGAAAATATTTGTAAATACTTGCTTTATAACCAACTAAATATTATTTGACCGTAATAAAATAAAACAAGGTAGTCTTCGGCATGAAAGTAAAAATATATATTTTCGATTATTTTTGCAATATCTAACAGCCGGATCAGCGCGCGATTCTTATTCATCTAAAGGTGCTAAATTTCAGCAAGCACTGTTAAATTCAATAGGAGTGACAGAAAAACGGTTCTTGATATAGAAGGGTAAATAAATTATTTAACCTATGAAGTAAAATCACTTTGTTAAAAATCAAAATAGCCCAATAGCTTTATTAACATGAGATATATAATTGTAGGAGTGCTTACAATACTTAACATTATTTTACTGAAATCTCAGAAAGTTTTTTTTAATAGAATAAGGGTGACAAACGAGCACACAGTCCACCTGATGGTAAGTGGTTGCTACGGCCCATAGACATCTAGACATCTACATCTATTCTCGATTATGTATCAAAATGTAGATGCGTTGTCACCCGTGAGAACTAAGTTGTAATGCCTCGTTTCCAGTAAAAAGGTTCTCCGGTTCTCTACACTCACCATACCAAACACAGCAGGGTTAAACTGCTATTTTACATGGTATGCCGTGAGAGCGTGGTCCTTCCCCCGGTCGAGCCGACCCATTCGTGCTACAACTATACCTACTACTAATATAGCTGCAGCATGGCTCTACCACGTAAGAAAAAATTGACGTTGAAAATCTGGAGGCCCGGTAGTGCCCCCGCCAAGTCGAGCAAAAAAACGGGACGGCCGTACCATCCCTTTCTCGAAGCAGTTCAGGCCATTTCTGAAACCCTATAACTTCGTTATGGATAAAACTAGAAGCCTGAACCTTTTTACTAAACAAATAGGCATTGTATAAACTCGGCATATTCCAAATTTTATTAAATTTGAACCAGTAGTTTAAGAATTATAACTAGTCAAAGTTTCTTAATTTTGTCACTCACTGACTGACCGATCATCAAAACTCTGAGGCACTTCTAGCAGACATAGAAACTTCATATTTGGAATAAAATTATTGTTTAATATATAAATCAAGGAAAAATTAAAATATTTTACAATTTCGGTCCACTTTTCGAGAATATCAACTGCATAAATAACTTTGTAATCCCATATAAACATATAGTATTACAAAGTTACATTTGCAGTGAATAAATCAGTGTACTTATATATGTATAATGTAATAATAGGTGTAAATAGCTACCTAGATATAACTATCTACAAAAATAAATGAGATGCCATTAAAAAACATAACTTATAAAAAAAGGCAAGTCTCGCAACTCAGTTCTTCTACCGTAAAAAGTTGTGAGATCCATGTAATACCAAGTCGGTTAATTTATTCAGTTCATAGATTAATACATAGACTTGGCAATCGCACTAAACAATCTAATTTAATATAATATGTATTACTTGTGAGATATATTGTGTTTTCATGCGATTGCCAAGTCAATCTATGTATCAATCTATGGACTGAATAAATTAACCGACTTGGTATTACATGGATCTCACAAATTTTTACGGTAGAAGAACTCAGTTGCGAGACTTGGCTTTTTTTACAAGTTATGTTTTTAATGGCATTTTAGTATTTTCAGAAGCAACTTTTAAATTTTTGTAGAATCGTGTTTTGCAAACCGCCACCTGAAATACGTACAATGTTTTTTCGATAACGATGTGAAATTACAAAACGATCCCCATGCATATCAATGTGGCTCTATTCAGCCTCTTAATATGAACATACCTCCACCATACCATAGATTTTAAAAGTTTTCATGCGTAGATAATGGAAGATATAATATTATATTATTACTGTCTCGTGTGAGGCAACCTTTATACTAATATACATATTCTCATCATATTTTTATGGTTAGTTAGAAAAATTATATCTAAATGCAAACTTTCTCAGGGTAATTTTTTTTTTCTATTTTTACCCAGCAAGTAGTAAAGCAACTACAATCCCATCGGTAAGTGGTTATGTAGCCTAAGATGGTGAATTGCACTGACTTAACAAAAACCTATTCAGTCTTGCCTAATAGTACTAGGTAAGTATTATTTGCGACCTATTTGTGTATGTGTGTGTGTGTGTGTGTGTGCGTTTGTGTGTGCGTTTGTGTGTGTGTGTGTGTGTGTGTGTGTGTGTGTGTGTGTGTGTGTGTGTGTGTGTGTGTGTGTGTGTTGTGTGTGTGTGTGTGTGTGTGTGTGTGTGTGTGTGTGTGTGAGTGTGTGTGTGTTAAGAAAAGCGTATGAGAATACGTGAAGAGGAATAAAGGTTGAGTACTACTTCGCTTACCTGTACGAGGTTGCCACTCGAGAACCTTTCTTCCTATTTTTTATATATTTTCCAAGTTATATAGCCATCCCATTGCCATTTCACTGTAAAATTCCGTTGGGCTATGTCAGTTACTCTGGTTCCCCTGCGAATATCTTCATTTCTAACTTTATCACGTAGAGAAACCCCTCTCCAATTTAAAATTTTTACATTTTTTAGATGATAGTTTGTCTAACATAAAAAAAACCAAAACCCAAGAATGTCCATATAGTTATTTATACTTAGGGAAGCACCATTTTTTTATTTATTTAAATTGTTTGATTTAATTTGATAACAGTGTACCTAAATGTAAGTATCTGTATCTATATTCCCCTCGAATAATATTTTATAAAGTCATACTCATAAAAACAGCGTTTTATTGTAATACATAATTATAAAATTCAGTATCAACTAATTAATAAAAATATGCAACAATAAAATTACATAGGTATTAAAAACTATCGAAATCTAAGTAACGAGAGCATGTTGGTTGTTC
The DNA here is from genome assembly GCA_033319125.1 of Parnassius glacialis. Taxonomy (NCBI): domain Eukaryota; kingdom Metazoa; phylum Arthropoda; class Insecta; order Lepidoptera; family Papilionidae; genus Parnassius; species Parnassius glacialis. The sequence continues at coordinate 12,254,954 of JAVANC010000005.1, read as the reverse complement.
CACATCTAAATTATATAAAAATGCATTTTTCAATTTCACTAATCAACGTCGCCGCGAAAATTTCTTCTTCTTTGGGCACTTTAAAAATAAATTTATTTAGAAAATAATATTTACAGTTACCAGTGTACAGATATTAACTAAATTAAGTATTTCTAGTCAAAAAAAATATTTATAATTGAGCATAAACTTTTAAAAAACTAATATATAATTGAATAAAGTCGCCCCGACACCGAAGCGCGGTCCAGCCTCGACAATGTCCGAAAACGGACTGTGACAGGCTGACAGGGCGACAGAGCATGCGCGCTCGCGTAAATATATTGAATTTCAGGGAAAAATGATATTTTCTCTTATAAAACGGGGAATAAAAATAAAACTCTCAATTAAAAATATTAATATTTTTAAGGCCTTTTTTTTAGTGTAAGAACTATTTAAAAAGCTTGTACCGTTTTGGAGAAATTTTGCAAAATATGACAAAGATAGGTACTCTTTGGGGATTTTTTTTCTAATAAGGGGTTGACAAAAATACAATTTTGTTCAATTAAAAACATTTACCAAATCCTCTTCTGTTATTGTGTATTTTTTCTTTGTGGATTAAATGAACAGTTATTGAGATTTTTTTACTTAAATATCCAAGATTTAGGCATTTCAACCACTGTTAAGGCCTTAAGCCAAAACTGCAAATATTCTCGGCAGCGCACCCAACAACTCACCAACATTTTGAACGGATGAATGATAACAGAAACCCATTTGGGTATCATTTAAAACAAAAATTTTGTAAAATCGACTTCACTATATATTATTAAAAAAAACGACGGGTTGCACTCCGGGAGTGCTGGCAGAAGTGAAAACTTGAATATTAACGTTGTGCATTTTTGATATTTTGGAATGGCGGAGATTATTTATTATTATCTTATTTCATATATTTTCATTCGAAATTATTTGTTTTTAAACTTACACCGTACATGTGCTTATTGTGATGTTACGAAAATATAGGTTAATGCTATAAAGTATAAACATATCACAAATATTACATCTATAATGTGTAAGTACATATGTATCTATATTAATATAATGTCCTCAAGCAGTACAGTAGACTCGATCGAAACCTAATCTTAATAATAAAATTATAGATATTAATTAATAAATGACAATTAATTAAACCTAACTTACTTCCTCTCCTACGCCGCGCCGGCTGTCTACTTTCCGTCCGTCTTACGAATTTTCGATGAGGAAACGTGACCTGACGCGAGTTTAACATTTTTTATCCGTTACAAAAAAGTGCACAACGCCGCTAAAGAAGTTTTCACTTCAATAACTCAAAAACTTTTAGTCAGATTTTGATTAAATTTATATGGGACCACATATGAAGCACCAGCTTTCAAATAAAAGAAATCATTGAAATCAGTTCAACAAGTAAAAAGTTATGAGATAACACACGTAAAAAAATATATAGTCAAATTGAGTACCGTCTCCTTTTTGAAGTCGGTAGAAAACAAACAAACAGTTATTAATTTTTAAACATGTAAAATGCGGGAGAGGTGTGTCAGGATCATGTAAAATGGAAGTCCACCTCACCTCTGTCTACTTCACTAGGCGTGTAAAAATATCTTATATATATTATTGAAGCTTTAAAAGTGATTAATAAAACACATTTTATTCGCCTCATCATCGTTTATATAATTGTCTGCCCATCGGAACGAATAATTTGGCCCAAAGTATGCAGTTAATTTAGATAAAGCAGTATTATGAAATTTATTACGTGCCGAAAGAGAACTTGTGTTACAAACTCCAATTTGAAAATACCATTTATTATCCCCATTAAAATGTTATGTTCAATGCGTAGTAAGGTTTTATGGTCTTAGATAAAATCCAACTGTGAGATTCTAGATTTCTAAAAATGAAATAATAAGGAACAAATTAATGATTTTATTAACGTTTAAAGTTCTTCTTTATCGTTCTGTAAAATTTCACGGTAGGATATGGACCTCACCTGTTATAGTCTTGTATCCTGTAATGGTTTTAAATTTAGCAGGCGAATTGACGATCGCAGTGGTAGACGTCTCGTTTCTTTGAAGCTCCTGCGCGTCAAGCCTCAATATTACTGTCTAAGATTTTTTTAAATAATATGAGTATTTAGCAAAGGAGGCAAATGAGCATGCGGCTTACCTGATGTTAAGTGAATACCGCCGCTCATGATTAATTGCAACATCAAAAACAAGTAGGTCCTTTTCTTGAAGGTATCTCAATCGTATAGATCCGGAAAAATCGTAATCAAGATATATATATTCAGTATTTCCCATAGTCGCCTTTAACGACAAACACGGGACTCAATGAGACGTTTATAGATAATAACTTACAACTTTCTTAGGCATATCATCTCTAACAACAGTCATCCATATTTTCTAAAGTCTCCCTCTTATATTCATCCACTTTTAAATCTTAATTTATTTAGTACGTGTTTAGTATATTATTATAGATGGTAGTAAGTTATCAAGAAAAATAACAGTGAAAAATATTTATTTTGTAACAAGTAACAAGTTTGTAATAAGTATAAGTAAGTATGCTTACGTATACCAGTAGTCGTCCACACCCGGGGCACCGTGTAGTAGCGTTTAAGAATATCCACTACGCCACATCTTCCCGTTGGTGTCATAATAGGCCAAAAAGGCAGGAGATGGGCAGCAGCATCTTCCTGATAACAACAAACTTACAATAACAAACTGCGGTTGCCAACTCGCTCGCCAAGCGTGGCAACTATGACAAATACCCCCCTATGATGAGAGTAACAAAAAACGGTCCCCAGCTCCGGCGGACCCGCTATTCCTGGCTACGGTGGCGACCATGGTAACGGCGGTGCAGCGGGTGCTAAGAATCTCCGGTGGAGGTTCGGTTGCCACCTACGACGACTCGACCTGGCAACATACAACGCACGTACCCTGAGAACTGACGAGAAGATCATGGAGCTGCAAGAATAGATAGACAAGTTACGCTGGCATATTATAGAATTATCCGAAGTCCGAAGAGAGGTAGAGGACACGGTAATCCTTGAATCCGGCAACTTAGTCTATCACCAGGAGGACCATCTGTCCCAAGGAGGTGTCGGATTTATCGTCCACAAGTCTCTCGTTAACAACGTTGTAAAGATTGAGAGTGTGTCGATGAGAGTAGGGTAATATTTGGCTGCTGCATCACTCACATACGTTTGCGATGCAGTTCGCCCTAATATTACACTAAACAGCTCTACATTTCCATTTTTTTTTAACTAAGCAGATGTCTTCTCAATTCTGTATCACTTTTAACTCACAGCGATTTTCTACTTTTTCATTTTTTTAACTAAGGAGATATCTTCTCAATTCTGTGTCACACTTTTTAACTCACAGCAATTTACCATACTCTTTCAAACATTTATTTATATAATCTAACCCTTTCACGGCGTTAATATAAAAACATTGAGGATAATGTAATGCGTGTTGCATCCACGGATCATCGTAAATCTCCCAATCTCTAATAACTCCTCCACAGGAAAAACAAGCAGCTGTATCATTTATGCTATCGCCAAAATAAAAGAATCCCGCATCAGCCATTTCATTCACCACTGGTTCTCTTAAATCACTCTTTGCCCAATAATGGCTAAATGAAAATAAGCGTGTTTTATATGAATCATATAAACTATATCGGGGTCTGTATTCGTTTTGAGACATGTCACTCATGCTTTGTGGAGGTTTGATCTTGCTGGTTGCAAGAGTATAATGAAGCTGCAAAACTGCGCTGATTCCTTATAAATATTTTAAAAAAGTAGCTGCTGGAAAGTTTTTTATGAAATAAAAAAGAATATTTCAAATGTTATTATCAGAGCACCATTTAATTAAACAAAATACATTTTTCAAAGCACATACTGAGTCGTAATTAATACAACTATACAAATCTTTACATTCTTTCTATCGATCATACAGATTTAACAAACTAGGACAGCCTTTATCTTCTAAATTAATTATATTATCATTTTGTAAGATGGATTTTAACCATAAAACTTTTTCTAAACCTTTGACGTATATACATTTATCCTTTATTTTTATAGAATAAGGGTGACAAACGAGCACACAGTCCACCTGATGGTAAGTGGTTGCTGCGGCCCATAGACATCTACATCTATCCTCGTTTGCGAATCAAAATGCAGATGCGTTGCCACCGTGAGGACTAAGATGGAATGCCTCATTTCCAGTAAAACGGGCCTCCGGCCACCTGCACTCACCAAGCGAAACGCTGAGGTAAACCTCTACTCCACGCTGGTATTCTGTGAGGTCGTGGTACCACCCCGGTTCGAGCCGGCCCATCCGTGCGACAGCAAAAGCTGCCGCGTGGCTCTACCACTGTTAAAAATATCCTTTATATTGTCTGCAATCAAATTCTGATAATTTAAATAAGGTGTTACTCCCTCACACCAATATATCTTTCTATTACGTTGAATCCAATTTACATATTTTTTTTCTTTTACAGTCAATTTTTAAATGAGAAAATGGTGGTTTAATTAAAAGTCGTTGTATTTTATTGTTACACAATATTGCAATTTCTTTCACTATGAATTCAGTTCTTTCTGTTTTGAAACCTTGGACATCTACGATAGCAGTCATGTCAACTTGCGCACTATGTTACTTAAAGGCTTATATTCCCCAAGTTGATCGATCCAATATATGTGAGCTTTACTATTTTGGAACTTGCAAAAAGTCATTTATATAATTTTCATTATTCTGTAATGACGAAAATATACAAAGATAATAATATCAAACTTTGTTACTCTGATACAGATAGTCTTTTGTGTTTAATTTACACTGAAGATTTCTATAAAGATATGAAAGATAATATTAAGCACTTTGATACAAGTAATTTTCCTGAAAATAATATATACCATATTCCAAAAGCAAACAAACAAATACCAGGGTAAATTAAAGATGAATTAGGTAATTATATTATAACAGAGTTTATAGCCTTGAAAGCAAAATTATACTGCGTTAATACTTTAAAGTCCTTAATTAAAAAAGCAAAAGGTGTGAAAAAGCATATTACAAAAAAATTTACTATTGAAAAGTATAGAGATAATTTAAATTCTAAGAAAACCCATAGAGACACTATGTACGTAATACGATCTAAGAATCATATACTTTATACGCAAAAAATAAATGAGCTCATTCTTAGTTGCAATGATGATAAGCGACAAATATGTGAAGATATGTATAAAACTTTGCCTTGGGGACATTATAGCAATTTATTTTTAATAGCATTATATTTTATCTAATCATGAAATATGAAATAATGAAGAATTAAATGATGAAATAAAGTAATAGTAATTTATAAAAAAAAATTATAAACATAAACAAAATATGCAATAGAAAAAAAATTACTTTATTTTGAATATTCTTTACTGCAAATATGTTCTATATTGTAAATAGTATATTGTTATTATAACTCTAGCTAAAATATAAAAACCTTTATATGTAAGTTGAAATAAAAATACTGTTTTATCATAATCATATTTTGTTTTATTTATCATCCCATTAGATCCTTAAATACTAAATATTACATAAAAGCAATATATTTAAAAACACTTTCTCTTATTAATTATTTTCGAAGTCACGTCAAGATTTCTCCCTTTGGCAGTTAATATAATAAGGATGTATGTGTAATTAATATAAAAAGTAAGTAGGTATGTACCAAAAACAGTGTAGTATCAAAAATCACTCTAGAAAAGTGGTATACTTTTATAACAGAGTTTTACATGTCGAAAAAATTAATCATTTATTTATAGACATTTTATTAAAATAGATTTTTTTAAATTGATTTCAAACTTCAATACTATATTTGCTTAGTTGTTTTACCACTTTACAAACTAAATGTTCTGTCTCATCCATGATGTCATCATATGCACTTGTCACTAGATATTGCACGTTTGCAGCTGCATTTCCAGATTCAGTATTTATTTCATCGATATTACGACCATCTAAATCATGTATTATAATTTTTATTAAATGACGTACATCTCCCGTTTCCTTTCGCATGATAAATGATTTATTTTTCAAAGAATTTGATTTGATTTTTTTTTATTTTTTCCTCCCATTTTTGGGGACGGCTCTGCTCGCACGTCTTTGTCGCCACTTCATCGTACCAGCCTTGCCTATGTAGAGCATAGTAAAATGGATTAGTAATTGGGTTTGAGTCTTCTATCAAATTCTGAAAGCCAGATATAAAATTACTAACCATGAATTTAAAACCAATTAAAAATAATAAAAACTAAATAGTAACTTACCTCACGTATATTTTCTAAGCCATCCAAAACAGGACTGTAAGATGGTGTACGTGACATGTTTCTGAAAAACAAAAATGAGTATAAGTTACATATATTATTACATTTATAAGAGTTAGAATTACAATAGAAAATATAATAAGTTACTTTATTATTTAAATATTTCATTTAAAGTAAAAGGACAATGGCAGACTTTCATACATAAAATTAGTTGAGAATGAATTGTAGCCTATATATATCAAAAATATCTTAAAATGTTAAGCGTCACTCCCTTAATAACTTTGTCAAAGAATTTTGTCCTGAGAAGGCGTCAAAAAAGATATTTAGATTTAAACCTTTTTAGGTTACGTCTTATTTCACTTGGAAAAAGTCATGCGTCCTATGGTTGTTTAATGTTAGCTTAATACATTTTCAACATAATGTGCCTTACCTACATAATTAAGAGTTTTTAGATTATTGTATCTCTTTTATATATTTGCATACCTTAAATGTATATTTCTGGCATGACTCCAGGGCCATTGTGTCATACAGTGACATTCTCAGAAGGGCTAGAACCCAGAGCCGTAAAATCAGTAAAAACCACATTGACATTTTGATATAGCTATTGTTGCCATAACATTAAATGGAATTGTTACATATTACTACGATTGAGATAACGTATTATTGTAGGAAATTCTTTGTAAGATACTTCTTTCAGCCAAATCACTTTTATTATTATAATTGCTGATAATATAGTTATTAATAATAAAATAATAACTTAATATAAAAACATTTTGTGTTTCAAAAAATCAAAAAATCAAAAATATCTTTATTTCACAACACAGTGGTTTATAATTGTAAACAGAGGTTGGGACCAACCTATTAAGTAATAATAATTACTTGTGCCAGGTGGCCCCGCTCTTCCTTACTATACTCCATATTATATTTAATTGTGCTTGTGAAGACAATTTGGCAAAATACTTATAAAAATAATTAAAATTAACATTAGTTTAGAGTGAAACATGAGGCAAAACAACAATCAATTTTTAATAAAATTTACATATTACCTGAAATGGATTAATTCTGAATTTTAATAAAATCATGTGTGCGAGCCTGTGTGCATGTGTGCGTGTGTGTGTGTGTGTGTGTGTGTGTGTGTGTGTGTGTGTGTGTGTGTGTGTGTGTGTGTGTGTGTGTGTGTGTGTGTGTTGTGAGAGTATGAATGTGTAAGTTTTTATAAAATATCACAGTTCTCGTTCACCCATACCGGTTTCAACATATCAAACATATATAACATCGTTGTATGTTTTAGTATATAAATATTTTGTAACTATGTGTTTACATTTGTATGTGTTCAACTGATATATATCTAAATCTTTGTTCAGTTTATTGTAGAGATGAGCAGATTGTGATAAGAACTGACGTTGAGCAAATTTGGTTTTTACGTATCTAGTTACTGCTACCCTATCTTTTCTTCTTCTCATCATTGTATCGGTGTTAAAAGGCAAATGTTTGTGTATTCGTAAGACTGTTGATAGGATATATATCTGTCTTATTGAAAGAAGCTCACTCAACTTGTAAAGTTCTTCAGTAGGAAAACTAAATGCTTTGAAATACATAACTTTCAGGAGACAACGTTGACTCCTTTCGATTTCTAATAATTTTGCTTTACCTGCGCCTCCCCAAACTGATACACAATACCCTATTATGGGCTGTGCCAATGCAGTATATATTTGGTTGAGTAGTTGTTTAGAGGTGACATGTCTTAGTTTCCTAAATATCAAAATTAATTTCCGTATCCTATTACTCGTATATTCAACTTGAGCGTGCCAGTTCAAGTGTTGATCCAGAACAACCCCCAAATACTTTATAGATGCAACCTTATCGATAACTGTACACTTACAGTTAGAACTATTAGAAATGCCACAATAATGTATCTTTAAACTATTGTTATTGTTTGGTTGCGTTCTATTATTAATTGTAAAGCATACGTACTTAGTTTTTGTAATATTTAAGGAAAGAAGGTTACTCAGCAGCCATTTTGAAACTTTTATTAGGCCAGATTCAGCATTTCTAAAAACCGAGTTCCAATTCTTACCCGCAAAAACTATTGCGGTGTCATCGGCATAGGAAAATACTTGTCCGTCGACTAAATTTAGTTTAGTTAATGTATTTATATAAATAAGGAACAATGTAGGACCTAGTATACTTCCCTGAGGAACACCAAAGGTAAGCGATGATTCCTCACTAATATAGTCACCTATCTTTACTTGTGGTTTACGTTCTCTCAGATAGTCCTTCAATAAATTGAGCGGGATGCCCCTTATACCGATTGATTCCAATTTACGCACAAGGATCGCAAAAGAAACAGTGTCAAAGGCTTTCTTAAGATCCAAAAATATAGCCAAACATTTATGGCCTTGATCTAGTTGTTCAGTTATATGTGATGTTAGCGCTACAACTGCATCTTCTGTCGACTTACCACGCTTAAACCCGAACTGGTTATCTGAAAGAAGGTTTAAACTTTCAAGGTAGTTGATAAGTCGTTTATTTATTAACTTTTCTATAATTTTAGAAACGGCAGGCAAAACTGAAATGGGCCTGTAGTTATTGACATCATCTGTTTTTCCACCCTTGTACAGTGGAGTCACTAATGATTTTTTGAGATAAGATGGAAAAATACCCTTTTGAAAGCAGAGATTAGCCAAATGACTTATCACGGGAACTACGAGGGATTTAGAAAACTTGAGAAACTGAGTAGAGATATTATCCCAGCCAGGTGCACTAGTTGACTTGAGATCTGACAGGATATTTTCAATTTCCAGTGGATCAGTTTCTAATAAGGCAAATGATGATAAATGTGATGCAAGCTTAAGTAGACTGTCAGGTTCGGGAGAGGTGTCATGTTTTTGGATATCCTCAGCAAGATTTCTACCGATATTTGAAAAGTAGTCGTTAACATAGTTAACTGAATCATAGGGGTTTAATTTAATATTTAGTAAATCAGAATTTGTGGTCTTATTAGATTTTAGATTTGTTATTTCTTTGTTTTCCAAAGTATTTTTGAATTCTTATTTGCTTTATTTAATTGTTCTCTCTCATATTTTCTTTTAAGTTTTTTCACTAGGTTGTTACAGAAATTTCTGTATCTTTTAAAGGTAATTATTGTGATTACATTGTGAGGATCCGAACGTAGTTGAATTTGCATTTTATTTCTATTTCTAATACACCTTAAAATACCAGGTGTAATCCAAGGCTTAATGGTGCCTTGTGATTTTAGCTTTCTTTTTGTAATTTTACTCTCTTTTAAGGATTCAGATACGCGTTTAATACGTTTTTCGGCAACTATATTCGGGTCGTCACAAAATAATAATGTAGAGATATTTTTCTGCATTAATATGGAGAGCGCTCTTTCATAGTCTACAAATTCTACTGTTTTCGATACATTTTGCTTTTGCTTTATTTTTGTTAATTTCAAAAAAATTGTCAAATGATCAGTAGTACTTGTATTTAAAATTGCTATATGACAAGAAAATTTTCTTTTCTCTAATTTTAACATAAAATGGTCCAAACAGCTAGCGCCTCTAGTCGGTAGAGAGTGACCAGGTAGTATTCCATGAGTTGACAACATATTCAAATAATTATCCCTATTATTAGTTTTATTCGATCCTTCGTTTTGCCTAGGAATTAGGTTTATATTAATATCACCCGTTACTATTATATTACGACATGACTTTATTGTGTCCAAGTAAGTACTAATAGAGTCAATAAACTTTTTCGCATTTGGATTCGACGGAGAACGATAAATACATAAAATTGTATGGTCAAATATATTTATCTGTATACAGGAAGCATGATCTAATTTCACCTCTTTCATAGATGGCTTAAGATTATTTTTAACATAAACCACTACACCATCATTTTGATTTGAATTAAAATTTGTTGCAAGTAATGTATAGTTAGATAAATGAGGTAAGGGTTTGTCTAAGTTAAGTCTACATTCCGTTAGCATAAGAACATCAACTTCAAAATTAAGGTGCGATAGTGTAGATTCAAAATCATCAATATTTTTGTAAATACTACGAATATTTTGACATATTAAGGTTAGGTCATTTTTGTAAACATTTATATATTTAGTTAAATCCTGTATTTCACACTGAGTAGAGTTCGCTATTTTCGACTCGTCCATATCTTGTATAGTAGTAAATGTACTGTTCATTCTATTTTTATAAAATAATAAAATGCATTATCAATTACGTTGTAAAGTTTGTTGAATATAATAAATATTTTAGTAGAGGGTAGTTTTGCAAAGCGATTAACACGATGTATGTTTATAAAATTATTAAAAGAAAAGTCTTTATATATGTATAATAGCGTTGTAATGTGCAAGTTGGTAAGGTGACAGTAGGACCAATACAAAGTCAAAATAGTTACAATAGTCTGTGTATTCCCGAAATGTTTGTTAAGATGTGACTGTGTAGTATTACTGGAAGATGAATGTGTGAAAGTATGTCTGAGTGATTGTTTTTTTACATTTGTGTGGTAAAAAATTATAAACAAAAAATAAATATACGAAAAAACTATAGATCTTACTCTAATAAAAGCGAAAAGATTGCATGTATATTGTAGAACAGTTTTTAGTCAGGTGTTTATCTTCAGCTGCTGGATTTGCGATTCATTTTTAATTAGAATAATTTTGGAGTTATCGCCTTTTCTTAAATAAACCTTCCCGTAAGATGTCCAACAAAATTTATACGAGTGTGTCTTGCTAAGTTCGCGTGCAAGAAAATAGAGTCGGGCAGCCTTTGCTGTTAACTGCTCTGATACAAAGATAGGTATATTTTCTACGCCTGAAGACTTCAGTCCTAAATGATGAGCACTGAGTTTTGATTTGTTATTTTTTTTTTGTTGAAATCTTTACATTTTTTCAAAAATTCATTTTTTTGTATTGTAGATGATGTTTCCACAATGATAGGAGTGTTCTTAATTTCTTCTCTTTTTCCACTTTTTCCACACACCCTTTCCACACACATTTTGTTTGTGTGTTATGTTGGTAGTCCTACAAAGTGTGTACGAAAGTAGTATGAATATTATTATAATGACAACACTTGAATAGAGTAAAATGATTTAAGTCATTTGATATTCCCAAAATGTTTGCTTTTTTTTTGTGGCTTTAATTAAAATACATTTTTATTTGAAAAATCATAGAAAAATAATAACTCATTTTATATTTAACTTATTTCTAGACGCAATAATTTTTGTCAACTATTTTTCTGCCATTGTTCTTTCAGCTAAAGAAACAAACGTGCTCTTTATAGAAAGTACTGTAGCGAAGTGACGTGTACATGTGTTGTAAGATGAGAATTGTATAATATACTTAGGATTTATAACATCAGAATAGCATTATTTTGCAAAGTAAGCATAGATCTACTAAAAAATTTGTAACACGAGAATAGGAATACAGACTTGATGTGACATGCATTTCTCTCTAATATTGTTCATGCAAAATTTAAATATATACCTATGTTTGTAGGTTAGTAACTCATTCAATAAGCACGATGAAGTGCTCTGAGGAATTGTTTGGATTAATTCCAGCCGCTCAATTTCACCATCGCACATCGCGACAAAATCACATCCATACCATTTGGATGAATGGCTGTCCACCACTGTGTGATTTAGAAGAAGTTTTCTCCCTCACACGACTTCCTTGTGGAATAAATTACCACCAGCGAATTTTCCGGACCGATACGACTTAGGAACCTTCAAGAAAAGAGCTTACACCTTTCTAAAAGGTCGGCAACGCATCTGCAATTCCCCTGGTGTTGCGGTTGTTCATGGGCGGCGGTAGTCACTTACCATCGGGTAAGTCGCATGCTCGTTTGCCCCCTATTCTAAAAAAAATACCAAACAACCCATATCGCTAAGCGTTAGCAATATTAATATTGAACACTCTGCTCACAAGATCAGACATAGCATTCTCTTACCAAATACCATGCGCTGTATAATATGCGGTCCCTCTAATTGCGGTAAAACAAACGTTGTAATAAGTTTGTTGTTGCATGAAAATGGGCTTAAATTTCAAAATCTTTAGTTGTATTCAAAAACTAACTATCAAACAAAATATCGTTTTTTACGAGAAGTAATTAGGAGAGTGCCTAATATTTCATTTTATGAATTCAATGATAACAAAAACGATATAGGTCCAAGTGAAGCTTTAAACAATTCTGTATTTATTTTTGATGATGTTGCTTGTGAAAATCAAATCAACATTCGTAATTATTTTTCTATAGGCAGGTAAATGCAAATCGATTGCTTTTATTTACCTCAGACCTACTTAAAAATTCCGAAACAACTGCTGCGAGACAATGCCAATTTTATTATAATATTTAAACAAGATGATGTGAACTTAAAACAAACATATTTATGAAGAATATGTTAGTTCTGTTATGTCATGGAATCAATTTAAAAATATTTGTAATATAGTTTGGAGTAAGCCGTATAATTTTGTTTGTGTTAACAAAGACTCACCGTTAAACAATGGCAGGTATAGAAAGAATTTTGATATTTATTTTAACCTAAAGTAAACTATTATAAACGGGTTTTTTAGATAAAACTAGTTTTATTGTAGCCGCGACAGAATAAAGTATTGTAAAGCATTATGGAAAAGTAAATTAAAATGGAATTATTGAATTATGTGGACTCCATAAAGAATAAAATAAAAAAATGGAAAATAATGAGCATGAGTTAAACTTATCCCTCGATAAAATGTCAAACCCTAACAGGTTTTGGCATTTAACAGAGCCCCTTAAAATCGTAGTAAATAAGCAAAAACCAAATCAAGATCATAATTTATCGATGCAATTATGCGCAAGTTCTGCTGGATCATTTGAATCGGAATTTCAGAACTATTACGATGCTGACTTGAGTTCTGCAGAATCTCCAAAAAATGAAATTAAAGACAATGTAGAGGCTTCATTAGATCGGAATTATATCGATGATATTTACGATGATAAATTAAATATACCATTTGGGATAAGAAAAGAAAAGAAAACTTACGTGATGGGAAATTCAGAAGTTACTTTTTCTAAAATTGACAGTTTCGATAACGAAACTATTTTTAGTAAAAATTGGAAACAACTCTTACAATTTTACTATCGGATTAAGAGAAATTCTATTTAGAAAAAAACCTGATTTGAATTTAGTATCAAGCGTTGATAAACTCGTGTACAAAGATATTCTACACCACACAAATGCTCATTAGATAGATTTTAACCCTTTTTTTTTTTTTTTTTGCGGATGGAAAATCATCAAATGACGCCTTTCGCTCTGGGTGGAGCGGAAGGGAGTGTCAGACTTTTACTGACTAAAAACCATCCGTGTTCCTTCAGTGCCCTTACGTTCCGGAGCCGCGGTATCTCTTTCGAACAGCCCGCAGCCCCGGTAGGCGTCGGCCCTTGCGGGCCCCTTCACGCTGCTGACAGCTCTTTGAGGCGCGCGTGGAACAAAACGCGCCGTCGACACGGCCTGTCGTCGTTAGACGGGCGGACGGCGAGCTACCCATTGCTCGCCGTCCACAGGCCCGCGCCTACGGTGGCCGGGGGCCACGACGTAGCCCCCGACGCCCGGGGCGTCTCCCGCGGCGGCCGGGAAGGAAAGCTGTTGCTCTTTCCTTCTCCCGCTCCGCCACCTCCTTCGCTAGCATCACTGCTTCGCAGAAGGTGGTGACGGCATCCCATTCCGTCTCGCTCCGGACCATGGCTTCGACCAGGGCCGGACGCGAGAGGTCGCCGCCGCCTATCGCCGCTACGAGGACACGGCGGTGCTCCGCCCAAGCAGGGCACACCTCCACGGTGTGCTCCACCGTGTCCTCCGGTCGATCCTCGCAGTGGGAGCACCCGGGCGTTTCCTCCCGCCCGATTCGGTGCAGGAACCTCCCGAACACACCGTGTCCGGTGAGGACCTGCGTCAGGCGGAAGGTGAGGACGCCGTGGCGTCTCTCAAGCCACTCCTCAAAGAGGGGTCTTATCGCCGCTATAGTGGCGTGCCCAGCACGGGGTTGCGACAGTCGCTCTCTCCATGTCGCCATGAGATCACGCCGGAAGTCTGTCCGCTGCGCGACAACTTGCCGCGGCAGCGGGGTTTCCCCCCGGCATAGTGCCTCCGCGCGCCATTCGTGCAGGCGCGCGAGGACTATCGCCTCCAGATCCCATGGCGGCAATCCGGCAAGGAGGCTCGCCGCCTCGCGGGAGATGGTTCGCGGCTACCGCAAGATAGATTTTAACCCTAAAGGTGAAATAAGAGGTGATAAGGGAATTAAATATCGAAAAATAATGAAACCATTATTTTCCGAGACCTTAATCAAATATAAAAAAATCGAAGAAAAGCTTGGAGGTAATTTACCTAAGCTTAAGAAATATAAAATCAACACTGATATTGTATATTGGGACGATCCAAATGAATTAGTTGATAGATTAAAATTTTTAACCCTTAATTTGGCACTGTATGTACCGTCATAGCTTCAAGAGATGCGGGTAATACGAATCATGATAATGAAATTTTATCGATCATTGAAGAATTAAAAGAAGCTAACATTATAAAGGAATAAAATACTAATTATTACTAGCTTTTACTCAGTATTAATGAAGTTGCTCGTGTTGCAAATTACTAAAAAATTGTCTGTATTTATTAAAGTAACAAGCAGCATAAACGAATTATTTTTAATAACTACCAACATAAGAATTAAATAAAATACATTATTTTTTTAACATGAGTAAAGCCGATGTAGTAAATTAAATTCATAGAAATGCTAGGGTGAATTTCCCACGTAGAAATGTTATAACGAAAGATATAGATGATTTATGGCAAGCACACTTAATTGATATGCAATCAGTTTCTAAGGAAAACAAAAACTTCAGATTTATTCTTACCGTTATTGATACATTTTCGAAATACGCTTAGGCTTTTCCAATTAAGAATAAAAGTGAAGACGACGTATGCTATAATTTTATGAAGCTCCTAAAAACACGTGTACCTAAAAATCTGCAAACCGACAATGGAACAGAATTTTATAACGATAAGTTTAAAAAAATATGAATTCTTATAATATTAATCATTACTCAACCTTTTCAACAAAGAAGGCTTCCATAGTTGAACGATTTATTCGAACATTGAAATCTAAATAGTATAAAGCATTTAGTTTACAGGGTAATTATAACTGGATAGGCGATACTCTTAATAATGTTATTTACGAATACAATCTTACTTATCATCGAACTATTGGTGAAATTCCAGCCAATGTTAATAATAAAAGTAAAAAAACGAATGCTACAGAGATACCTTAGATTGGTAAAGAATGATAATGTAAAACGTAAGTTTAAAGTAGGTGGTTATGTGTGTATAAGCAAATACAAAGGTACATTCGAAAAAGGATATACTCCAAATTGGTCGACAGAAATATTTAAAATTCGAAAATTACAGAACACAATTCCAACCACTTACTTAATTGAAGGTACAATTAGAGATCAACCAATTTTAGGAGGATTTTATGCGCAAGAGCTACAAAAGACCAAAACTCAAACATATATTTAGTCGAAAAAGTTTTAAGAAGGAAAGGAAATAAAGTTTTAGTAAAATGGCTAGGTTTGTCTTCTAGTGAAAACAGTTGGATCGATAAGTCAAATATATTATAATAGACTTACTGACCACTGTGTTTAACATTAAGAACAAATAAGAAAAAATGGTATATTTATTAAAAATCCCAAGCGCGATTAAACAGTCTTATGATGTGCATTGGCGAGAGTAGTCTTCTCAATTGGTTGATTAATAATTTACCATTTGAATTACATTTACCGGGATACAATTATTGTGGTCCTGGTACAAATTTAATCAAAAAACTATCACGTGGAGTCAAAACTATAAACAAATTAGACGAATATTGTAAAGAACACGACATTGCGCATCACAAATATTCAAACTTAAAGGATCGACATAAGGCGGATTTAGTTTTGTTAAAAAAGGCAAAACCACGAAAGATTGCTCCCGATGCAAATTTGGGAGAAAAGTTAGCAGCAAAGATAGTTAGCAAAGCTATGCAATCAAAAATTAAAACTGGGGCTTGCCTAAATAATGGCAATAGCAAAAAATGTCTCCGAGAAAGTTAGGGAATGAATTTAAAAATAAGTTTAAGAATATCATTACAAAAACGAAAAGACGTATGCAAAAATTAAAACCAAAATGCAAGAAAGCAGCAATTGAGCTAGCTATAGCTGCTGCTAGAGAACTAGTTGATAATTCTGTTATAAAACTTCCTCGCATTATTCCTATACCAAATACTGGTGGGGTACTACCTTTGATTCCGATTTTTCCCGGATTATCGGCTACGGGAGCCTTAGCAGGTGGTGCAGCTGGTATACTCAAAACTATAAATGAAATCAAAATGGCTAAAAAACAATTTGCTGAATTGAAGAGACACAATGAAAAAATGGAAGCTCTTTGTATCTCTTTTGTATCTAAAGAAATAAAAAACTAGAATATAGGCTACCCAAACGCGCCCTAACTAACATTGACATTTTAAAGTACGGAAAGAATATTCCCTATTTTCGAGATGTCTTTATGAGAGATGAGCTCCCAACACACCCTATTAAAAAAGAATGTGGAGTTATAAAGAGCAATGGCAGACTTCCATACATAAAATTAGTTGAGAAGAAATGGTAGCGTCTATATACCAAAAATATCTTAAAATGTTAAGCTTCAGTCCCTTAATAACTCTGTCAAAGAATTTTGTACTGAGAAGGCGTCAAAAAAAAGATATTTACATTTGAAACTTTTTAGGTTATGTCCTATGTTACTTGGAAAGAGTCATGCTTCTTGTGGTTGTTTGATGTTAGCTTAGTAAATAATACATAATTGAAAGTTTTTAGATTATTGTATCTCTATTATATATTTGCATACTATGAATGTATATTTCTGGCATGGCTCCAGGGCTTTTGTATCATAGTGACTTTCTCAGAAGGGCTAGAACCCAGAGCCGTAAAGCCAGTAAAAAAAACAGTGACATTTTATTTTATCTAGTGTTGGCATAACATTAAATGGAATTGTTACATAGTACTATGATTGAGATAATGTATTATTGTAGGAAATTCTTTGTAAGAGACTTATTCTCAGCCATATCACTTTTATTATTATTATTACTGATAGTACAATTATTACTAATAATAACTTAATATAAAAATATTTTGTGTGTTGTGTTGGTAGTGTTACAAAGTGTATACGAAAACGGTATGAATATACCAAATGGCAACATTTGAATAGACTAAAATGATTTAAGTCATTTGATATTCCCAAAACTGTTTGTTTTTTTCTGTGGCTTTAATTAAAATACATTTTTATTTGAAAAATCATAGAAAAATAATAAAACTCATTTTAAATATAACTTATTTCTAGACGCTATAATTTTTCTCAACTATTTTTCTGCCATTGCTCTTTAGATATTTCCTCAAATCCGGGATCTCATTGGGTAGCCTATGTAAAATTTAATAATTATGTTGAATATTTCGACAGTTATGGAAATCTTAAACCTTCAATGGAATTGATAAAATATTTAGGTCCTAAAGTCCACTATAATTATGATAACATACAGCGTGATCATCCTTTTAATTGTGGACATCTTTGTTTGATTGTTTTGAAAAAAATTACATATCGAGGTTTCTCTAATTGTGACGAAGTCTTAATATACCAGGAATGCTTAGTTGCTGTAGGAAGTAAAGGTTATTCATATAAATCCCAATTTCTAAATGCCATCTGTATAGGTTTATCTCTTTCTAAATGTTTGAGAAGTTTCAGTCGTTCACGATCTGATACTTTCACATGTTGCACTCGCCATTGTATTCTTTGTATGTCTATTTGAAAATGTGCAACATCTTCAGTTCCTATAATACTATTTATTTTAGAATTACTTCTGTTCAGTATAAGTTCATGTTTACAATTTAACCATAATCTTCTGCAAACCCTAAAATATTTTTTAAAGATGCAGTAGCACTAAAATCACCGTTTTCACTTTTAAATCCATCCATATCCCAACCCCACAAAGCTGCTATTTTATTTTCTGCTTCATTCATTGAAATGTATGATTTAATTGTTGACGTTATACCAGCATTTTTAATACGATCTATTTCGATTCCATTTATCTCATACCTTATGTCTTGAAACAAGAACATAATAGGATTATTACTGAACGTAACAGATTTTTTAATCTGGTTTCCATCTTTGCTGAAAAGCTTTGCACGACCTTCGATGTAAATTGAACTGACTGATGGTAATACAAATATGTCTTGCTGATGTGTAGGAATTCTTATTTCATCGCTTTCTCTAAAGCTATTATTATGTGTATTTTAAGAATGGACTTCATAATTTTCAATAGAGGTATCGAAGTTTGGTAAGTCATTAATCTGTAGTATATTCATACTTTAAATCTTAAGGACTTTAGAAAATCTTTATTATTTTTACTCAAGGTCTTAAATTTTTTCTCACGTCTTTGCACCTTAGTGAATGTAGAAGTAATTGGGCGATTTAAGTAGACTGTAGGATTTTTATAGTGCAATATCATTTTACTTTCCTCAAATGGAGGCGAATTTCAATATATTGTTCTTTGAAATTATTTCTGTAGCTTAATTGATCTAAAACTTTAATAGTTATAGATGTAATATTATTTTTAATCTCTAGGAAGTAAATAACGTTCTGAGGTATTTCTATATATTGATTATCTGCAGAAATAAAATGAAATAATAATGTAATACAAAAATAAATATTAATTAAATAAATGCCATCAAACAAATTAAAACTTACATCTTAACATACTAGACCAATATTTAAATATTTCACTACAATTTTGCGTTAAAATTAGTATAATCATGTTTCCAGATTTGAGAAGATTACTTCTAAATCTGGCCACACGATGTCTTATCAAAGCATTGAGCGTCGGTACGCGTGCCTTAGCGAACATTGTAGATGCACTACAGTGCCTCGGAAAACTAAACTTCCCTGTAGGACCTTCTGCTGACTTCTCATCCAGACGGATATCAAGTCTCCGTCGACGCCCCTCTTGGCTTCTCAGACTATTGTCTAGTCTGAAGCGTGGTGCACGCTAACGCTAACGCTAACTACATGCACGCTGGGTATGGAACTTTTTACTTCTTTTTCTGTACTGCCCAGCGGAGGCAGAACTGAACGATAATTTAGTCGTTCCTGTAAAATAGCATCAAGATAGAAGCAGGAGTGTTACCGGGCTTGGGCAGACGCAGCAACGCCCGGGAGGTAAATATCAGCGCCTTTAAAAATAAGTACAATTCCGCCTCCAGGTCCTTCGAAAGAGTCATTGCCAAGGCAAAGTAAGAGCACATCCACAAAATTGGCGAGAAACTTGTTCGCCTTCCTTCGGGAACTCTTGCATTCTGGTCTGTCGCTATGGCTTTCTGAGGAAACTCCAGTCAGCCATCTCTCCTATCTCTGCACAGGGAGGAAGACTCACTGGCCTATGCCGCAAAGGAGAAAGCCTATCTACTAGGATCCCTCATTGCGTCCAATTCGTCTCTTCATGACTGGAGGAGCATACCGCCGACCATCCCGCAGTGTGAGTACTCCATGCCTAATGTGTAGTTTACACAGCGCTTGGCGCAGCGCCATAAAGCACTCTTGTCCCTGGACATTCACAGGTCAAGTGGGCCTGACGGAATGCCCCCAATTTTGCTAAGGACCTGTGCTCCACAATTGGCACCGGTTCTAAGGCGTCTTTTCTGGTACTACTACTCCCTCGGTACACCTAAAACTACAGTTCAGAATTCATGGAAGATGGCTTTGGTTTAACCGTTCCCTAAAAGTGACGACTACTCAGATCTTTCTCAATACAGGCCTATCGCCATCACCTTCTTGTCTCTAAAATAATGGAATCCTTTAAAGACTGCCAGTACATGCGCTGCCTTGAGTATTTACAGCTGATTATTGACCGCCAATACGGTTTCCGTTGGGATCGCTCAGCTGGTGATCTTCTGGTCTACCTGACTCATAGATGGGCGGAGATAATAGAGTCCAAGTGGGATGCATTAGGGATGCTTAGTATGGACATAGCGAAAGATTTGGATCGGGCTTGGCACAAAGCGCTTCTTTTAAATCTCCCTTCCTATGAGATTCCCGTGAAATTGTGCAATTGGATCACCAGTTTTCTGGCAGATCGGAGCATTTAAATTGTAGTAGATTGCGCATGCTCCGATTACAAGTCTTTTAATGCTGGTGATCCATAAGAATCACCAACGCTCTTTCTTCTGCAAATCAATGATATGTTGCAAGCCGGTAACATGCATTGCTATGCAGATGACAGCACTGGTGATGCTTTATAAACTGGCCATGCCAAAATTTTTTGGGAAAAGTCGTCGAGTACCAGATCACGCTTGTGTCAGAAGTCAAGTCTTTGCTGCACTAAGTTTCAGATTGGAACCGACTAAATATAGTCCAGTTCAATCCCCAGAAAACACAAGTTTATCGCTTAAAAGAACCCTTTTGTTGTATTTTCTTAGTTTCAAGGTACTCCCCTTGTTGCCGCAGCCGGTACCAGAATCATTGGTGTCGACATATCTTATGATGTGCAGTATTGTAGTCACATGGAAAAGGCCAAATTTGCCTCTAAAAAGCTTGGCGTGCTTAGTAGAGCGGGATAGTATTTCATGCCAGCACACCGCTTGCAACTTTTCGAGGCGTAGGTTCGGCCACATATAGAATACGGCTCCGATCTTTGGGGCTCCCCAGTGCCACCTCCTTCCACTTACACACACACCGCATACAGTATAGAACGGCTAGAATCGTCGATGACTTAATCTTCTCCAATCGGCTCGATCCACTAGCGCTGCGAAGAGATCTTGCATCCCTTTGCAATTTCTATCGCATCTGCCACAGGGAGTGCTCTAAGGAATTGTTCTAATCCGAACAAGCCACCAAATTTCACGAACGCACATCGTGACAAAATTCACGATACCAACCGCACCATTTGGATGCCTGGTAGTCTACCACTGTACATTTTACTAGGAGTTTTATTAAGAAGATTAAGGGACTGACGCTTAACATTTTAAGATATTTTTGGTATATAGACGCTACCATTTCTTCTCAACTAATTTTATGTATGGAAGTCTGCCATTGCTCTTTCTTAACTTCATAATGCATTACAAGTTATGACAAATAAATATAAATTAGCTCAAAATGAAACAAAGAAACATATACTGGCCATGGACGCACTGGTGACACTGTTTAAATATGATGCGGAACGTTTTGAGTCATTAGTAAAACATCAGTGTGAGTATCAGCGCTCATTACCGGTTACTTCAGGGACAGTATGTGTTAATAATATGGAGAAAAAGAATCCCTCTCCTACTTATAAACTCTATGACAGTTCCAGAACAATAAATAATTTGAATAATTGAAATGTTAGCAAAAATAACATTGATGGTGTAGGTAAAAACTTAGGTTTAGTATTAAATAACTGACTAAAGGAACACTAAATTACTAATTATTGTATACCTGCAGCAACATTTAGTCAAATTATAAATAAAATTCTAATAAGTAGCCTATAGTTCTAATAATATATTGATACTTCTTATTGGGAGAAGGGGTAATGTGAATAAAAAACAAATATTGGATTATATTGAAATTCTAAATAATCTAAATGTTCACAAGATTGTTTTGTTTACATTGCCTTACTTATGGGGTCTGCCACAAGAAAATAAATTAAGACATGACTTAAATATCCAATTGACTAATTTAATATGCAATAATAATGTAAAACTCACATATAATTGTAATAATTATAAATTTCATTTAATTGATATAAATAATTTAATAAAGAAGTTTTTGAGAAGAGATGTATTACCTATCAAAGTATAGTTTAAGACTGGTAGCAAATACGCTATCTTATTATTTATGTTTTAACTCAGCCAATGATTTGGCTACCTTGACACCTGTTTCTTTTGAGCAACAAAATAATTTTACATTTGATTTGGAACCATTTCCAAGTAATTTAAATTAGATAATAAGACAAAAGAGGTAATCTCTAGCAAAGATAATTTAAATAGCTTAGAATGCAACTTACCAATATATAATTATGTAATTTCACAAAATAACAATAATAAAAACTGTATCAACCTGGTGCATCAAAATATACAAGGTATGTTAGGCAAAGAATTAGAAATTGAATTATTTTTAAATAGTAACAGTATACATATTTTATGTATTACTGAACATTGGTTGAAATATTACAACTCTGAGGAATTGTTCGGATTAATCCCAGCCGCCAAATTTCACGAACGCACATCGCGGCAGAACCCCCGATACCATCCACACCATCTGGATGATTGGCGGTCCACCACTGTGCGATTTAGAAGATGTTTCCTTCCTCGCACGACTTCCTTGTGGAATCGATTACCATCAGCGATTTTTCCGGACCGATACGACTTAGGGACCTTCAAGAAAAGAGCGTACTCCTTTTTAAAAGGCCGGCAACGCATCTGCAATTCCCTCCCTGGTGTTGCAGTTGTTCATGGGCGGCGGTAGTCACTTACCATCAGGTGAGCCGCATGCTCGTTTGCCCCCTCTACTATAAAAAAAAAAAAAAAAAAACTCTATATTTAATGCCATCAAAAACATAACTTGTAAAAAAAGCCAAGTCTCGCAACTTATGTTTTTGATGGCATCTCATTTCTTTTTGTAGATAGGTAGCTATTTACACCTATTATTCCATTATACATAATATATAGGTACACTGATTCATTCACTGCAAATGTACTGTATGTTTATATGGGATTACAAAGTTATTTATGCAGTTGTTGTATCTCGAAAACTGGACGGAAATTGTAAAATATTTTAATTTTTCCTTGATTTATATATTAAACAATAATTGTATTCCAAATTTGAAGTTTCTATGTCTGCTACAAGTGCTTCAGAGTTTTGATGATCGGTCAGTCAGTGAGTGACAAAATTAAGAAATTTTGACTAGTTATAATTCTTAAACTACTGGTTCAAATTTAATGAAATTTAAAACCTACCGAGTTTATACAATGCATACTTGGTTACTGAAAATTCAGGCTTCTAGTTTTATAGAAAACGATGTTATAGGGTTTCTAAAATGGCCTGAACTGCTTCGAGAAAAGGATGGTACGGCCGTGTCGCTTTTTTGCACGACTTGGCGGGGGCACTGCCGTGCCCTCAGATTTCAGTAATCACCAGGTGGTCAGTTCGTTCAACAGAGATATGTTATATATGTGTGATATGTGGCTGCTTAATATTAGCTAATAAATCTTTATCATGTAAAAAATGTAAAGACATTGTGATCCTCTCTGTTGAGCATACTGTAGAAATGGCATGCGTTGAGCTTGTGCACTTCATTGTTGTCACTGTTTACAGACCCCCATGTTCAAATTATGATACCTTAGAAAAGGTTATGGAAGAAGTT
This sequence comes from Parnassius glacialis, assembly GCA_033319125.1. Taxonomy (NCBI): domain Eukaryota; kingdom Metazoa; phylum Arthropoda; class Insecta; order Lepidoptera; family Papilionidae; genus Parnassius; species Parnassius glacialis. The sequence goes on along the minus strand of JAVANC010000005.1, from coordinate 12,231,189 downwards.
TCAGTTAGGCTTAAACATCATCATAACAGCCCTTCACAAGTTCACTGCTGAACATAGGCCTCCCCCAAGGAATGCCACAAAGTACGGTCCTGAGTTACCTGCATACATCGACTTCCTGCATATCTTACCAGGTCGTCACTACATCTAGAGGGGGGACGCCCTACACTTCATCCGCCAGTACGAGGCCGCCACTCAAGAACCTTTTTTCCCTATTGGTTGTCGGTTCTTCGATCTACATGGCCGGCCCATTGCCACTTCAGCTTACTAATCCGTTGGGCTATGTCGGTCACTCTGGTTCTACTGCGGATATTCTAATTTCTGAGTTTATCACGCAGAGAAACTCCGAGAATAGCTCTCTCCATAGCTCGCTGAGCGACCTTGAGCTTCCTCATACGGCCAGCAGTGAAAGACCACGTCTCAGTTCCGTATGGCATCACTGGCAACACGCACTGGATGTACAGTCTCGTTTTCAAGTTTTGAGGTATACCTGACGAGAAGATGTGCCGTAATTTCCCAAACGCTGCCCATCCGAGTTGAATCCATCGATTGACCTCTCGGTCGAAGTTGGACTTACCTAGTCGTTTGTCCCAGGTAAATATACTCATCAACAACTTCGAGCTTAGTGCTCCCAACAACTACCGGCATAGGTGTGACATGGTCATTAAACATGATCTTTGTTTTGTCCATGTTCATTCTTAAGACCTATCCATTGGGAAGCACTATTGAGGTCATTGAGCATAGTGCTTAGGTCCTCCAGCGATTCTGCCATGAGGACTATATCGTCGGCAAACCGAAGGTGAGTGATGTACTCGCCATTGATGTGATACCGTATCCTTTCCAGTCCAGAATCTTGAAAACGTCTTCCAATGCAGCGGTGAAGAGTTTCGGGGATATGACGTCACCCTGTCTTACACCTCTCTGCAATTGGATAGGTTTCATACTCTGGTTCTGTACTCGGATAGCCATCGTAGCCCTTACTGTACAAACACTTCAGCACTTCGATATACCGACAGTTAACTTGGCACCGCTGAAGGGACTGCAGCACCGCCTAAATTTCAACGGAATTAAAGGCTTTCTCATAGTCCACATACGCCAGACATAGTAGCAAATTGTACTCCTCTGACTTCTGTACAATTTGCCGAAGGGTATGTATGTGATCTATGGTGCTAAAGCCTTTTCGGAAATTCTAAAGCTTGTTCGGGAGGCTGGAATTCGTCAAGTCTGCGCGCGAGGCGATTCGTAATGACTCTCGAAAACAGCACGTAGACGTGGCTCAGAAGGTAAATCGGTCTGTAATTCTTCAAGAAAGCGTTGTCGCCTTTCTTGAAGAACAAGACCACTGCACTTCTGCTCCACGCCTCCGGTGTAATGCCACTATGGAGGACGGAATTAAAGAGCTTCTGAAGGACTTCAAGTACCGGTTTTCCACCCGCTTTCAAAAGCTCCGCTGTAATTCCATCCTCGCCTAAGACCTTGTAGTTTTTAAGGTGCTGGAGAGCCTTAAAAATTAAGCTTAATAAACAGAATAAATCTCTTGTAGTCTGTGGAGACATTAATATCAATCTCCTGGAAACTTCTTCCATCAGTATTGAATTTTGCTCTTTGTTCAAATCCTATAATCTTGATAATTTATACTTTGAAGCTACATGTATTGCAGGGTGTAGTGCAACTTGTATTGATAATAGTTTTACAGGTGTTGTACCAATCAACAAATCAATAATTCAAAAACTTAGTTCAGATCACTGTGGACAACTGGTTTCATTACCTTATATGCACAAAAAAAACAGGAAATTGAGAAAATTGTGTTTGTTCCTATTAATGCAAAACGCCTGGAGAGATTTATAAGTAATATGGTAAAAATCCTTCCATCGCTTTCTTATAAGAACAATGCAGACTTTTTATATGGAGAATTATTTACCCTTATAAGCAATGAATTTAAAAAAACATTTACTTCTAAAACATTCTCCAGAAACAGTCGCATTTAATGAGTAGGCGACAGTGGGAATTCATAAAAGCAGACGAAGGTTATATGACTTTTACCATGAAAGATCATATAATCCTTCTAATGCTTTTAAAGAATATGTCAAAAATTATTCTAAAATGTTTAAAAAAGTTTGCTTCACAGCCAAATCGTTACATATTAGCAACAAAATTAAGACGGCTAAGAATAAAATTAAAATGACGTGGAGTATAATAAACAATGAAACCGGTAAAGATAAACCTCGTAACTCAAACTATGAATTAAAAATTAACAATGAATTGACTAAATCAAATCAAGAACTCGCAGCGGTGTTTGAGAAATATTTCACTGATATTCCTATCTTGACAACCGAGTCATTGAATACTTCTCCAACTGTCGCCGAGTCATTACTCAAACAGAATGTTAACACCTGTTTAAAAGAATTTAGATTTAAAAAGTATTATCGCAAGATGTTGTAAAATACTTCAAAACCATTGATGTAAAGAAGACCGCAGATTTGTGGGGAATTTTCGTTACAGTTATTGCGTCCATAATAGATTTAATTGCACATCATCTTGCTATTATTTTTATACTTGTATCGATTCTGGTGTGTTTCCTGATTTAATGAAGTATAGTAAAGTAATACCTTTATTTACATCTGGTAGTACATTAGATCCCGCTAATTTAGACCTATTTTTGTAATACCAACTCTCAGTAAAATTAAAAAAAATAATTTTGTATCAATTGTTAACTTTTTTAATACAAATAAGTCACTTAATAAAAACCAATTTGGTTTTACAAGGAGTCGCTCGACGTCTGACGCCGGTGTTGAGTTTTAAATATAGTTTTAATGCCTGTGTGAATTCACAAGATGCCCTAGGTATTTTCTGTGATCTTTCCAAAGCTTTCGATTGTGTTCATCGTGAGACATCAATCAGGAAACTACAACATTACGGTGTAAAAAATTTAGCGCTTCATATTTAAGTAACAGAATTCAAAAAGTAGTGATTAATGGTAAAGGTTCCTCCATATCGGTAGTATCAATGGGCGTTCCTGAGGGCTCGATTCTTGGCCCATTCCTGTTTTTAATCAATATTAATTACTTACCTTATCTTGTAGGGGACAATCACGATATAGTATTATTTGCTGACGATACCTCTGTAATTTTCAAACTCAAACGACAGTTAATTAATTATGACGATGTTAATAATGCTCTGTCGAAATTGGTATATTGGTTTAACGCCAACAATATTCTCTTAAACGGCAATAAGACAAGGTATATTAAATTTACAATACCTAATGTAAAACATTCGAATACCAATGTGTTGTTAAATGGGAGGAGTTCAGTCTTGTGGATACCACTATTTTTCTTGGTATTGCTATTGACGCGAAACTTCAATGCGAAATTTCAAACCGTATATCTTAATTATCAAGCAGACTTAGTTCTGCAGCATATGCTGTAAGAAAGATTAGAAGTCTCACAGATGTTTAGACAGCTAGATTAGTGTATTTTAGTTACTTTCATAGCGTAATGTCTTATGAAATTTTGCTATGGGGTAATGCGGCTGATATTGAAGCTATATTTGTTTTTTTTAATAGGATAAGGGTGACAAACGAGCACACAGTCCACCTGATGGTAAGTGGTTGCTGGGACCCATAGACATCTACATCTATCCTGTATTCCAAATCAAAATGTAGATGTGTTGTCACCCGTGAGGACTAAGATGAAATGCCTCATTTCCAGTAAAAAGGGCCTCCGGCCACCTGCACTCATCAAGCGAAACGCAGAGGTAAACCTCTACTTCACGCTGGTTTTCTGTGAGGTCGTGGTACCACCCCGGTTCGAGCCGGCCCATCCGTGCGATAGCAAAAGCTGCCGAGTGGCTCTACCACTGTTGATATGTATTTTTGATATTTTGCAAAAGAGAGCCGTACGGGCGATTTATAACCTAAATTGTAAAACGTCCCTCAGAGAAAAATTTAAAGAAATAAACATATTAACTTTGGCATCGCAATATATTTATGATAATGTAATGTATGTGCATAAAAACATAAATAGCTTTAATAAGAATAAGGATGTGCATTCTTTAAATACTAGGAACAAACATAAGCTTGTAATGCCAGATACTAGACTCCACAGAATCAGTAATTAATTTATGGGTAAATGTATACGCTTTTACAACAAAATCCCAGAACATACTTAAAGTTTGTCAATAAACAAGTTTAAAAGTTTTATCAAAGAAAAACTGTACAAAAAGGGTTATTATAATATCAAGGAATACATGAATGAAAATAACCGCTGGGAATAGGGTAATCGCCACCACGCTGGTTCTAAGAAAAATAATTTAAAAATTGTATAAACAAAATTATTGTTATGTGAAATTATGTTTAAAAAAAATCCCGCTGGGTTTCTTGCTGGTTCTTCCCAGGACTGAGGTATTTTCCGAACCAGCGATAAATAAAAAATGACTTTCAATAAGTATTATGTAATAATCAATATTGAATAAATAATAATTATATATATATATAACATCGAATGTGCAAAAAAAAATCCCAACGAATTTTTTTTTGATACAGACCTTTTGAACCTAGAACTTCTACTCTGATCAATAAGCTGCATAGTTGTAAAAATTATTTATCTGGTTACACGCTTTACGATCAAGTAATCTCGGCACATTACTTGATCGGGAAAGCTTGCGTATCGCCGTACGAATCCGACAAGGAGCGGCGCTTTGTCAACCCCATGAGTGCCCCTGTGGGTAGCAGCGTCGACAAGTTTGGGCTCCACGGACTTTCATGTAAGAAAAGCGCTGGTAGGTTTTCACGACACAGTTCTTTGAACGATGTCATCCGAAGGGCTCTTGTCTCTATAAATGTTCCCTCGGTGTTAGAGCCTTGTGCAATATTTAGAGACGATGGCAGGAGACCCGACGGTATGACACTGGTCCCTTGGGAGAGAGATAAAGCCCTAATGTGGGTTGCTACTTGCGTAGATACTCTGGCGGCCTCTCACCTTAGGGGTACCTCGTTTAGAGCCAGGGCGGCATCATACTGAGTAAATGGCGTAAATATGAGTCTCTGAGAGATGACTACATATTTGTGCCATTTGCTATAGAGGCTATCGGTCCGTGGGGTCCACGTGCGGTTAGGTTCCTAAAGGAACTCCATCCGCGGCTGGTCGTTGCTGCTGGTGATAATAGGGCTGGTTCTTTTCTCGCTCAAAGGTTAAGTATAGCCATTCAAAGGGGAAACGCAGCCAGTGTTCTTAGCACGATACTGCGGGGAGTAGGACTATATGATAGTTAAGTTTCTAGATTTAGTTTTTTTTATTATTATTATAGTTATTAATATTGTATATAATTAATTTATAATTAATATATTGTCAAATGAAAAATTTTGTTCTAATTTATACGTAGACCTTCGTATCGTGTCGGAATTCGAAATGACTAAGCTGTGCGAGAATCTAACTACACACTCAGCTCAAGCGGAGATCAGATTAGGCAATATCTGACATATTCGAGTAGGCATTAAGCACCTCCTTTGACATAGCACTGTGTGACTGTGCAATCACGCTTGAGCTATCTCATCTTAAGCTGTGTGGCTACGAAATAAGCGATTGCTTTCTAATATTTAAAAGTTGTTAATTAAAAATTAATTGATAAAATTATTTTGAACTAGCATCTCGCCCAGGTTCAGATAACAAAAGATCATTTCATTTATCAATTCTTTGTTTGTCTAAAAAAATCTTAAAACTTTTGAGATAAAATATAGCTTAGATCCCTTACGGCACTCGTCTCTATTTGTTCGTAAAGTTCCATCATAATTGGTTAACAAATTCTGAAGACCAAGACAGGCAGATTCATAAACGTTTAAAAATGGTTATTTATATTTGTTCACTACCCTACTACGTTGTAAGACGCGTCTGAGGGAAACAAATCAGGAGATGGGCAGCAGCGTTTTCCTAACAAGGACTAAAAATAAAAAGGCGGTTGCCAGCCCGCTTGCCAAGCGTGACAACTATGGCAAATATTCCCCCAAAGAGGCAATTTATATTAGAGGATTATGTTCAGCATTGGGTTTTTATAGGCTGTAACATTAACGATAACCGTAATAGGACGGAAATAAACCCTGAGCTAAAATGAATCTATTTATTTTAAATTATAGATATACATTTTAATTTTGTTTATATGGTATAGATATTACGATAAGTGACATAATTTCAGCCTTAAGTGGTTGAAAATGAAACTGTAAAGTAAATATCCTATGCCGATGCTACAGCTGGATTTTTTTTATAGAATAGGGAGACAAACGAGCACTCTGTCCATCTGATGGTAAGTGGTTGCTGTGTCCCATAGATATCTACATTTATCCTCGTTTGCGAATCAAAATGCAGATGCGTTGTCACCCGTGAGGACTAAGATGGAATGCGTCTTTTACAGTGAAAAGGGTCTCCGGTTCTCTACACTCAACTTACGAAACACAGCAGTGTCAAGCTGTTATTTTACGCTGGTATTCTGTGAGAGCGTGGTCCTTCCCCGGTCGAGCCGACCCATTCTTGCTACATTTATATAATATAGCTGAAGCATGGCTCTACCACGTATATAATATATAAAGGCGTTATGAGTAAAAATAAGTTAAAAAAAATTACTGTCCGCAATACGAAAGTCAAAGCAAAAAATCACCAAACATTGCACTTAAGCGTCATTTGATGATTTTCCATCCGCAAAAAAAAAAAAAAAAAAAAAAAAAAAAAAAAGCCCTGAAGGGTACAATGTACAGTCACCCTTCAGCACTTAAGATGGAATGCCTTGTGTCCAGTAAAAAGGTTTTCCGCTTCAAATTTAACACAGTGTCATTAATTTATATTTTACCCTAGTATTCGTGAGAGCGTGGTCCTATTCCGGTCGAGCTGACTGCTTCCTGTTACAACCATAATATAACTACAGCGTGGCTTTACCACGTATATAGATAAAATCAAAGTATGTAACCCTGCAAGGATTTATTCTCTTTAAATGATATCGTTATTATAATCATTTTCTAGATGGTAGGGCTCCATTTCTCTCTAGGAATCCATTTGGGTAACTACCACCTAACCTATTTCTGGCACCTCACTGCACCACTCAAAATTTATTTTTATTTTTATTTTATTTATTTATTTATCAACAACAAGTTACAAATAACAACTTATAATAAAGCAAAAACTTAAATCTAATCTCCTCACTGTAACGTTACATATTTAAGTGAAAAGCTAATGCAAATCCAAATTTAAATGAGGTAAACAAAAATACATTGCGAGTTATTATAATATTGTTACAAAAGAGTCAATGTTCTACCCTCCGTACTAGTTTGCACTGTATTACGGCAGGCGTAGTCATCTTCCTCAAGGGCAACAACAATTATCACGTCACTCGGCGTATAGTATAAGCAAAAACTATACAAAGTTTCATTTTATACTAATTTCCATTTTTTTGCCTAAATAATTAGTAATAATAAAATGAATAGAAAATATAACCAATCATGTTTGTTTAAGTTTTAATATTGCTTATTGTATGTGTAGTATAATATTTATTTTTCCGATAATATTGTATATTACGTAAATACCTAAATATATATATAGTATATATATATATACTTTTTGGTTATTTTCTCTTTCCTTTACAATTTGTTACGAACGAATTCAATCTTATTTATTGTGAGGTTAAACTATATAAACATAAATAATATATTTGAAATAAACAGCTTAATTAGCTAACGACAATTTGACAATAAGAATAAAAAAATAAAGATGAAAATGTACGCGCACGAGCACCTGTGTGTGTGTGTGTGTGTGTGTGTGTGTGTGTGTGTGTGTGTGTGTGTGTGTGTGTGTGTTTGTGTTTGTGTGAGCGTGCGTGCGCGTGTGTGTGTATATGTTTGTGTGCGCGTATGTATACGTGTGAAGCCCATGGTATATTTGTGTTTTTTTACAGATAAAAGAAATCAAAAAGAAGATGCAAAAACGTTATTTAGTTTTCTGTAAAGATTATTATTATTATTATTTTATATCTTATCTTACTACATTTAGTAAGTTCTCGGTTTGTGTGTAATCTAGCTGTCGAAGAAAATTATCAATTTTATTTTCAATTTAATTTGGAAATATTATCCTTTTTATTTATTTTGTTATATAAGAATGGTCCGAGAAAATTTGAAAAACGTTGTCCAAATTGGGTTTTGCATTGCGGAGTATTATATGAGATACCTTGGCACCTTTTATCAGAGATTTTTAAGTTAGGTGGGATTTTATGCTGATTAAAAATAATAGACCTAATAAAAATTTGACGAACTGTGAGTAAAGAAAGCTCTTTGTATAATTTATTTGTAGGATACCGATACTTTTTGAATAATATTACTTTCAGAACAGCCCTTTGCGACCTTTCAACTTTTAAGAGTATTGATTTTGAAGCACCACCCCACGAGAGTATTCCATACGATATAATTGATTGACATAGACAGAAATATACATTTTTAATAGTTTTCATATCACCTACATGTCTCATGTTTTTAAAAACGTATAATAGTTTACGCACACGCATAACAACTTCTTCAATTTGACAATCCCATTTCAGATGCTGATCTATGACTATGCCAAGATATTTTAGTTTTGAAACAGATGATAGTTCATCACAGCTGCATAAAGTAACGTTTTTACAAGAGTGAGCTTTAATTGAAAAACTGCTTTTTATTGGTTGTGTACGATTTGTAACACTAAATGTCATATATTTGGTCTTGGTACAGTTTAAGGTAAATATATTATAGTCAAGCCATTCCAATACTTTGGAGAAACCTTCATTTGCAATAGACTGTACTTCATTCCAAGAATTTCCATTAAAACAACAACAGTATCATCTGCAAAAGTGATAACTTGTGCATTCTTTAGCTCAATTTTACATAGTCCATCAATATAAATTAAAAATAATGTCGGGCCAAGTACACTGCCTTGAGGAACTCCATGGGTGATAATTTCTTCTTCACTTTGAATGTTTCCAATTTTCACTGATTGAGTTCTATTTTGAAGGTAGTTAGTAAGTAATTTTAATGGAATCCCTCTGATACCAATATCTTCCATCTTTTTTAGAAGCAATGTTATAGAGACAGTATCGAACGCTTTCATAAGGTCTAAAAATATTCCCACACATTTTTGTGATGAATCACAAGAAGCAACAATATGTTGGACTAAATTTTCTATAGCGTCTGAAGTAGATCGATTTCTTCTAAAGCCGTATTGATTTGTTGATAACATTTTGTATTTTTCCAAAAAGTTTAAAAGGCGGACATTTATTACCTTTTCTAAAATTTTTGCTAAAGTGGGCAATAACGAAATAGTTCTGTAATTATTGATACTGTCCCTATCCCCGGATTTATATACAGGTACAATTAAAGACTTTTTAAGTACATTGGGAAATATTACTGATTCCATACAAATATTACAAAGGTGAGCTATATGAGAAGATAAAATGTCAACAGATTTTTTTAAGAATATTGCTGTTATACCATCCCAGCCACATGAAAGGCTATTTTTTAGAGATAGAATAATATTTTTAATCTCGCTTTCATCGGTTAGTGTTAATACCAAAGAGTTACTCGTAACGTTATTATTTATATGCATATTACTTATTATGTCCTCGGTCAAATTTAATTTATCAAGTATTGATGAGGCCAATGATCGACCTATGTTAACGAAATATTTATTTATACAATTTGCCGATTTCAAGGGACTTGAGTTTAAAGGTGAAATATCACTGTTTGATTTATTTGTTTGTTTTATATTGCAAATTTTCTTTACAGTTTTTCACGTCTTTTTCATGTCATTTTTATTTCTCGCTATTTCTTCTTTTTCATACTCTTTTTTTTAATTTTTTTAAAAGCTTATTGCTATAATTACGGTATCGGGTATAAGATACACGCAATACATTATCATTTGGATATTTTTTTGTTTTAAGATGAAGTTTATTCCTGAATCTAATGCACCGAAGTAGACCTGGTGTTATCCAGGGTTAATGTTAAATTTTTTTATTTGATACAGTGTATGTGATAGTGTATTTCATTACAATTTTTGAGAGTTGTAGTAAAAAGTTAGAGGCAATTTGGTTGGCATCACCATTTGAAAATATCTCAGACCAGTTTGCTTCATAAAGTTCTTTAGTAGCTGCCTGGTAATCCACTTTAATGAGCGTACGTGATTCTTTATCATATTTACAGCTACTTTTGTATTCCAATGATGTTATTACGGAACTATGATCTGTTATACTGGATTCACAGACAACTGTACTAACTACATTTCTAGATCTAATGATACAATGATCCAGACAGCTTGGGTACCTTGTTGGATATGTATGAGCTGGTAATAGTCCATGCATTCCTAAAAGATTAAGATAATCAGATGACCTATTGTCAGTGAAGCCCTCTTTGATGTCTAAATTCATATCACCTATTAAAATTATGTTCTGAACTGGTTTTAGATGTAATAATAATTTATCGAGTGAATCCAGGAAATCGTCTATCGCGTAACAACTTGGAGGTCTATAAATGCCAACAATTGCTATCTCAGATCCAACTTGAATAAGTAAGCAATTTGCATTATCAATATCAGGTTCAGTAACTTTTACATTTTTGAGAGATGACGTAACATACACCACAACTCCACTATTTTGGTTTATTTTATTTGTTGTTGTAAATGATGTATAATTTGAAAGATTCGGTAAAATACTAAACGGTTTTAACCAACATTCAGTCAGAATTATAATGTCAAAAGTAATGTTGATTTGAGATAATAATATTTCAAAATCACAAAAATTATGGGATAGACTTCTTATATTTTGGGTAATGATGTTAAATGATTGCTTAGATACATTCAAATATTGTCTGCACTCACCTGGGTCTGCAACTAAAAATGCCTTACCGGCATTGATATCGTTATCAATGTCAGAAAATATTTCGAAACAGTTAGCCATTTTCAAAGTTTTCTTTATTTATTAGTTTCAGTATGTAGTAGGCATTCACAGAAGAAAATCCAGGTGTTATAAATTTACAATGCAATATTGTGTGCGTATCTGTTATATAGTAGTACTTGTTTAGTGTATAGGAATGTTTTGTTAAAGGGTGTAGAAATATAGTGTGTATAATAAAATGAAAACTTAATACTATAATTATTGAAAACTTAAATACCATGCTGTTTGTTAAACTTATTCTTACATAATTTACCAAATTTTCGTAGCTATGGAATAGTCAGTCTTTTTGATTAGTATTCCTTTCACAAAGTGAATTTATTTGCTCAACTGTCTTCACTGTAATAGCTGGTTCATTTTCCTTTTTACGCAACATGATTCTTCCTTGAAAAATCCAACAATACTTAAAATCACCTTGGTTTTTTAGCTTACGGGCTAGAAAAAATAATTTTCTTGCCTTTGGTGTAAGGTATTCAGAGATATAGACAGGTTCTTTCACTCCTTCTACGCCTAGCATGGTTGAGTTTAGCTTTTCTTTATTAATTTTATTGTAATTTCTAACTTCTTTAAGAACTTTTTTTTTTTAGTTTGATCAGAATATTCAACAATAATGGTATTTATTTCTCTCTTTTTTATTTTGAAAACCTGTTTAATGTCCTGAGAGTCAATTTTTACATTTAGTGTGGCATGTAAGTTTCGGACTGTGTTTTGAATATCTCCTATGTAATCTTTCGGTATATTATTTATTTCTATCATGTTTTGGCGTTCTTTTTTCAGTAATAGGTCAAGTTGTTCTTCTAAATAATTTATTTTCGCAAAAGCCTCCTGGTATTTTTTTGAAACAGATTCAACACTCAATTTCAACTCCTTGTATTCGTTTGCATTTTCCTCCAAGATCTTGTGAATCTGTACATGTGATATTAAAATTTTAGAGTTTTGTTTCTTCATATCATTTATGCTCTTACGTATTTCGTCTTGATCAAATTTCAACGATCGAAACATTTCTTTCATCTCTTCTCTAAAAATAGTAAAGTCACATTCTGTATTTTTTCTTTTTCTTCTATTTATTGTTGATATACTATCATCGCTATCAAATTTTGCTAAGTTAGTTTGAGAAGAAAATTTTTTCTTTTCTGGAGACTGTAACATCTCTGACATCTTTTGCATATAATATACAAACGAAACAAAGGCAAATCAATGTAATCGGAATATATTTTTTTAAGTAGGTAGATTAGAAACGTACGCAAATAGCTCAATAACAACTTGATAACTTATAATGCACTGCACACGGGATTCACAATGAACAATAATATTTGACGGTGATATTATAATCTCTGTTTGTTATTACACACGACCGCTCACTGCCACCGATAGGCGGAAGATATCGAATTCTAAAAATATTTTAAAGATAAATTCCTTAGTAATTTATCTTTAAAATATTTTTATTTTATTGCTCAGGCATGCAGTTATTATCGCGATATTTTCCTACCCCGCCGATCACGTTGCAATCAACAATTTCGTTAGTGATGGTGGGGTTAGAACCTGATTTGCTTCGTTACTGTAAAAATAATGGGAAAGGGTTTTTAGCTTCCAAGCTACTACGGATCAAATTGATTGAAAAGTAAAAACATAAATCATAGGTATATTTTTTACTGCTAGACATATACTTTTTCTCATTTCTGAGAAGTATTCAGGACTTTCGTATACAGCTAACGTGTATATTAGACAGGACAACCTCCAACCGCACACGGTGAATATTTAAAAAAACGCGTCTAATTATTCGCGTTTTTTATAGAATAAAAGTGACAAATGAACACAGCTCACCTGAAGATAAGTGGATACTGTGGCCTTTAGACATCTACATCTATCCTCGGTTACGAATCGGAATGGAAATACGATGTCACCCCTTGGGACTAAGATGAAATGCCTCATTACAGTAAAAAGGGTCTAGCATTTTGTTACGTAGAGTAAATTTAACTAGTTTTATTCTTATCTTTATGGAGAACACGAAAAGCGACAAATATTTCTTTTTTACTTTTATTTAACCATGGAGGTGTCGTAATCGTAATCATATTAACTCATGTGGTCGTCGGTTCAAACGCCTAAATCAGCTAGTGGGTTTTAATGTCAAGAAATTCTCAATTGCCCTTATTTTACGCTCGTTTCAATCCCGTTAACCTTGCGCCTGATCTCTCTTTGAAAGTTTCCGATTGTCGCCCCATCGGACTATAGAGTCAGAGAATACATAGAAAGTGCGCATGTGCACACACTTCTAAATCATAACTATGTTCTGCGTAGGTTGATCTCCGTTAAGACTGGTTGACATTCTGTCTGTAGGACATTAACACAATAAGTGCTCATTAAATTATATATGCAAGTTACTTAAGTTAGATTACTATATAAGCGGCCAGTTTTAATTGTGACTTCTATTACTAATTTACTATGCTGGAAATAATCGTGAGGTAGCATGCATGTCAGATAAATTAAAATGTTTCGAATACTTCGAGATATTTGAAGTCCACTGGGACGCACTGTGGTAGCGCGCACTAATTGCTCTATTACAATTTTAATTGTATTCTAATATATTTTAATGACATATTTTTGTTTTTGTTATCAATCAATCAATGTACTTCAATCATATGGATCTTATGTAATCTGAAATAAATTAATTTTAATTTGAATTACCTACTTTCTCTGCCTTATTAGTCTTGTGGTCATAAATGCGATTGAAGATCAGGGAGGTTCCGGGTTTGAATCCCGGGTTGGGTCAAAATCGGTTTTTGTGTTTTTCTGTCATGAAATTCTCAATAACTGCCCGAAATCCGAAAGTTGGCAGTGTTTCACCTCTGTGCCTCGGAAAGCACATAAACCCGTTGGTTATCCACCTGATCTCTCTCCGCTCATGTCGGCTTGTCGTCCATCGGACTATGAGAGTGAGGGAATAGGAAATATACCAATGCTTTCGCATACATTCGGGCACTATTATCATGCCCTGCTCAGATGGCTAGTCTCCGTTTAGACTGGCAGCCGTGACCAAAATTCAGTCTGGAGGACATTATTTTTAATACTTTGAATAAAACTACTTTTACGGATTTTGTCGTGTTTAATTGTATTTATTTTTAATTTTCGACGTTTTGGGTGCTTTCCAGCACCCATGGTCATGCGATACTAAGGTGATTTATGTACCGATGTCAGAGTTAACCCAGTGTATCTTCTGCTTTTTAATTATTACTTTTGGTCCGATCTACGCAGAATGTACTTACTGTGTCTTGAAGTCTTGCAGTGGTATATTTGGGTTTAGTTTTAATTTTTTTAATTAATCTATTGAAATGAGGATGTACTTTTATTTCCATAGCCTAACATTTAACATTTACCTTACATTTAAACTCTTTGGCAGGAACCCATGTTTTTATGAAACACCAACGCTCCGGGAAGTCTGCAGTTTGTAATCATACCCCAGACGGCTTCCAACATTACATCAGATTTAATAGACCGGTCCCTCCCACTAAATAGAGTGATGACCTGGTAAGACACGCAGGAAGTACAGGTGGCTCAGGACCGTGTTCTGTTGCATTCCTTGGGAGAGACCTATGATCAGCAGTGGATTTGTAAAGGACTGTAATGATGATGATAGAACCAGACTTCTTGCAACTTTGATGCTGCTTCCTTTCACTGATCTGAGTAGTTTACTTTCCGCGTAAACAAAATGGTAATACCGACACCAATGTCATTCATTTCTTTATACCTCTACCATAGATTGCCTCATACAGAAGATTTTCCTACAGTTGTTTTGCTTGGTAGGTATAAATATAGTGGTTCCTGGGTGTAGTAAATATTGTTCGACTTCAATTTTTTACGCCAATGTTACTTAGGTTATATTTGAAAATCCAAGTTCTGCGATTTATTTGTAAGGTATTTTAACCACTACGTCAGTAATGATTTCGTTTTTTCGATTTCGTGATCTACGATTCAAAAGCGTACATAAATATTTTAACTTTTTTCTTAAGCTTCCAATAGTAAATATTGATAGCTGACTCCCTCGCGTAATTCTATCATCCTTCCTTTCCCGCAAAAATATCGAAGCTACTTTTATAACTTACGTGCCTGGTATAAATTTATCCCTTTGTGTCACGTTAGGGATGTTATTATCAAGTTGTGGTCCCGCATATGGATTACAAATTATACATGGGATAACAACACTGGCGTCATATTTTCCTATACACTCCATGGTTGCTAATATTTTTAAAACTCGATAATCTAATGTAAAAGAAGGAATATATTATCAAATATTTTTCTATTCGTTTTTTTTTATAAAAATTTTAACAAGAACAGTACATTCATTAAAATAAGATTAAGTATCGCAATATTTTGTCCATGGTAGAGCCACGCTGCAGCTACACCACGATTGGCATGGTAGTAGCAGGAGTGGGTCAGCTCGAATGGGATAGGATCACGCTCTTACAGAATACAAGCATAAAATCAATCAATCAATCAGCTTAATGCTATGTTTCTTATACTGGGTGTAGAGGACCAGAGACTTTTTACTGGAAACGAGGAATTCCAACTTTGCCCTTAATAACGAAATTTTATTGCGAATAGATGTAGATGTCTATGGGCCACAGTCCACTTATCAGGTAGACTGTGGCTGTACATGAAAAATGTGCATTTTTTTATTTTTTTTTATTTTTATTTTATTTATTATATTATTTTATATATTATGAATCAGTTAAATCTTCAACAGGGTATTACAACCAAATAGTAACTTTTAAAAGAGGACTTAATGCATATCTTGATAAATTCTGCCCGCAATTGTGCTTTTCGGATAGCTAAGTTTAAAAATACTTTGAAGAAATTTGCTGATACCAACATAATTTCATCTAATTCACACTACGATGAAACGTACTAATTATTTACTTTGTACAGTAAGTATAGTATTCTTTTCGAACAAATTTTTGTACTTGTTAGATTGAAAGATTTTTACTTAATTCTTTGTGTTTACTTATATAGCTACTTAATCCATTTTGTTTAAGCCCTTTAAATAATGATATTTATAAAAAGAAAAAACTTAGAAATAATGTCAATACGACGGCTCCGCGGCGCAGTGGATAAGCAATGAGTTCCTGCGCCGGGGGCCGCTGGTTCGAACCCCGCACGAAACAAGTATTTGTATGGCCTGCAAATAATTGTTCCGGGTCTGAATGTTTGTCCGTGTGCAATTTATGTTTGTAAACTGCCTCTATGATACATGAGAAAATCCTAGTGTGGGGGTAACTATAAAAAAATGAAAGAAAAAAAAATCAATTATAATGTAAATTCAAATTTACACAGTGAACATTAAGCTACAATTGGATCAATTTCATATCAATTTTGTAGCTCTCTTTCACCAGTCTCTGAGCGATTTTGGATTGTTTTTCTGTCAACATTTGGTCATCAAAGTCTCATCCATCAGACAGCTGAACGTAGCACGTGCAAGTTACGTAGACAATTGGAAAAATTCGTATCTAGCTAGTAATAGTATTTCGAATTACGCCCACGGTAATTTTAATTATCTAAAATTCTCGTAAGCTCTCTGTTAATTTATAATCTTCAAAAAACTAAACTTAGGATAGTTTTAAAAGTATAAAAAAGGGTAAAACGTAGGTTTAAACTAAGGTACGAGTAAAAAATAGCTTTCGTAACGCTATTTATGTTTAATTGAATATAATTTACAAAAATTCTGTAAATTCTGACAGAACTTAGGGTGCTTCACATTTGTTCGAAATACATTTATTACATTATTACTATTTAGTAGCATTCACTGGTATTCTTCGGAAAATATGTGAATTAACTTATTACTTTTTCATAAATCTAGCCGTTTATATCAATATATTTCTTTTTTATAAGTCTAAAAAGTGAAATGTTGATATTTATTTTATACTAGTTGTGCCGCGACTTCTTTTGCATAAAGCCGAGTAAATTGATAATTTACTCGGTTAATAACCTAATTATATATTGAGGGTTTACCAGGGTTTAACTTAATTATTATTATTGTAATATTTCTTTTATAACTTTATAATAATATTTATAAAAGATTTAGTAATTGTTTTTAAATTTTTGACAGTCCAACCATATAAGTAAAACGATATTAATAACCCACGTTATATGGAATTTCTTCATAAAACCCCATCATTTGTATGGATGATTCCAAAACCGATTTTAAGAACTTAGAGCCATGGTAGCTCGGGGGCTAAGTGCTCCCTACAAGTTTCACTGTGCTTATGCATCCGGGTATTTGATCGTGCCAGCACTAATGTAATTACAATTTTAAGTGCTGATTTACCACGTGCTCAGCGGTCAAGGTAAATATTGCGAGTAATTATCTCCAATATAGAAGAAAGCCTCTGCCCAGCTGTGTTATCTATATAGGCTATAAATTTAGTAACGTAAATATGCTTACAGTAAATACGCAAAAAAAATAAGGAAGGGTCAACGATTATTCTAATTAATTAAAAATAGTTTTTCGAAATATAATCTTCTATGATAAGGAGGAAAATATAAATCGATAGCCATGTAAGGCGTAAGGGAATCCAATAGGGACATAAAAACGAGAAAAATTCCATAAAAATCTTACGGCTTGCGATATAAGGCAGCATATCTATCTCGTTAACGCGAGACGTAAAATACTCAGACTGGCGAGATTGTTTGATACAATTGATTCATTACAGCCTATTCAAGATCACTGCAGAACATAAAACTCGCACTAGAAATCCTTATAAGGGAATTCGATTCAATTGCCACACTTGGTTTGGCAACCGCATATTTTTCCTAGTTGTTAGGAGTCTCCCTACTCCCATCTGCTGCTGCCCATCTCCTGGTTGGTTTCCCTCCATTTCCTTTTACGACATTCGTAAACCACCACTACACCTTTCATCATTTTATATATCAGTACATATTTTATAATTCGAAAACAGTTTTAAATTTGTGATACGGTTTCTTTCCGGTGACGCATGAACATTGCAAGGAAATTAAAATATCTGTACAAAGGAGTGCCTTTTCAATTCTTCCATTCCCCATACAGTAAGGGAAAACTTCCACCTAAGTTTATTTGTTTCTTGTTTATTAACTTAGCTTTAACTGTCTTTAACATATTCTTCATTAATCATTGAACAATGTGTTTTCTAAGTACGATATTAAATTATTTCACAGGTGGTGCAAACTAGTATTATTGTTGTAAATTAACCAGTTTTACACATCTACTATTTTTCTTCTTTAAAAAAAAACGCAATTTAAATATACTTAAAGAACAAGAGTCACAAACAAGCACACAGTCCATCTGATGGTAAGTGGATGCTATGGCACATAGACATCTATATCTATCCTCAGTTAAGAATCAAAATGCAAATGCGTTGAGGACTAAAATGAAATGACTCATTTCTGGTGAAAAGGGTTTCCAATGCCCTACACATACCATACTAAACACGGCAGCATTAAGCTGCCATTTTAATCTGGTATTCTGTGAGAGCGGGATCGTACCCCAGTCGATTTGACCTATGTGCGAATAGGTACAACGATAATATTAGTACAAAGTAGATCTACCTCGTGAAACTTCACTACTAAACATTGATATAAAATATTTATAATTATGGGCTAAAGTTGAATATATTATTACGAATATTACCAACATACAAAATTTACCACCGTCACAGCAAAGTTCTGGAGATACTTCAGTTACTTCAGCGGTGCCATGATAGAATATCGATAATTTATTGAGGTATTGAAATATTTGTACAGAAGAGCTACTACGGCTATCCGAATGAAGACTAGAGTACGAAACCTGTCCAATTGCACAGAGGTGGGTGTAAGACAGAGCTGCGTTGAAGACCAATAAAATATCGTTTTAAATTTGTAACAGTTATATTGTTTAATTAGGAATGATAATAATTACATTCGTTGAAGTAGAACGATATCTAACTTTCAATGTCGGTACGATACGCGCGTCACCTACTGTAAGTTAATTGTACTATGCATATAATCTTCGCGCAAGTACAAACAATAAGTTGACAAAATTTTACCGCAATCTGATGAACGGTATGCATACGTAACGCATAAAATACGAACAATTAAACATTAATTTTTATATATTAGAAGAAGATTGGATGTCAGATATATAATATGTGTGCGCTAATTATTTAACTGACATGCTTCCGCTACACTTCGATAGCTTGCATGTGCTCAGTGAAACAACTGCTTGTAGTTTCAGCTAGCAGTAAATGTATTTTCCGGCAAAATTGTTGCTTGCTCAAGCATGTTGCAAGGAACCATGTAAATCGATTGTTAGGCGCTAAAGTTTGATAGTTTCGAAATTGAATATAATCCTTGTTTGAAACTAAAGCAGTGTATTTAATATGCAATAATATATTAATGAAAAGAGTTGCAATTACCCATAAAACGAATATCTTTTTCATTACAAGACACTTTTTAAGAATGATAAATAAAAGGGCTGGCTGTCTATAATCATCTACATCTGTTTTCTATTAAGAATCAAAATGCAGATACTTTTTGGTAAATTGCACAACATGTTAGATTGAAAACAACATATTTAATGAAAAGAATTGTTTAAAAAAGTCCCCCTAAGATTCTTGCTGTTCCTTTAAAGGACGGAGGTATTTTCCGAACCAGAAATGAAAGTATAAATAATTTTAAATAAATATTATTGAAATCCATATTGAATGATTTTTTTAATTCTAGTAATGATATTAAAATTACTAATATTCCCTTTAACCACTTCTGGTAAACTTAAAATGCTTGTGTTAGACACTTCTACCACTTGAACGACAGTAGTCGAAAGACGGATTCGATCCCACGATCTTTCGAGTTCGCAGTCCGCGCCCTGCCATTAGGCTACTGACGCTTCGATGATAAATATTAATTTCTTTTTTATTTTGTTCTATTATGATATATCCCTAAAGTTTTAGATAAAATGTAAAAGAACACACGATACGCTGACTTCATTTAACACTCCATCTTGGTACTACCACATTTAATAGAAATTGAATATTTGTTATAGAAAACTTTCACAAATTTTGTATCAAACTGAAGTAACAAACGAACTTTCAGTCCGCCTGATGATAAGGGACTTCTGCAATCCAATGTACACCTGCAACCAACTGCAAACAATAAAGGATACAGATGCTTTGCTACCTCTGAGGTCTGAGATGGAAAGCCTCACAGCCAGTGTACTGACTATACCTATACCTTTCAGACTAGACCACGGCAGTGCACGCAAATTGGCGGTAGAAATAGGTAAGAGGGTGGTAATTACCCAGACGAACTTGCAGGCAGATAAGGATTTCTACCATCTGGTACCGACTAGTATTTTCTCTTACATTTTATGTATACAATACATTATGCCGAAAACGGATGTAATAGAGACTATGTCGATCCGCTCGTAGTATACTAAGGGTGAAAATTCAAAGAACTAAAAAATAGATTCGAGATAAAAGCTTTGAAATCAAATCGATAGATTGAGTCGAATTATTTTATTGGTTTAATTCGAGATTATGTTATTAACTTTAATTTTAAGCCTTTTGAATGGAATAGAGAATATCACAAGATCACAGTAACGACAATAATGAAGCGGTCATAAACGTATAGTGGAAGTGTAAGAATATTCAATACTCCATACATAATTTACAGGAGAGTTACATATATTCACGAGAATCATATAAATTGTATTAATAATATTGTTTCTTACCATTCTTCTTGTCGTTACCGTGATCTTGTGATATTCTCTATTCCATTCAAGAGGCTGAAAATTAAAGTTAATAAAATAATCTCGAATAAATCCAATAAAATAATTTCGCCTTGACTTTCTATCGATTGGAATTCAAAGATTATATCTGGAACTTTACCCCCCGGTACCCGCCTTGTGTCGGGATGGCTTAGTAGCCGGGGGGCGTGGTCACCCGTGGTGAGCAAAGAGGACCCTCTTGGCTGGCTGGTGTAGGGCCGGCCCGAGGTGGCCACTCCAAGTGGGCTTTACGAGCCCACTTCAGATGTGTGTCGGTAGGCTGCGGCGAGGAGGGTGCCCTCTCCGAGTGTTGGTATGGCGATGCGCCACTTTCCCTATCCTCCACGATTCTGACGGGACCGCACCGTTGTTGAGAGAGGAGTGTCGGTATTGTGAGGCGCCGCTCTCCCTACCCCCGCTGCTAAAACTTGGTTGGCGGCGAAGCCAAAGACCAAATTAGCCGCTGGAGTCGGGGAAAGCGGGTGCTACCAAGGGCTCGAGTCTCATGGCGTCATGGCCTCCGCGTATCGGACTAGGGGGGGCGTTACGTGGATGTAGTTAGAGGCCGTGGACGAAGGCGTGCCATGTGTTCCTGGTGCAGATTGTCTGAGGAGAACGGGGGCGCATACAAGCCCAATTGTTTTCAAATTTTAATTTTAAACTAGGTTTGGCTGCTTTTTACGGTTCTGTACCCAACGGTACCTTATTACTAAGCCTCCGCTGTCCATCCATCCGTCCTTCCATCTGTCTGTGAGTGGGCTGTATCTCATGATGCATGATAGGTAGACAGTTGAAATTTTCACATATTGTGTATTTCTGTTGCCGCTATAACAAAAAGTAACTAAAAATAAAAAAATGGACTCCTCTACTAAAAACCTGTTTTACGATGGTATGGAACCTTTCACGCGCGAGTCAGAGTCGTACTTGGTCGGTTATTTGCTGTACGTTTATCAGTTAATAATTTAATGTTGTGTTTAGATTGTTAGCTTGTTCATCGTCGTGTAAGGTGGTATTAATAAGAAAAGTTGAGAAATATTTTATTTTAAATTTATTGTATCAATATCGGTTAATTGTTTCCACTGCGATGTACTTGCTGCCGGATACACTGCTAAGCAAAATCATTAGTATACTTGTGGCAATCTGAAATTATACATATTATGACTTAATATGTAACTGTTGTTATAAAACAATATATAATAATATATGTTAATAATATATGTATTTAAAAAAATGTTTAGTAAGAAGAAAATATCATTAAGCACAAGTAGGAGAACAAAATATTCGCTTATTAACTTCTCCTTTTTATACAATTTTAATACGTAATTATTATTACTTAAAAAAATTATGATCGCCTGCAAGACGACTCTCGGAAGAAAGGAGAACCTGTTATCACCAGTGAACCGTATATATGCTGAAGCTTTACTATTCCACCATCAGTCATTTGTCAGACCTCATCAGCTATATAGTGAGCAACATGCCAGTAATTTTGAGAGTACGAAAAAAAATTATATTCTTTTTTTTTTCAAATAATTACACGCATAATTAACAGATAATAAATTCAAAGAAATCATCATTCCATTTCGACGAGTGGGTCTCTTAAGAGCCGACTATGGAAAATGCCAGAAAAATCGTACGGCTTTCGATAGATGTCAGTCTAATCATTAAGTTTACGCCAGATGTTAAATATTCAAACTGGTTACAGGAAGCAGCGTTAAAGGTGCGGGAAGTCTGGTTTTGGGATCGTCAATTCACCTGCCAAATATGAGAATTATTTTTGTAAACAAACAAATGTAATATCCTCCACACCGAATTTCGGGCACAGCCGGCATTCTCAACGTAGACTAGCCATCTGCGCATCTCCAGATGACCAAAGATAAAGATATAACCATTACACAAGTAAAAATGGCTTAACTGTGTTACAATACTTATGCAAACTGTATATTTGCTTCTAGTACAAGGAACTACTGCTTATTTACACATAAATATATGTACTATCTATACTGTCTATCTACTGTGGCTACCATAAGTTCAGGATCCATGTTTGATGCCATTTGGTATTGTCAAGTTTATGGAGTAACTTGCTGAATGCATAGGTTATCATGTAATTACGAACCTCACGTTAAACTTGTGTGTGATTGTGGCGGCTTTTACTATTTTTAACAATTAACGCTATCCTGATATATTTCCCAGATCAAACTTGCGATCCTCTGTTGTAATCGCCGACAATATATAATTCCGAACGAGTCACAAACATTGGTTTCCGAACGAGCAATGCGCCTCCCGCCAACTTAGTGAAGTAGCCAGCACTTCATGCTTTTTTTTATTTTATTTTATTTAGTTTTCCGGTAAAATACACAAGATTTATATCTAATGGATTTTCTTACATTAATCAATAAAACACAAAAACCAAATCAAATCCAAATCCTTAAAACTTAAAGCAAATCCTTCCCGACAGTGGTCGATTAAGTTATACAGTGGGATTTTACCTGTCGATAAAGAAAAAAATATATAAAAAAATAGTTTGCTACTTACACTTTATATCTCGCATTATTGTCTGACACAAAGATCATGCCTCTATGGTCCCTATTTTTTGTTTTCTTTACCATTGGTTTATAAGGCATAGCTCTCAAATTTGCATCTTCGTCAAAAATGTCAAAGGGATCGACACTTTTATAAAACAGTTTTTGTATAACACTTTCAAGCAGATAGTTTAAAGTGCGATCTAATTTTAAACGCGTACTTTTTAACGGGTTCAGTATTTCTTTTAATACAAGTTCATTATTTTCTACTGAAAGTGGGTTAATATTTTCTATGTATTTAACATCTGGTTTCCTCCGAATCTGATTAGTGGGCATATTTTTTCGTACGTGCTTCCAAGTTTCAACGTACATAATTAACACTGCAAATTAAAGTAAGACTGATAACTTATAAAATATAAAAGATTCGAAATGTTAAATGCTTAGGTTTACCTGAGTTAGGTAAGTAAACTTATGAATAATAATATTATAAGCCTGGGGTTTATCTCAAATGGGTGAAACTTAGTGAATAATTTTGTAAGCCAGGGAATATTCCTACAATAACTCATGCGTGTTTCCAGCAAATTGATTTAAATAATCGACATATTTATACAGTAAAAAGTTAATTATTTAGTGTTGACCGAGATAGTGAACAAAATTGAGGGAAGGCGAACAAATTATTTTACTTTATTACGCTGATCTTATCAAATAAAATTTCAACATTTTTAGTATAATGAATGTCCGCAAATTAACGCTGAACATCATAATTATCATCATATATATACACATTTTATATAGAATAATATTATCTCATAAAATGCCAAAGAAAATTGTTTTTGGCAGGGTATTCTCATAGATACCCTGCCTAGACTACTCTGAAACAAGCAATTGTCTCTCTCTTCTTTTGTTAGAACTACAAGAACGTTTTCGCCCACTGCATTAGCCCGACGAAGACGTGTCTTCACAGTCCTCCTCTTGACTTAGTAGCTGAATCTGAAATTGTCCCTTTTTTCTTCACACTTGAGCTATTTTATGACAGGCTGCATATCGCTTACGGACGGACCTTGGGCTTCAATTTTGGTGCTAGGCTCTCCGAGTGCTGTCCTTTTATTTGTCACCTTTTGGCTGCATCTGGCAGAACAGCGTTGATATTCCAGTGCCTTAATTTAATTTGAATCATGTCGCTTTCCCTTAAGTTCTTCCGCTACCAAAACAGTGAAATGACATCCCGCTTCCTTACACGTGTAAGCACGGGTGATGAGTCATCATGGATAGTGTAAAATTGTTGGCGCCTTTCTTACCGGTATTCGATAATTCTTAAAATTTTGTAATTAGTAACAAAATCCAATATTTTGAAAATAATATCAAAAAGACGGCCTGAAAATGTCAACAAACGGCCTAAACCCATCTGGAGACACGGATATGGCTGATTGCGACGGAGAAAAAGTTGTAACAATGATGGACGTACTACAAGAACAACAGGATTTTGAAGAAGACGCTAATGCTGTTCTTGGAGCATCTGATGAAAAAAACTGCACCCACACAAAAAAATAAAAAGACAAGCATTCTATGCTTGTATGACCTGCTGCTCAGATGCTAAAATTGATCCTTCAAAACGAGCTGGTGTTTGCCTTGCACGTAGCTTGACCTGCCATGAAAAACATGAATTAATTGAATTGTATACTAAGAGAAACTTTCGTTGTGACTGTGGTAATCCTAAACTTAATTCTCATCCCTGCCAATTCAATCCGAACAAAACTGAGCTAAACGAAGACAATAAATACATTCAGAACTATAGTGGATTATATTGCATTTGCCATCGACCTTATCCTGACCCCGAGTCAACTGTAGAGGATGAAATGATACAATGCATTGTTTGTGAGGACTGGCTTCATGCATCACATTTAGATGCAGTTGTGCCTTCCAATGATCTATACTCTGAAATGATATGTAAAATTTTAATGGAAAAAATGAATTTCTGCATGATTATATAGTCTAGCTGTCACTGCTGACAGTGTTGATGTTGATATTGTTAGCTCTGATGTTACCATGTCTAATGGCAGCACATTTAACTCCTTGGAAATACCAAACGAAATGAAAGAACATCACATACCCATGTCATCTCGTAGATGATGTAAGACGTGACAGAGGGAAACTGATACGGGATATACACAGCGGCGTCTGTCTAAAAGAAACTTAAAATAAAAATTGCGGTTGCCTACCAAGCGTGGCAACTATGGCAAATATTTCCTTATGTGGCAATATATGGGAGGTGTATGTTCAGCACTGGACTTCGTTGATAGTGATGATTGTGATGATGGTGAGGATGATGATAATGATAAATGATTAGCTTAGTTAAGCATATATAATTATTCTATTTAGAATTAATGAATATTTAGGTGCTCTTACTCACTTGTCATCAACAAAACGAAAAAACTCAATTTTTGCCTCATTTTCCTTGGGTTTTTAAAATCAGATAGATCATTCAGTCACGGTCATTGCATATTTCTGCCTGCAACAAAGACATAAAGAAAATCAGGACTAAATTCCTATATATAAAAATCAATTGCTGACCGTTAGTATCGCTTAATCTCAATAAACGGGGCTTGACCGGTTTTGAGTATATTTGTGTGTGTGTGTGTGTGTGTGCGTGTGTGTGTGTGTGTGTGTGTGTGCGCGCGTGTGTGTGTGTGTGTGTGTGTGTGTGTTTGAATGGGTCTTTAGATGGTTTAAAAACACACACATTTGGATCTAGTAGGTGCCGCTATTGTCGAGATCTAGAAATCACCAATGCAAAGCCGGGGCGGATCTCTAGCGCCAAATAATTTATAATTTCAAAAGTGTGTTACGGGGTCTATAATTTCTATCGAACGTCTTGCATGTTTCATACATAATATGTTTAATGACGATTGTGACCTTGTAGTCAGAGTGCCTTGCTATGTTATGATATTTCATGTCATATGCTATGATATTTCTAAACTCATCGGAGTCAATATTTGTGCAAAAACG
Organism: Parnassius glacialis; assembly: GCA_033319125.1. Taxonomy (NCBI): domain Eukaryota; kingdom Metazoa; phylum Arthropoda; class Insecta; order Lepidoptera; family Papilionidae; genus Parnassius; species Parnassius glacialis. The sequence goes on along the minus strand of JAVANC010000005.1, from coordinate 12,204,951 downwards.
CAAATTGTTTGTACTCTGTTTTTTTTTTTTATATACAGGAGTAAAGATAACAAAAGAGCGTACAGGCTACCTGATGATCAGTGACTGCCCTGAACAAAGTTATAATCATGACCACTTTGACAAAAGAACTAGCATTTAACAATTTAAAGTATTCAAAAAGAAATGTTACGCGACGAGCCGCCAGTGCAACACACGCGCCGCAAGCTTGTAGTAGTGTATCATAGCACGGTTGTATGAAGCTTTGCCTCTGTTCGGTTTCTTTACTCGTGTGCTGGTACGTGAATTGGAAAACGCAATACCTGATATTTTGTGTAAGATTTTTATTCTGTTTAAACCGACCAGTTTTTGGTGACTGAAGGGATATATGCTCATAGTGTCTATTTATCTAAATATACTGATCTACTTAACCTGATGTTGACAATTATAAATGAACTTACCAATCATGCAGTTATTTAATTACCTAAGCTAGTGAAATTATAAATTTAGTTCGATTTTTAAAATATTTGCAAACACAATTTAATATTACGTGAAGTCTATTTTTTTTATCAAACCTTATAGAAATATCGATTAGGATGATAGCACCTTAGTGGTTTATAGAATCTATTTTACTTATGCTTTAGTATTCAACATTAAAACAATAGAGTAATAAAAAATAGTAATGAAGCAAAAAAGTATATATCTTGTGTACGCTTTTTTTAAAATCTTATCAGAAGTTAGACTGATTATATTATTATACTAATTGATAGCAGTCCTATTTTGCTTAGTAGTTTGACTTGGTAAGTATTTCTCCTGCCAAGTATCCACTGTACTGCTACTTGCTGAGAACTTGCATAGTTGCAACTTAAGCCTTGTTTGAAGTTGGCTGCAGATGTGCCCCCATGCACATCTTCACTTTCCGTCAGGTGAAATTTTAGTTTGTTTGACACTTCAGTTCAAAAACTGACCATAATTTTATATAACGTTATACTCTGCGCTTACAAGATCCTAGGTATCATATTAAAAACATTACCTATAGTTTAAAAATTAAAATATTATGGTTTTATTTCCTGATTCAAAATATTTCGTGAAAGTGAAAGTCACCGAACGAGTGGTTGATAGCAACACCTTATTAGACTTAGAATACAGTTTATGCTTTTAAAAATCAATAAATAAATATGGTAATAAATGAGAATTGTTCTTTTCAACAGCCTTCAAAGACCACTACTGGACATAAGCCGATCACGTTGTGGGTAATATTTAACTTATTTTTATATTAAAGTGGGGGCAAACGGGTATGCGGCTTACCTGATGGTAAGTGACTACCTTCGCCCATGACCGAACACCAGGGAAATTGCAGGTGCGTTGCTATTATAGTTTATTATAATTTTCAAGCTAGGCAAGCGCATTGACTATCGTATTGCTATATTTCGCACCTTTGATGCTTTCGCCCGTCACCAGTCTGAACCGAGAATTTTAGATCACCATATAATGAAAGTTATTAAATTTTTTAGTATTTCCCAAACTCGCTTTTTAGTCGCGTGGTGGCAGCATCGATCATTCCTGTGGGATCCCTCCCTGATCTAAGAACTGATCACATCTAATTTAGCTCTCTTTTTAAAAATTTGGGATTTTTATCAATTGAACTGCCACATATCTGACAAGGTCCACTCTAATGTTACCATTTTATTGTACTCGTATATGACAGTAAGTCATTAATCAATATTTTATAGGGCACTATGATTGCCTCGTTGGTCCAGTCGTCGTAAGGGCGACTACTGATCTTTTAATCAGGTTCGAATCCTGGTTAGGCAAAATCAGCTATTGGGTTACTCTAACAAGAAATTTTGGTGGCAGCTCGGAGTCAGGAAGTTAACAGTGTTTGACCCCCGTGCCTTAAAATTCACGTATTGTCGTTAATTATGCACTAGATCTCTCTATAAACATAATTTATAGCATGTATATATATTTATAGATATTACAAAATTTCAGTTTGTTTTTCTTAAAAAAATTGTATACCTATTATAGCATAAGAAAATCATTTGCGTATAGTGTTGGCGACCCGCCACCGTGACTTTCAAACCGAAAACCGCGCGTCATTGCCCTCACATTAAGCGAGTAGAGTAACAATTCTGAAATGGATAGTGTTAAGTTTCATGTGTAGGATAACACAGGAATTAATAATCACAAAGTGAATTATTTATAAAGACAAGTATTTATATAAAATTTATTAAGTTTATTAAATATTTACAAATGTGACCAAATATAAGTATATATAATAAAATAAAGCAACAAATAATGACACCAACACGGAAGGAAGAAAATACTTTTAAGTATTTTCTTCTGTATTTTCTTTTAAGTATCATTAAGTCGAGATGAAGATCCTGAGAAGGATGTTTAGTCCCGTTCGAAGGGTAGATGGCAGTTGGATGGTCCGGAAAAATTCCGAAATAAAAAATCATGACTGAGCTAACCATCATTCGATAAAAAAATCACATCGCCTCCAGTGGCTCGTTCATGTAGAATAGACGGGAGAGGATCAAATTAGAAAGAGATCGACCGGGTGGAAGCTGACCTGCTAACGCTCCATGCTGAAGACAACTGCTTCCGCAGGACACTGATACATAGCGTGGTCTGGTTGCGCATCCCAAGACCCACTTCGGGGTCACTGCGACACAGTATGTGAGTGTGAATAAATAATTACAGTATCGTACTAGGGACGTTAAGAGAGACTTGATCCCTCTAACTCTACTTCATGATTTAAAAAATGCATAGGTACTATAAATTATTCATTTTCCAGCTTAAATTTAATCGTTCTATATTAGAATCTAATAAATTTAATCATAATAATTTAAGTAAACATCTGTATATTATTGTAAAATCTATAACTTTTTTATATCAAGAATGGTGGTTATAATACGATAAATATAAACAGGCTATGATCCTAAAGTACCCTATGTGTGAATAGACGCTGCAAATGTTACACAAAATTAGTTTTAATCAATGTTTATGCGTAAGAACAATGTAGGACGGTCCCTATGAGTAGTGGCGACCGATAAGACAAGCAAAAATAAATGGGTGCAGGAAACTGAGGTCCGTGTTTAGTGAAAATCCTTTGGGTAAGTAATATTTAACTGTGGACATGTGAATTGCTTTTTTTTCTAAAATAACATTAAACATGAACTTTATGTCCATCGGAGTGGCTTACCAAGTGCATGTAGAACCAAGTACATGGACACTTATTTAATTATTTATAGGATAAGGTGACAAACGAGCACACAGTCCACCTGATGGTAAGTAGTTGCTGTGACCTATAGACATCTATCCTCAATTAAGAATCAAAATGCAGATGCGTTATAACCCGTGTGGACTAAGATGGAATGGCTCTATTTCAGTAAAAAGGGCCTCCGGCCACCTGCACTCACCAAGCGAAACGCAGAGATAAACCTCTACTTCACGCTGGTTTTCTGTGAGGTCGTGGTACCACCACGTGGTGGTGGTGGTGAGGAGCCGGCCCTTCCGTGCGACAGCAAAAGCTGCCGCGTGGCTCTACCACTGTTAAAAATATGTTATACAGAAATATAATCACCGAAGACTTAGTTTGTTTTAACGGACTTTTGATAGGCTGTTACGATAACGTTAACCGTATGAGTATATTAAAGAAGCGTACACATACGATAAAAGTAATGCATTATAGCAAACATTAAATTCGCTTACTCCATTTAATAGATTTACGAGTATGTTGTTAATCGTGTACTATTGAAGGGATAAAAATTAAGTGTACAGAGGGACACGCGGCTTAAGAGCATATTAGTTATGTGAGTACACACCAAAGAACAATTATTATATCATGCACAAGAATGCTTCTCAAAACCATTACTGGAATCCATTAATAATTCAACCATAACGACTTGGAAATACAAAGAGAGGAACATTTATCATGTTATATTGTGTGGTCACGCTGAGTGCTATTAGAATTATACAAAACCAGCATGAAATACATAAATAAAAATGATCTATTTACATTTAAAAAGCTGATTTCGTTTCATTTTTGTCGTAAGAGGCGACTATAAAAAAAGCCAAAAATTTTATGAATAGCACGATATTACCGTTTTGACATCTGGTACTTCTCTCGTTAATCCACCTGCCAAATTTGACCATTAATGCAAATCTTTGACCATTAATGCAAATCTTCACAATAAGAAACAAAGCTATTTTCTAGAAGTGGATATTAACAGCCTGATGAAGAAGTAAAAGAAGAAGAAAAAGGTGAAAATATTTAATTATTCTAAACAACGGAAAGAAAATAGTAACTTTTTACGTGGTAGAATAGCCATGTTGCAGCTATATTATGATTGTAGCATAAATAGGTTGGCTCGAACGGGATGATTTGATAAATGTAGATGTCTATGAGACACAGCATCCACTGACCATCAGACTCATTTACACTTTCATATTTACTCATTACATGGACTGTGTACTCGTTTATCACTCTTATTTTTTTAAAGTAATTTGTCCTTTTCTTGTTAATGAGAGGACTGCAGATAAAATCATCGACAAATTTCCTAGTACTAGTCACGTACCTTGACTCAGAATTTTTGAAAATTATTAGAGCTGTTGAAGTCCGTTATAAGATGCCGTCGAATATACTAAGATAAAAACATCCAAAGACTTTTAAGCGCTCAATCTTCTTATTGAACACTTCTTGATTTAAAAAAAGTTAAGACTTGATTTATAATTATTGAAATTTAAAAAGTCACAGTCAAACATTTAGTATGATTCTATAATGAATACTAAACCTAAAACATTATTGAAGTGAGAAAAAAGTTATAAGACAACATAAAAGCAATTACGTAATTCCTCTTAAGGCTAGAGGCACACTAAATGCGCTTGCGTGATGTGCGTGCAGCGGTGATTGTTTTTATATTCATACAGTTTATATATTACCCATACACATACAAAACACAACATATTCATTCATACAGTTTATGTATTAAAATATATAAACTGTATGAATCTTTCTGTACGATGGCTGCATAAGAGAATAATCCATCACTCTATTTTCGTCACGTGGGTGTTGTCAGAGAAATTTCAGAAAGATCTCAGAGCTTGCAAAAGATGGCAGTTTATTTATTTTATTTACGTTAATACAGTTTATGTATTAAAATATATAAACTGTATGAATCTTTCTGTACGATGGCTGCATACGAGAATAATCCATCACTCTATTTTCGTCACGTGGGTGTTGTCAGAGAAATTTCAGAAAGATCTCAGAGCTTGCGAAAGATGGCAGTTTCTTTATTTTATTTACTTTTAACGTAAAATAATCAAGGCGATGGGAAGCAGTGTCAAATGTGACGATAAAATTAAATCATCCCCACAACGGGAGATAGCCACATCGAGCAGTGAACTATTACGGAATTCAGAAGAAGAAAATGGAAAATACAACGCCTAGTTTCCGTGAGCATTCACATATGGGCGATGTGACTTCGTCTATAATATTTCATAAATTATGTGAACAACTAGCGTTGCGATGCATATCCATCGCACATACAAGCATTTAGTGTGTTACGACCATTAAATTCGCAACATCAGATTGCTTTGTACAAACAAGCATTGTATTTGATGTTTTTAATTACATAATGTTATTATAGAATATAAAGCATTCTCTCAAAAAGTAATATTAGTATGATCGTTTAGATGTTATACTGTGCAGTGGTGGTGTAAGAATATCCACTACCGTCGTAAGAGTGATATAGACTACCTAACCCCGTAGGTGTACACAGATCGCCATCGCCACATCGCCACGCGGATCGTAGATTATCGTCGCCGTTTCATAAGGATGTAGGTGTACATAGGACGCCAGCGCCACAGCGTAGGCTGGAGGGAGATAGGGATAGAGATAGGTCGCTTACTCCGCGAGGGAAAGATAGGGGTATAGAGCGACTAGCGGAAGCTCTAGAGAATATGATCAGAGTTAGGCCCGCCGCCGCGAAGCAGACGCAGGACTTGCCTATTTTCAACGGTTCGGCCGCGTAATGGTTAGCTTTCAAAGCCGCGATGAAAGAATCCACGCGTTTATATGGATTTACAAATACGGAGAATATGGCAAGGTTGAGAAATTGTTTACGCGGTGAGGCTAGGGAAGTAGTATCGGCACTGCTGTTTACCGCAAAGGATCCAGCAGATATTATGCAAACACTGGAGCAGTGTTTCGGCCGCCCGGAAGTAATTATCGATCGTGCGTTAGAGGAACTGAAACGCCTTCCGCGCCCGGGTCAAACCGCCCAGGAGTTAAATTCATTCGCGATCAAGTTACAAAATATAGTATGTATTTTGCAGAACGTCGACGGCAAAGGATATTTGCAAAATCCAATGCTGAATAGGGAAGTCACTAGTAAACTAAGCCCTCACTTACGGTCGCGTTGGTGCGATTATGCAGAGCACTACGGAAGTGCAGACGAACCGGACATCGTTACACTGTCCAGGTTCATGATGAGAGAGGCTGACCGCGCGTTAAGTCATGCCTATACGTCCGTAGCGCCGACTAAGGAATCGCCCGTAAGACGAGGCGCGCCCGTGAAACGAGTTGTATTGACACGCCGCGTAGAGGATAGGGCTCGCGACGTAAAGACGTTCACCGCCTAGGAGGACACCGGTAGTGCCTCATGTATGTGTTGCGGGGGTGATCACGTAATCGCCAAATGTAGGAAGATAGCGCAAATGGGTGTGGACGACCGGTGGAATTGGGTTAGGGAAGATGGGGTGTGTTTTAAGTGTTTAGACAGCAAACACCGACGCTTTAGTTGTAAAGCGAAGAAGTGCGGCGTCGACGTCTGCAACGCCCCCCACCATGCCCTCCTTCACGCCCGCAAGACCCGCGCACCTGAAACATCTGCAAAACCAGATGAAACCATGCTCGTCGCGTCGAACATGAATAGTAGTGCGTCAGTCTTATTAAACGTATGCCCCGTTACCGTACGTGGACCGCGTGGTAGGGAAATAGATACGTATGCGCTGCTTGACAAAGGCTCTACTATTTCGTTAATCGACGACGACTTAGCTCGCGAGTTAGGAGCGGAAGGACCGGTAAAGTCGCTCAATATTAGAGGCGTAAGTAATAGTCAATGCGAGGCCGATAGTAGGTTGGTGAGCATAGGCGTACGTGGCAAGACGCGCAGTGATGTATATAACATAAACGCGCGCACTATTGCAAATTTGAAAAAAGGTTCGCAATCTGTAAGTAGGGAGTGTTTACGGTTAAAACACTTACGTGACCTACCGAGCTCGGTTTGTTACGACGACGCAAAGCCGAGAATATTATTAGGTGCCGACAACTGGCATGTAATAATTACCCGAAATTTAAGAATAGGACGTCGAAGGCAGCCCGTAGCTGCACGTACGTTGCTAGGGTGGTCCATCCAGGAAACCGTGCCGCGGTCAACGTGTAGGGAAGACGGCGAGACCGTACTACACGTAGTAAGCGCTAGCGGACGGTCAGATGAGGACGTCCAGGCGCTCGCCAGTCCGGATAGGAAGATTTTACGACTGCCGAGACGCTACGCTCCCACGGGGGGAGTAATAGGGAAGCCACCGCGCGACGATAAAGCGTACACGCATCGCGACGGTAGGGACAGGCCTACGATCGTAACGGCCAAGGCGAAAGTCGCCCTGATAAAAGCGCAAAGCATACCGCGTTTAGAGTTGCAGGCGAACTTGATAGGCGTGCGATTCGCGGAATTCGTGCAAGGCGAGCACAGAGTGGTAGCCGATAAGGTAGTGTATTGGACAGACTCCACTACGGCGCTCCACTGGATAAAGAATGATACGGCGCGTTACACCCCATATGTGGCTCATAGGTTAGGGGAAATAGCAGAGAAGACGTCACCCGAGCAATGGAGGTGGATACCGACCGCTGAAAACATCGCGGATCAGGCAACGCGTGTGAATTATATGAACAAAGAAGAGAGCGACAGATGGTTTACGGGACCGCCATTCCTGTACGAGGATGAAGACAGATGGCCTCGCCGGCAGGAAGAGAAGGCAGGGAATGAAGATGAAGAACTGGAGGAAGTCGTGGCGCACCAGAGCGACACCAAGGACGCTCCACACCTGCCAGACATCGAGAGATTCTCTTCCTACGAGCAATTGATCAGGGCCACTGCTCGGATACTACAGTTTGTCGATGCCATAAGAGGAAGGGCGCACGGACTGACATTGCAGCACATCCAGAGAGCAGAGCGGATGTGGATAGAACGCAGTCCTTCGATTACGACCAACAGTAGGAGAAATGGAACGGAGATGTCTGCGATGCAGGGTACGCAAGGCGACACCACGGCCAGCGGTTATCGGAGATCTACCACCTGAACGGTTAAGGGCATTCGCGCGACCATTCACCTACACCGGATTCGACTATTTCGGGCCTATAACGGTTACGATAGGACGTAGGCATGAAAAACGGTGGGTAGCGTTATTCACCTGTTTGACGACGCGCGCGGTGCATTTAGAAGTAGTATACTCCCTTACGATGGACTCGGCGATATCGGCATTGCGGTGCATAGCAGCTAGGCGTGGGTGGCCACGGGTCATCTACTCTGACAACGGAACCAATTTCCATGGGGCAGATACCGAACTACGACGGGCAATGGAAGAGTGGGCACCCCAGCTGAAGTACTACGCGTTGACTCGGCGGACAGATTAGAAGTTCATCGAGCCGGGCGCAACGAACCAGGGAGGCGCATGGGAGCGTCTCGTGCGCTCAGTGAAGACCGCGCTCGAAGCCACTCTACACCAGAAGAGCCCGCGGGAGGAGACGTTGGCGACGCTCCTCACAGAAGCACAGAACACGGTGAACTCTCGACCGTTGACGCACGTACCGGTCGATATCGACGAGGAAGAGGCGCTGACACCCAACCACTTCCTTCTGCTGGGACCATCGAGCCTAGCAGTAACCGCGCCGTGCACGCCTAGTGATCGTCGGGCGTGGAGAGCGGCGCAAGGACTTGCCGACGAGTACTGGAAGCGCTGGATGAAGGAGTACCTGCCGACGCTGTTTGCGCGCGGGGACTTGCGGGATGTAGAGCAGCGCCAGATCCAAGAAGAGGACCTCATCATGGTGGCAGATAGTAACATGCCAAGGAACGTGTGGCCGCGGCGAGTTGTGACAAGGACCTTTCCCAGACCAGACGGCGTGGTGCGCAATGTGGAAGTGAGGACCATTGGCGGATTGCTGCGGCGACCGGTCAGGAAGATCACCGTCCTACCGAGGGAAGCTTAGGCTCGCAAGCTACGCCGGGGGGAGGATGTTAAGGACAGCTAGAGACCCGCCGCCCCGTCGCCCCTTCATACCCCGTTGCGCCCCGCACACCCCGCGCACCGGAGCCGAGCGACGACCAATGGGCGAGCAGCATCGTCGCGCGGCACTACTCACAGACTGAGACGCTCTCTTGCGGGATATAAGAAGGGCGTTTTGGTCTGTGAGGCGTTCATTTCGGAAGCGGCACTCAAGAAGAAAACCTCAAGAAGACTCAAGAATCAAGACTCCATAATTCAAGACCTCCCTCTGTACATATTATATAGTTTAGTAGTGCCGAATTATTGTAAATAGTTTAATACAGTATAGTCAAGAGTACCATCTTTTCTTCAAGCAGTCCCCTAGCATAGTTAACTCCAACGATCAGTCAGTCATCATCAGTAAAAATACAGTCCACACTTACATCTATTATAATATGGTTTTAAAAAAATTTCTAACATAAATGTTGTTTTTGTCTGGCACTACACTGCGATCTGTTATAACGGGAAAGGACCATGTTTGAGATGGGAATTATAATGGGCGGATAAAGTAAAGACAAAGAAATGTCATTATTACACTTTCACTTATAATATTTTTAATACTCTTAATTTTCTTTACATGAAAGTATTTTAATTTGCATAAAAATTTTGATGAAACGGAATGAATTGAAATTGATTTTGATTTGAATGAGAATAATATTCTAATTAAATTTTCATATGAACACTTCATGAAATAAAATGAATATTATCAAAAAAAATGGAAAAAAAATCAGTTAAATGTTAAAAGTAATTTTAATGGCATCAAGATTCTAGGATATTGAAGAAAGTGAAGCTCTAAAGCGTCTCATAAGATGAGATAAGTCGATGTCGAGAGCAATCGACCCATATATACTAGCGTGTGCTTGACACGGTGGAGTTACACCAAACTGAATTGTCTTTCAAGAAATGTTATCAAAGAAATTTAATTAGTAAAAAGTTAATTACACCAAGTAAAATTTCTTAGCTAATTAAAATTAACTAGTTTGGATATTAATTTATCATTTATATTTATTTCTTGTAAAAAGTGAAAACATACTAATTCAGTTTTCACCCAATTCGAGACGTTTGAGCAATATTTCAGAAATGTTGCAGCCGTAGTAGTAACCGATGACAATGCAGCACCTTCATGATTATGATTCAGTATTCTCATTAAGATCATGACAGCTCATGCATGACCATTGTAAGTATTGCGAACAGTTTATAACCCCCGACCAAATATGAGAGATATTATAAGTTTGACCTACATGTGTGTCTGTGTGTTTGTCTGTCTGTGTGTCTGTCTAAAGCACCGTAGCTCTTAAACTGGTGAACCAATTTGGGTGCGGAACTTTTTATTTAAGAGTAGGTCTTCTAGCGGTGGTTCTTAAACTGTTTCATCAAAACCGGTTCAGCCGTTTCAAGGTCATCAGCTGTTATTCTGTCGGAGAATTTTTAAAATTTCAAATTAATTTATATTATTACAGTTCCGAGGAGCAGCTAGCTTGTTAATAGTTTAATCACGATATTTACTACTTTTGTGTGCCTTGGGACTTTAAGATGTGTTTAGTAGACTATACAATTTTAATAGTAAAATTTTTCATTTTCAATCAAGCTTACCACTATTATTTTTTGTTAAGGAATCAAAGTGAATTTTATAAAAAGGAGAACCCCGATAACATTCTTATGACACTTTTTGGTATGGAAGGTGCGTTCAGTTTTGTTTTTACAGCCGCTATAAAAGATAGTAGGTTTTCACTTGGAATTTTAAGTAGGTAAAAAGATTTAATAATAAAAATAATATCTACTTAATAACTTATTTAGTGCGTAGATTATGCGTAAAAATTTAGTCACTAACACCTTAAAATTACGTTATTAAGTTTTTTTTTTTTTTTTTTTTTTTTATTCAGCCAAACTTATCACTAACATTACAGGATCTAATGACCTAATGCGCTAGTGAAAACAGTAAACATTTTAATTATTGTAACATATTGTAAATAATGCTGCTCTTGTGAATTCACTCATAGAACATACAAATATGTCAACTTCCTCATGGATAAGGTTAAGCAGTCTGGTGGCGCGAGTGCGCGGCGCCTCCCGCAGCAAGTTGGTGCGAGCGCGCGGCACCGCCAGCAGCCGCGGCCGTCGCCTTCGCCACACGTATTTCTCCGGCACATTCAAATATATACCCTCCAAGAAATAAGGATTGTCTATCTTTCCTCTTATTACTTGGAGAATATATGACACTAATGCGAGGTTCCGCCTAACACGGAGTTCATTATATCCCACCATACCTAAAACGAATAAGGTTGGATATTTTAGTGGATAAAAAGGATATACGCCATAATATTTGAAATATAGAAATCGAACAAATTTGTTTTGAATTCTCTCCAGCATGAGACTATATTTAGTTTCATGTGGAGCCCAGATAACTGCGTTGCACTCAAGTTGACTCCTAACTAAGGCGTTATACAGTGCTACAATGGCTTTAATGTTAGTGAAACAACAAGCCCTGCGCAGTATAAAACCTAAGTTGCGATACGCTTTCTTGCAGATCTCCGCTATATGATTTTGGAAAGTAAGTACTGAGGTGAAACGAACACCCAAATCCTTAACCTCGTTCACTCGTGGCATAGCTACTCCATCCAGTGTATACGTATAGCGCACGGGATTGCGTGCGCGAGTAAAAGTTAGCGTTACACACTTAGATGAATTAAACTGCAATTTATTATCCTCACACCACGCTACCACCCTGTCAATGTCGCGTTGTAACCTCACACAGTCTTCCGGTTCCCTGATCGGTAGATACAGCTTGAGGTCGTCAGCGAACAGCAAACATTTAGCGTCAATCACAACATTTGGCAGATCGTTTATCATTAATGTAAACTCGAGAGGACCGAGGTTGCTGCCCTGACTCACACCAGAACGAGTGTAATATGGTTTCGATACGAAACCACCGTATTCCACATATTGTTGCCTGTCCCTCATTAACTGGCAAAAAATTGTAGTAAGTGTGGAGTAAAACCAATGATTGCTAACTTTTTAAGTAGTACGTCGTTATCGACCAAGTCGAAAGCTTTTTTAAAATCAAAATAAGCAACGTCCACTTGTACTCCACTGTCCACTACCGGCACGATGTCAGCCATGTAGTTCAGAAAAATAAGCATAAAAGTTAAGCATAGTATTCTTTTTTTAAAGAATTAGGTTGACAAACAATCACACAATCACCTGATATTAAGTGGATGCTGTGGCCAATAGACATTTACACCTATCCTTGATTAAGAATCAAAATGCAGATGCATTGCCACCCCCAAAGACTAAGATGGAATGCTTTTTTTGCACTAAAAACACCGGTTCTCTACACTCACCATACGAAATGCAACAGCATTGAGCTGCTATTTTACGCTTGTATTCTGTAGAGCGTGGTCTTTCCCGGGTCGAGCCGATTGATTCGTGCTACAACCACAATATTGATGTAGCATGGCTCTACCATAAAATATAATCTAGTCTAGTAAAATAAAAGCTTATTTTTTGACGAACTTGACCTCTCCCCAGCAGTAAGCTATTTTACAATATGAGGCCTTGATTTTACCACCCATTATACAATTCGATTTTTTTATATATAAATTTCAAGTGAGAAATGAACTTACACTTCACCTGATGGTAAGTATTTATGGAAGTCCTCCCCCTCTCCTCCTATCGCAGCCGAGGTGGAGTCGCAGAGGAAGTGGAGTGTAGGTATGGCGATGCGACACTCGCCCTATCGGGCGAGTGGCGCAGTGGCTTTGGGGTGGAACTTCGTGGGAGAAAAGGGTCGGTATTACGAGTTCCCGCTCTCCCTGCACTCTGCAGACGAACCTTGGTTGGCGGCTGAGCCATAGACCAGATCCTACGTTGGGGTCAGGAAGGCTTGTAATTCTGAGGGCTCGTTTTTCCTGGCCTCATGGCATTCGCGCATCGGGCACGGGGGCGTCCGTTGCGCGGGTGAAGTAGAAGGTCGCGGAGAAAGGCGCGCTATGTGTTCTGGTGCACCTTACCTGAGAAGGAGATAATGTAGGAGTAGTCCTCTCCCGAGGAGGTGCCGCCATAGGGCGGCCGGCGCTCGTGGCGCCGCGGATGTGTGTGAAAGCGTTCACATGGCCCTGTCAATATGTGACGAAGGTGGAACGTCATGGGGTTTTTCACCGAGCAATATTTCAGAAATGTTGCAGCCGTAGTAGTAACCGATGACAATGCAGCAACTTCATGATTATGATTCAGTATTCTCATTAAGATCATGACAGCTCCTGCATGACCATTGTAAGTATTGCGAACAGTTTATAACACCCGACCAAAAATGAGAGATATTATAAGTTTGACTTATATGTGTGTCTGTGTGTTTGTCTGTCTATAGCACCGTAGCTCTTAAACTGGTGAACCGATTTGGGTGCGGAACTTTTTATTTAAGGGTAGGTATTCTAGCGGTGGTTCTTAAACTGTTTTATCAAAATTGGTTCAGCCGTTTCAAGGTCATCAGCTGTTTATCTGTCGGGGTGTTATAAAAAATTCAATTTAATTTATATTATTACAGTTCCGAGGAGCAGCTACAAATATTCATTGTGAGAGCGTGGTGATTATGGCAAATTTTATCTACAACGGGAGGAGCCCTGTGTTTTTGTTTCAAAACTTTAGTAAACTTTGTTGGAAATAATAGCTTGTTAATTGTTTAATCACAATATTTACTACTTTTATGTGACTTGTACATTATATAATCGTTTATCGGACAATTATATATTGGTAGACTATATAATTTTAATAGTAAAACTTTTTAATGAAACTAATTTTTACGGATTTTATCGCGTTTAATTAAACTTTTTAATTCCCGACGTTTCGAGGGCTTTACAGCACCCATGGTCACGGAGGAGACTGAGATGTTTGACGTCCCGATTGTCATAGTTAGCCCGACTAAATTCAGTTTTTGAATAATAATTTTTGGTCCGATCTACGCAGCATCCAACGTGTAGTCTTCGCGTAAATATAAGAAATCATCAAGTAAACTTTTGATATTCGATCAAACTTAACACTATTATTTTTTGTTAACGAATTAAAGTGAATTTTATAAAAAAGGAGAGCCTCGATAATATTTTTATGACACCTTTTGGTATGGAAGGTGCGTTCAGTTTGGTTTTTACAGCCGCTATAAAGATAGTAGGTTTTCGCTTGGGATTTTAAGTAGGTAAAGAGATTCAATAAAAAAATCATATTTACTTTATGACTAATTTAGAGCGTAGATTATTCGTAAAAACTTAGTCACTAACACATTAAAATTATGTTATTAGGTTAAACAAAGATTTCTTTTTTTAAAGAATTAGGGTTACAAACAATCACACCATCACCTGATATTAAGTGGATGCTGTGGCCCATATACATTTACACCTATCCTTGATTAGGAATCAAAATGCAGATGCATTGCCACCACTGAAGACTAAGATGGAATTCTTTTTTTGCAGTAAAAACTCCGGTTCTCTACACTCACCATACGAAATGCAACAGCATTGAGCTGCTATTTTACGCTGGTATTCTGTAGAGCGTGATCTTTCCCCGGTCGAGCCGATCAATTCGTGCCATAACCATAATACTGCTGTAGCATGGTTCTACCATAAAGTAAAATCTAGTCTAGTAAAATAAAAACTTATTGTAAACTTGTACTCTCCCCCGCAGTAAGCTATTTTACAATATGAGGCCTTGATTTTACCACCCATTATATCATTCGATTTTTTTATATATAAATTTCAAGTGAGAAGTGAAATTACAGTTTAAATGATGGACCAGATCCGACGCTGGGGTCAGGAAGGCTAGTAATTTTGAGGGCTCGTTTTTCCTGGCCTCGTGGCCTTCGCGCATCGGACACGGGAGCGTCCATTCTGCGCGTGAAGGAGGATGCCGCGGAGGAAGGCGCGCTATGTGTTCTGGTGCACCTTATCTGAGAAGGAGATAATGTAGGAATAGTCCTCTTCCAAGGAGGTGCTGCCATAGGGCGGCCGGCGCTCGTGGCGCCGCGGATGTGTGTGAAAGCGTTCACATGGCCCTGTCAATATGTGACGAAGGTGGAACGTCATGGGGTTTTTTATCGGCCTCTTATCTAATTCTGCCACTAAATAGCAGTGCTTGCACTGCTGTGTATCAAAATAGGTAGGGTATGGTAGAGTATAAAGAGTCCGTATAATTTCAGGCTGTGAGCCTTTCACCTTATTCCTTAGTGGTGACACTCATTTGCATCCTTCTTTGTTTGAAGTTGGTTAAAGGTGTTCATAGACTGCAGTAGCCATTAACCATTAGTACGGCTGGAAGAATTTTATCACTTAAGTTTTATAAAAAAAATGCAGTTTAGTGACAAAAAAAACAACAAAAATAAGTTTATTGATGTGTGTAGTCTGACGTTATCATGATGAAAGACCAGTCTTATTCTGTTGACCAATTCAGACCGTATTTTCTCAATTTCTTGTTTGAGTCTCATTAGTTCTAGGCAGTAAAGCTCATAATATTCCTTCCAATCACACCATACACACATCATCACCTTATTGCGTGTGAATTCGAGATTCGCTACAGTCTGTAGGGCTTGACTATCCTTTGAGTATATTTTTCGCACTTTATTGTCATAGGTGATTATTTTTTTTATCACCAGTGATAATCTTCAAAAATGGTTCGATTTCATTACGTGTCAATAGAGAGTCGCAAATGAGTACACGATTCATTAGGTTTCTTTCAGTGAGCTCGTGTGGTACCCAAATATCGAGCTTTTTTGTATAGCCATACTTTTTCAAATAGGTCAAAACTGTTTTGTGCTCAATTCCCAATTCGTCGTCTATGTCGTAACTACTAATGTGACTTTATCCGTGTGAGGGCGACCTGAGCAAGCTGTATGTTATACATCAAAATTCCCGAACTGAAAACGCTTGAACCAACTTTGTGCTACTCTTAATAGTTACTAATATATATAAACGGCACAAATTTTTTTTGCGGCTTCAGTCGCATTTTTCTTTTTTTTTGTAATTAAGAATGTATCGAATTTCTTCGTTACATTCATGCATTTTGGCGGACAGAAAAACATTTTAAATAGCGGGAAGGTGGTTTTTCCTTTTTATTTCTCTTAAATGACGGCTCCATGGCGTAGTGGCTTAGTAATTAGTTGTTGCGCTGGGGCCGCGGGTTCGAATCCCGCACGGAACAAGATTATTGTATCGCCTAGAAATAATTGTTCCGGGTCTGGATGTTTGTCCTCGTGCAATTTATATTTGTAAACTGCCTCTGCGACACAGGAGAAAATCCTAGTGTGGAGGTAACGTTTTGTAAAAAAAAAAGGAAATAAATAAAAAATATTAACCAAGGAGATTTTTCTTCAGTTTTATACAAAGTTCCAGTATTCAGTGATCTGAACATACTCCCCCCTTTGAAGTATCTTTATCCTTAGTTGTTACATGCAGTACGATGGAGTTGAAAGCTCTACGGATAACACCTTTGCGTGTGAGAATGTCAGCAAGCCGTGCATTGCCGTCCGTGCCCGGCACTGATTCTTCCTAGAGAAACATTAGAGATAAGACGCTTTGTTCTTAATAAAAACCATGGACCCGTCGCTAAACGTACCCAAGGAGTGGCATATTTTAATCTTTTTCTGAAATCCTAAAACATATTCATGAAAAAAATTATTCAAAAAATGGTGCTTTTTTATATAGGATAGTGTGACAAACGAGCACACAGTACACCTGATGGTAAGTGGTTGCTATGTCCTATAGATATCTACATCTTTCCTCATTTGCGAATCAAAATATAGATGCGTTTTCACCCTTGAGAATTAAGATAGAATGCCTTTTTTCCAGTTAAAATAGTCTCCGGTTCTATACACTCTAGCTGCAATTTTAAGCTGGTATTCTTTGAAATCGTGGTCTTCACCGGTCGAGCCAACTCATTACAATAATACTACTAATGTAGCTCGAGAATGGTTCTACCACGTATGATAATTTCTTAAGATAATCGACGCCTTGAAATCACTTGAGGCTTATTATATTGACATTGGCAATCTGTGGATGAGGCATAATAACTAGAAATCGTTCAATAAGTGAATGTTTTTTTTTTGTTTTTTTTTTATATGACTGGAAATTGGAACGATACAATAAAGACTATATTAAAAAAAAACTATATTATTGGAACGCCTGAGCGTAGTGTAGCTGCAAAGTTCGTCGGCTCACTCCTCTTTCAACTCAAAACGAGTCGCGGTCACCAACAGATTGGTTTTACCGCATTCCTCGCCTCAATAAATTCATTAATCTGAACAGCGATTCATAAAAACCTTTGACAATGCAATGATTTTATACCTCAAAAGGCTTCAACGCCATATCTTCAAGGGATTAAAAAATAAATCATTTAATAATTATGTGACGTACAAAAATAACGTAAATAAATTAAGTTTTATAATGTGTTTTATATTTTACGCTAGTATTTTTGAGAGTGTGGTCCTTTTCCGGTCGAGCTGACTCCTTCGTGTCACAACCATAATATAGCTACAGCGTGACTTTACCACGTATATAGATAAAATCCTTTGACAGTCTGGTTATCATAAAGAAAGAGAAGAAATAGCTATCAAAGCATGAAATCCTGTAAGGATTTATTCTCTTTTAATGATATCGTTGTTATAATAATTTCCTAGATAGTGGGGCTCCATTTCTCTCTAAGAATCCGTTAGGGTAACTACCACCTAACCTATTTCTGCCACCACACTGCACTACTCCAAATTCGAAAAATATTTTGAAGATAAATGCTAAGGAATTTATCTTTAAAATATTTTATTGCACAGGCATGCAGTTATTATCGCGATATTTTCCTTCACCGCCGACCACGTTGCAATCAACAATTTCGTTAGTGACGGTGGGGTTAGAACCTGATTTGCTTCGTTACTGTAAAAATAATGGGAAAGGGATTTTAGCTTCCAAGCTACTACGGCTCAAATTGATTGAAAAGTAAAATCATAAATCATATGTCGTATTTCCTCCTGCTAGGCTTATACTTTTTCTCATTTCTGTGAAGTATTCAGGACTTTCGTACACAGCTAACGTGTCTATTAGACAGGCCTTCCTCCAGCCGCACACGGTGATAATTAAAAAAAAATACCCGTCTAGTTATTGGCTTTTTTTTATAGAATAATAGTGACAAATGAACACAGCTCACCAGAAGATAAGTGGATACTGTGGCCTATAGACATCTACATCTATCTTTGGATACGAATCGAAATGGAAATACGTTGTCACCCCTTGGGACTAAGATGAAATGCCTCATTACAGTAAAAAGGGTCTAGCATTTTGTTACGTAGAGTAAATTTAACTAAACTTTTATTCTTATCTTTATGGAGAACACGAAAAGCGACAAATATTTCTTTTTTACTTTTATTTAACCATGGAGGTGTCGTAATCGTAATCATATTAACTCATGTGGTCAGCGGTTCAAACGCCTAAATCAGCTAGTGGGTTTTAATGTCAAGAAATACTCAATTGCCATTATTTTACGCTCGTTTCAATCCCGTTAACCTTGCGCCGGATCTCTCTTTGAAAGTTTCCGATTGTCACCCCATCGGACTATAATAGTCAGAGAATACATAGAAGGTGCGCATGTGCACACACTTCTAAATCATAACTATGTTCTGCGTAGGTTCATGTCCGTTGAGACTGGTCTTGAGATTCCGTCTGTAGGACATTAACACAATAAATAAGTGCTCTTTAAATTACGCATGCGAGTAACTTGAGTTAGATCACTAATATAAGCCGCCAGTTTTAATTGTGACTTTAATTACTAATTTACTATGCTGGACATAATCGTGAGGCAGCATGAATGTGAAATAAATTATAATGTTTCGAATATATCGAGACATTTAAAGTCCGCGGGGACGCACTGTGATAGCGCGCACTAATTGCTCTATTACTTTCTCAGCCTAATTAGTCTAGTGGTCGTAAATTCGATTGCTGATCAGGGAGGTTCCGAGTTTGAATCCCGGGTTGGGCCAAAATCAGTTATTGTGTTTTTCCGTCACAAAAATACTTTGGAGTAATTATCAGTAACAGCCTGGAATCAGAAAGTTGGCAGTGTTTCACCTCCGTGCCTCGGAAAGCAGGAATCAGAAAGGCCTCGGGAAGCAGAGATCAGGTGCAAAACCAACGGGTTTGCACCTGATCTCTGCTCTCTCCACTCGTGACGGCTTGTCGTCCATCGGTCTATGAGAGTTAGGAAATAGGGAGTATTTCAATGTTTGAGCATATATTCGGGCACTATAACCATGTCCTGCTCAGATGGCTAGTCTCCGTTGATACTGGCGGCCGTGACCAAAATTCGATCTGAAGGACATTACTTTTAATATTTTTAATAAAACTACTTTTACGGATTTTTTCGTGATTAATTGTACTTATTTTTAATTTCGACGTTTTGGGTATTTCCAGCACCCATGGTCATGCGGGACTGAGGTGATTGATGTCCCGATGTCAGAGTTAACTCGGAGTACCTTCTGCTTTTTAATTATTACTATTGGTACGCAGAATGAACTTACTGTATCTTGAAATCTTACAGTGTTATGCTTGGGTTTAGTTTTAATTTTATTAATTACTCTTTTGAAATTAGGATGTATTTTTATTTCAATAGTCATATCTAATATACATATCAGCCTTGGCAGGAATACATGTTTATATGAAACACCAAGGCTCCAGGAAGTCTGCAGTTTGTAATCATATCCTAGACGGCCCCCACCATCAGTTTTGATAGACCAATCCCTCCCACTAAATAGAGTGATGACCTGGTAAAACCTGCAGGAAGTGCAGGTGGCCCGGGCCCGTGTTTTGTGGCATTACTTGGGGGAAGCCTATGATCAGCATTAGATTTGTAAAGGACTGTAATGATGATGATAGAACCAGACGTCTTGCAACTTAGATGCTGCTTCCCTTCACGGATCTGAGTGTTTTACGTGTGCGTAAACAAAATGGTTATACCGCCATCTATGTCATTCATTCCTTTATACCTCTACAATATATTGCCTCATACAGGAGATTTTTTCATAGTTGTTTTGCTTGGCAGGAGGGTGTTCATGAATACCTTCCTTTCCTGGGTTCCTGGATGTATTAGATATTGTTTGGATGTAGTAGATTTTTTTTACGCTAGTGTTAGTTAGGTTAAATTTCAATATTCAAGTCTTGCGATTTATTTGTAAGGTATTCTAACCACTACGCCACTAATGATTTCATTTTTTCGATTTCGTGATCTCGATTCGAAAACGTACATAAATATTTTAACTTTTTGCTTAAGCTTCCAATAGTAAATATTAATAACTGACTCCCTCGAGTAATTCTATCACCCTTCCTTTCCCGCAAAAATATCGAAGCCTTATACCTTACGTGCCTGGTATAAATTTATCTCTTTGTGTCACGTTAGGGATGTTATTATCAAGTTGTGGTCCCGCATATGGATTACAAATTATACATGGGATAAAAACACAGGCGTCATATTTTCCTATACACTCTGTAGTTGCTAATATGGTTGCTAAATTTCTCGTAAAGTCTCTGTTAATTTAAAATGAATATATAATCGTTTTCGTAGCGCTATTTATATGTATTTGAAATTTTGAATATAATTTACAAAAATTCTGTAAATTCTGACAGAAATTGTGTTCTTTTCAGTAATTAGGGTGCTTCACATTTGTTAGAAATATATTTTGCACATTGTTACGATTTAGTAGCATTCTTTGGTATTCTTCTGAAAATATGTCAATTAAATTTACCTTATTTCATTTTTATAAATCTAAATGATTTTATCAATCTATTTATTTTTTTAAATATAAAGTTTATAGTATGATTTAATAGTTACAACGTAATGAAATGTTGATATTTATTTTATACTAGTTGTGCCGCGACTTCTTTTGCATAGAGCTGTGTAAGTTATAATTTACTCGTTTCATTACCTTGGGCCTCTTTTAATTTTTATGGTTTAACACGGTCTAACTTAATTATTACTATTCTATTATTACTTTTATCATTTTATAATAATAATTATTATTATTAGAAATTTAGTAAACGTTTGGAAATTTTTCAAAACCATATAAGTAAAACAATATTAATAACCCACATTATATGTAATTTCTTTATAAAATCCCAACTCCAAAACCGATTTTTAGAACTTAGAACATGGTCAGGGGCTAAGTGCTCCCTACAAGTTTCACTGTGCTTATGCATCCGGGTATTTGATACTGCCAGCACCAATGTAACTACAATTTTAAGTGCTGATTTACCACGTGCTCGGCGGTCAAGGTAAATATTGTGAGTAATTATCTCCGACATAGAAGTAAGCCTGTGCCCAGCTGTGTTATGTATATAGGCTACAAATTTAGTTACGTAGATTCTAGTAACGTAGCTATGCACAAAGGAAATACGCAAAGAATTAGTTTCAGAAAAAGAAAATTATTAAACGTTAAAACTATTTATACGTGGTAGAGCCATGCTGCAGCTATATTAGTAGTATAGTAGTAGCACGAATGGGTCGGCTCGACCAGGGAAGGACCACTCTCTCACAGAGTACCAGCGTAGAATAGCAGCTTAACACTGCTGTGTTTCGTATGGTGAGTGTAGAGAACCGGAGACCCATTTTACTGGAAAAGAGGCATGCCATCTTAGTCCTCACGGTTGACAACGCATCTGCATTTTGATTCGCAAACGAGGATAAATGTAGATGTCTATGGGCCACAGCGACCACTTACCATCTGGTAGACTGTGTGCTCGTTTGTCACCGTATCCTATGAAAAAAACTTAATTTAGAAGGTGTCGTCGATTATTCTTATTCATGAAAAATAGTTTTTCGAACTGTAATCTTCTATAGTAAGGAGCTAAATATAGATCGATAGCCATGTCGTAGTGGCGTAAGAGAATCTAATAGGGGACATAAAAACGAGAAAAATTCCAGAAAATCTTACGGCTTGCGATATAAGGCGGCATATCTATCTCGTTACGCGAGACGTAAAATACCCAATCTGGCGAGTTTACTTTGTATAATTCATTCATTACAGCCTATCAAAGTTCACTGCACAACATAAACCTCCCACTAGAATTTCTTACAAGGGAATTTGATTGAGCTGCCACACTTGGTTTGGCAACCGCATTTTTTTTGTTGTTAGGAGTCTTCCTACTCCCATCTGCTGTTGCCCATCTCGTGGTTTGTTTTCCTCCGTTTCCTTTTACGACATTCGTAAATCACCACTTCACCTTTCATCGTTTTATATATCAGTAAATATTTTGTAATTCAAAAACTGTTTTAAATTTGTGATACGGTTTCGTTTCGGTGACGCATAAACATTCAAGGAAATTAAAATATCTGTACAAAGGAGTGCCTTTTCAATTCTTCCATTCCTATCTCAAATACAAACAGAATTGTTGTAGGGGAAAACTTCCACCTAGGTATATTTGCTTTTTGTTTATTAACTTCGCTTTTACAGTCTTTAACATATTCTTCATTAATCATTGAACAATGTGTTTTGCTAAGTATGCTATTAAATTATTACACAGGTGATGTTAATTAGTATTCTAATTACTTTAATATACTAATTACTATAATAGAGCCAGGCGGCAGCTTTTGCTGTCGCATGGATGGGCCGGCTCGAACCGGGGTGGTACCACGACCTCACAGAATACCAGCGTGAAGAAGAGGTTTACCTCTGCGTTTCGCTTGATGAGTGCAGGTGGCCGGAGACCTTTTTACTGGAAATGAGGCATTCCATTCTAGTCCTCACGCGTCAAAACGCATCTGCATTTTGATCTGTAACAGAGGATAGATGTAGATGTCTATGGGCCGCAGCAACCACTTACCATCAGGTGGACTGTGTGCTCGTTTTTCACCCTTATCCTATAAAAAAAATTATTGTTGTAAAATTGACCAGTTTTTCACATATTATACTGTTTTTCTTCTTTAAAAAAACACAATTTATATATATTTATAGCACAAGAGTAACAAACAAGCACATAGTCCATCTGATGGTAAGTGGATTCTATGTCCCATAGACATCTACATCTATCCTCGGTTAAGAATCAAAATGCAAATGCATTGAGGAATAAAATGAAATGACTCATTTCTGATGAGAAAGGTCTCCAATGCCCTACACACCCCGTACTAAACACAGCAGCATTAAGCTGCCATTTTAAGCTGGTATTCTGTGAGAGCGGGATCGTACCCCAGTCGAGTTGACCTATTCGTACTACAACGATAATGTTGGTACAAAGTAGATCTATCTCGTGAAACTACAAACTGCATGATTATACTTAGAGCTATTGGATTTATTCATGACTAAACATTTATATAAAATGTTAATAATTATGGCTAAAGTATTTAGTACATAGGTTATTACGAATATTACCTACAAACAAAATTTACCACCGTCACAGCAAAGTTCTGGAGATACTTCAGTTACTTCAGAGGTGCACTGATAGACTGTCGATGTGTATTAAAATATTTGTACAGAAGAGCTACTACGGCTATCCGAATGAAGACTAGAGTACGAAACCTGTCCAATTGCACAGAGGTGGGTGTAAGACAGAGCTGCGTTGAAGACCAATAAAATATCGTTTTAAATTTGTAACAGTTATATTGTTTAATTAGGAATGATAATACATTCGTTGAAGTTGAACGCTATCTAACTTTCAATGTCGGTACGATACGCGCGTCACCTACTGTAAGTTAATTATACTATGCATATAATCTTCGCGCAAGTACAAACAATAAGTTGACAAAACTTTACCGCAATCTGATGAACGGTATGCATACGTAACGCATAAAATACGAACAATTAAACATTAATTTTTATATATTAGAAGAAGATTGGATGTCAGATATATAACATGTGTGCGCTAATTATTTAACTAACACGCTTCCGCTACACTTCGATAGCTTGCATGTGCTCAGTGAAACTACTGCTTGTAGTTTCAGCTAGCAGTAAATGGATTTTCCAGCAAAACTGTTGCTTGCTCAAGCATGTTGCAAGGAACCATGTAAATCGATTGTTAGGCGCTAAAGTTTGATAGTTTCGAAATTGAATATAATCCTTGTTTAAAACTAAAGCGGCATATTTAATATGCAATAATATATTAATGAACAGAGTTGCAATTAACCATTAAAACGAATATCTTTTTCATTACAAGACACTTTTTAAGAATGATAAATAAAAGGTCTGTCTGCCTATAATCATCTACATCTGTTTTCCATTAAGAATCAAAATGCACATCCTTTTTGGTAAATTGCACAACATGTTTGATTAAAAACAACACATTTCATGTAAAGAATTGTTTAAAAAGTCCCGCGAAGATTCTTGCTGTTCCTTAAAGGACGGAGGTATTTTCCGAACCAAAAATGAAAGTATAAATAATTTTAAATAAATATTATTGAAATCCATATTGAATGATTTTTTTTGAAATTCTAGTAATGATATTAAAAATTACTAACATTCCCTTTAACCACTTCTGGCAAACTTAAAATGCTTGTGTTAGACACTTCTACCACTTGAACCACTGTTGACGACAGTAGTCGAAAGGCGGAGTTCGATCCCACGATCTTTCGAGTTCGCAGTCCGCGCCCTGCCATTAGGCTACTGACGCTTCGATGATAAATATTAATTTCTATTTTATTTTGTTCTATTATGATATACCCCTAAAGAAGTTATATAAAATGTAAAAAACACACGATACGCTGTCTTCATTTAACGCTCCATCTTGGTACTACCACATTTAATACAAATTGATTCTCTGTAATAGACAACTTCCACTTACACAATTTTTTTTCAAGTGACAAACGAACTTTCAGTCCGCCTGATGATAAGGGACTACTGCAATCCAATGTACACTTAGAACCAACTGCAAACAAAAAGGATGCAGATGCTTTGCTACCTCTGAGGTCTGAGATGGAAAGCCTCACAGCCAGTGTACTGACTCTATACCTTTCAGACTAGACCACAGCAGTGCAAGCAAATTGGCGGTAGAAATAGGTAAGAGGATGGTAATTACCCAGACGAACTTGCAGGCAGATAAGGATTTCTACCATCTGGTGCCGACTAGTAGTTTCTCTTACATTTTATGTATACAATACATGATGCCGAAAACGGATGTAATAGAGACTATGTCGATCTTCTCGTAGTATACCAAGG
The DNA here is from genome assembly GCA_033319125.1 of Parnassius glacialis. NCBI lineage: Eukaryota > Metazoa > Arthropoda > Insecta > Lepidoptera > Papilionidae > Parnassius > Parnassius glacialis. Next base: position 12,179,483 of record JAVANC010000005.1, on the reverse strand, counting down.
GTGAAAATTCAAAGAACTAAAAAATAGATTCCAGATAAAAGCTTTGAAGTCAAATCGATAGAAAGTTGAGTCGAAATTATTTGATTGGTTTTATTCGAGATTACGTTATTAACTTTAATTTTAAGCCTTTTGAATGGAATAGAGAATATCACAAGGTCACAGTAACGACAATAATGAAGCGGTCATAAACGTATAGTGGAAGTGTAAGAATATTCAATACCCCATACAAAATTTACAGGAGAGGTACATATATTCACGGGAGTCATATAAATTGTATTAATAATATTGTGGGAAATTTAGGGAAAATGTTCTTACCATTTTTCTTGTCGTTACCGTGATCTTGTAATATTGTCTATTCCATTCAAGAGGTTTAAAATTAAAGTTAATAAAAAAATCTCGAATAAAACCAATATAATGAATGGCAGAGTCGGGAAGGGTCGCCCTAGGCGAAAGTTTATCGACCAAGTTGGCAAAATATTGAAAATGGGCCAAATTAAGAGTACCTTTAACCGCCGAGCGTGTATGCGTAGGTATATGGATGTGGAGGAAGCGAGAGAGGTGTGTCAGGATCGTGCCAAATGGAATTCCATAGTCTTTGCCTACCCCTCTGGGTGACAGGCGTGAGTGTTTATGTAAAACCAATATAATATATTTGACTTGACTTTCTATTGATTTGAAATCAAAGCTTTTATCGGGAACTTTACCCCCCGGTTCCCGCCTTGTCGTGGCGGTGTGGCTTAGTAGCCGTGGGCGTGGTCCCCGTCCCCGTGGAGAACAAAAAGACTGGCTGGCCGGTGTAGGGCCGGTCTGAGGTGGCCACTCCAAGTAGGCTTTACGGGCCCACTTCAGATGTGTGTCGGTAGGCTGCGGCGAGTAGGGTGCCCTCTCCCGAGTGTTGGTATGGCGATGCGCCACTTGCCCTATCCTCCACGACTCTGACGGGACCGCACCGTTGTTGAGAGAGGAGTGTCGGGATTGTGAGGCGCCGCTCTCCCTACCTCCCACTGCTGAAACTTGGTTAGCGGCGAAGCCAAAGACCAAATTAGCCGCTGCAGTCGGGAAAGCGGGTGCTACCAAGGGCTCGAGTCTCCTGGCTCCATGGCCTCTGCGTATCGGACTAGGGGGGCCGTTACGTGGGTGTAGTTAGAGGCCCTGGATGAATGCGTGCCATGTGTTCCTGGTGCAGATTGTCTGAGGAGAATAGGGGCGCATACAAGCATAAGAATTGTTTTCAAATTTTAATTTTAAACTAGGTTTGGCTGCTTTTTACAGTTCTGTACCCAACGGTACCTTATTACTAAGCCTCCGCTGTCTATGTATTTCTTTTGCCGCTATAACAACTAATTACTAAAAATAAAAAAATAAAGGAGGACCTAAAAACCTGTTTTACGATGGTAAGGAATCCTTCACGCGCGAGTCAGACACGTACTTGGTGGGTTATTTGATGTACGTTTATCAGTTAATAATTTAATGTTGTGTTTAGATTGTTAGCTTGTTCATCGTCGTGTAAGGTGTTTTTAATAAGAAAAGTTGAGAAATATTTTATTTTAAATTTATTGTATAAATATCGGTTAATTGTTTCCACTGCGATGTACTTGCTGCCGGATACACTGCTAAGCAAAATCATAAGTATACTTGTGGCAATCTGAAATTATACATATAATGATTTAGTACGTAACTGTTGTTATAAAATAATATATATTAATATTTTATGTTAATAATATATGTATTTAAAAAAAAACAATATTTAGTAAGAAGAAAATATCATTAAGCACAAGTAGTAGAATAAAATATTCACTTATTAACTTCTCCTTTTTATACAATTTTAATACGTAATTATTATTACTTAAAAAAATTACGATCGTCTGCAAGACGACCTTCGAAGAAAGGAGAACCTGTTATCATCAGTGAACCGTTTATAGGCTGAAGCTTTACTATTCCACCATCAGTCATTTGTCAGACCTCATTAGATATATAGTGAGCAACATGCCAGTAATATTGAGAGTACGAAAAAAATTATATTCTTTTTTTTTTCAAATAATTACACGCATAATTAACAGATAATAAATTCAAAAAAATCATCATTACATTTCGACGAGTGGGTCTCTTAAGAGCCGACCATGAAACAACCAGAAAAATCGTATGGCTTCCGATAGATGTTAGTGTAATCATTCCGTTTACGCCAGATGTAAAATATTCAAACCGGTTTCAGTCAGCAGCGTTAAAGGTGCGGGAAGTCTGGTTTTGGGATCGTCAATTAACCTGCTAAATATGAGAATTATTTTTGTAAACAAACAAATGTTATATCCTCCACACCGAATTTCGGGCACGGCCGGCATTCTCAACGTAGACTAGCCATCTGCGCAGCTCCAGATGACCAAAGATTAAGATATAATCATTACACAAGTAAAAATGGCTTAACTGTTTTACAATACTTATGCAAACTGTATATTTGCTTCTAGTACAAGGAATTACTGCTTATACATATATTTATTTACACATAAATATATGTTACTCTGTGGCTGCCATAAATTCAGGATCCATGTTTGATGCCATTTGGTATTGTCAAGTTTATGGAGTAACTTGCTGAATACATAGGTTATCTTGTAATTACAAACCTCACGTTACACTGGTGTGTGATTGTGGCGGCTTTTACTATTTTTAACAATCAACGCTATCCTGATATAATTCCGAGATGAAAATTGCAATCCTCTGTTGTAATCTCCGACACTATATAATTGCGAACGAGCCACAAACATTGATTTCCGAACGAGCAATGCGCCTCCCGCCAACTTAGTGAAGTAGCCAGCGCTAAATGCTTCCTTTTTTATTTTATTTTATATAGTTTTCCGGAAAAACACACAAGATTTATATCTAATGGATTTTCTTACATTAATCATTAAAACAAAAAAACCAAATCAAATCCAAATCCTTAAAACTTAAAGCAAATCCTTCCCGACAGTGGTCGATTAAGTTATACAGTGGGATTTTACCTGTCGATAAAGAAAAAAATATATAAAAAAAATAGTTTGCTACTTACACTTTATATCTCGCATTATTGTCTGACACAACGATCATGCCTCTATGGTCCCTATTTCTTGTTTTCATTAGCATTGGTTTATAAGGCATAGCTCTCAAATTTGCATCTTCGTCAAAAATGTCAATGGGATCGACACTTTTATAAAACAGCTTTTGTATAACACTTTCAAGCAGAAAGTTTAATGTGCGTTCTAATTTGAAACGCTTACTTTTTAATGGGTTCAGTATTTCTCTTAATACAAGTTCATTCTTTTCTACTGAAAACGGGTTAATATTTTCTATGTATTTAACATCTGGTTTCCTCCGAATCTGATTAGTGGGCATATTTTTTCGTACGGGCTTACAAGCTTCAACGTACATTATTAACACTGCAAATTAAAGTAAGACTGATAACCTATAAAATATAAAAGATTCGAAATGTTAAATGCTTAGGTTTACCTAAGTTAGGTAAGTAAACTTATGAATAATAATGTTATAAGCCTGGGGTTTATCTCAAATGGGTGAAACTTAGTGAATAATTTTATAAGCCAGCGAATATTCCTATATTAACTCATGCGTGTTTCCAGCAAACTGATTTAAATAATCGACATATTTATACAGTAAAAATTTAATTATTTAGTGTTGACGGTTATAGTGAATAAAATTGAGGGAAGGCGAACACAATATTTTACTTTATTACGCTGATCTTATCAAATAAATTTTCAACATTTTTAGTAAAATGAATGACCGCAAAATAACGCTGAATCTGATAATTATTATCATCATAAATATACACATTTTATGTAGAATAATATTATCTCATATAATGCCAAAGAAAATTGTTTTTTGGCAGGGTATTCTCATAGAACCCTGCCTAGACTACTCTGAAACAAGTAATTGAACAGTTATATCAGGCTCCTACTCGTCTTTTGTTAGAACTACAAGAACATTTTCGCCCACTGCATTAGCCCAACGAAGACGTGTCTTAACAGTCCTCCTCTTGACTTAGTAGCTGAATCTGAAATTGTGCCTTTTTTCTTCACACTTGAGCTATTTTATGACAGGCTGCATATCGCTTACGGACGGACCTTGGGCTTCAATTTTGGTGCTAGGCTCTCCGAGTGCTGTCCTTTTTTTGTCACCTTTTGGCTGCCTCTGGCAGAACAGCGGCGATATTCGAGTGTCTTAATTTATTTGAATCATGTCGCTTTCCCTTAAGTTCTTCCGCTACCAAAACAGTGAAATGACGTCCCGCTTCCTTACACGTGTAAGCACGGGTGATGAGTCATCATGGATAGTGTAAAATTGTTGGCACCTTTCTTACCGGTATTCGATAATTCTTAAATTTTGTTATTAGTAACAAAATCCAATATTTTGAAAATAATATCAAAAAGACGGCCTGAAAATGTCAACAAACGGCCTTAACACATCTGGAGACACGGATATGGCTGATTGCGACGGAGAAAAAGTTGTAACAATGATGGACGTACTACAAGAACAACAGGATTTTGAAGAAGACGCTAATGCTGTTCTTGGAGCATCTAATGAAAAAAACTGCATCTACACAAAGGGATACATAAAAAGACAAGCACTCTATGCTTGTGTGACCTGCTGCTCAGATGCTAAAATTGATCCTTCAAAACGAGCTGGTGTTTGCCTTGCACGTAGCTTGACCTGCCATGAAAAACATGAATTAATTGAATTGTATACTAAGAGTAACTTTCGTTGTGACTGTGGTAATCCCAAATTTAATTCTCATCCCTGCCAATTCAATCCGAACAAAACTGAGCTAAACGAAGACAATAAATACAATCAGAACTATAGTGGATTATATTGCATTTGCCATCGACCTTATCCTGACCCCCAGTCAACTGTAGAGGATAAAATGATACAATGCATTGTTTGTGAGGACTGGCTTTATGCATCACATTTAGATGATGTTGTGCCTTACAATGATCTATACTCTGAAATGATATGTAAAATTTGTATGGAAAAAAATGAAATTCTGCATGATTATAGTAGTCTAGCTGTTACTGCTGATAGTGTTGATGTTGATGTTGTTAACTCTGATGTTACCATGTCCAATGGCAGCACATCTAACGCCTTGGAAATACCAAACGAAATAAAAGAACATCACATACCCATTTCATCTCGTAGATGATGTAAGACGTGACAGAGGGAAACTGATACGGGATATACGCAGCGGCGTCTGTCTAAAAGAAACTTAAAATAAAAACTGCGGTTGCCTACTAAGCGTTGCAAC